>JAMWYP010000099.1:462959-827537 GCA_025563575.1 Acacia pycnantha | reverse complement strand
TCATCTCTCAGACCAAGTATCTCAATGATCTGCTGAAGAAGTTTGGAATGAACCAATGCAATGGAGGTGATACTCCAATGAGCTCAACCACATCTTTGGATGCTGATGAAGAGGGCAAGGATTTCAACATTACAAGATATAGAGGAATGATTGGTTCATTGCTCTATCTTACTGCAAGTCGCCCAGACATCCAATTCGGTGTGGGGATATGTGCAAGGTTCCAATATGCTCCCAAGGAGTCTCATGCTGGGAATGTAAAGAGGATCTTCAGATATCTTGTTGACACAAAGACCCTTGGCTTGTGGTTTCCTAAAGGTCAACATGAGCATTTGGTGGCCTACTCAGATTCAGATCATGTTGGTTACAAGATAGATAGAAAGAGTGCAAGTGGCCAATGTCAATTTCTTGGTGGCTCACTTGTCTCCTGGTTCAGCAAGAAGTAAACAACCGTCTCTGTGTCATCAACTGAAGCTGAGTACACATCCAGTTGTTGTGCTCAAGTCCTATGGCTCAAGCAACAAGTTTCTGACTTGGGAATCAACTTGAAGGAGATCCCAATATTGTGTGACAACACAAGCACAATAAGCTTGGCAAAGAATCCAGTTCAACACACTAGAACCAAGCATATTGATGTGAGACATCACTTCATAAGAGATCATGTTCAAAAGAAGGATGTCAAAGTCATGTTCATTCCAACTCATCTTCAACTTGCTGACATCTTCACCAAACCATTGGCTAAGGAGCAATTCAATTTCATTAGAAGAGAATTGGGAATGGTAAATCCCAATAGCTGTAAGCATTTCTTATCTCAAATGTTAGTTATGGTTTTGATGATTATTTGATACTAACTTAAGCTTCGAAGTGTTTAGTAACGTCTTATGCAAGAGGTTTCAATTTCTGAAGTTTGCTGTCAGATGAAGCAAACTCAAGTTTTGAAATCAAAACTCGAGTTTATCGAGGACAGAGAGTAAGCCTTGAGTTTGGGAAAACTAGAAACTCGAGTCGTTTAGTATGAAACTCGAGTTTCGGACAGACAGAGAGCAACACACTTGACAAGGCAAGATGAAAACTCGAGTTAGTAAGTGGAAACTCGAGTTTTGGTCGCGGAAGTTCAAGGGTTCATAGTGTTGAGATTCGTACATGCAGCGGAAGGAATCTCATCCATTTAAAATTTTATGAATCCCAAAGAGGATCTATCAACAACGTTTAAATCAATGTTCGTTAGGAAAAAAACGTACCTATGCGAACTCGTGAGCGACCTTTGCAAACACGTGGGCTAACACCTTCTTGTTCGATCAATCTCTAGGAGCCGACTCTACGAATCCACTCCCTCTACCGGTATCCACACCGAACAGCTCTCCAACATGTACGACAGCGTGTTAGCGCCTTCTTACTTTGTGTCTCTCGTTTTTCTCTCTAGGATTTCTTTCGAGACTTGTTAGTTCGTCCTTATAATACGACTTAGATCAATATCTATTTAAGGAGTTTCTAAAACCCTAATTGGGCCGTATTAAAATATTCAAGACTAATATCAATTAGTCATTGAATTTTGAATTTGCATTAAATATAGTAATTAAATCTGTCCAACAGATCTAATCTAATCTATTTAATTAATCCACATTAAAAGCCTGCTGATTTTAATTTATTTCTATAAATCAAATCTGAGATATGATATCTATATATTTAATTAAATCTGAGATACTATATCTCAACTCAATTAAATATGAGATACTACATCTTTATTCGAAAATTAAATCTGAGAAACAATATCTCTATTTGTTTTAAATATTTAATTTGTCAAATAAATTAAACACAACACAAATATTATTATTTAATTTTGAATATATATATATATATATGAGTAAATGCCCTTTTCGGTCCCTAGAAAAAAACACGGGCCCCTTTTTGGTCCTTGGAAAAAAAGAGTCCTTTTTAGTCCATAAAAAGGACGAATAAGGTCCCTTTTAGTCCTTTTTGGTCCTTTTTTGTGGACATTTTAATCCTCACAAATTCCCAAAAAGACCTTTTTAGTCCCTAAAAAGGACGAAAAATGACCCTTTTTTTTCCAGGGACCAAAAAGGGGCTTGTGTTTTTTTCCAAGGACTGAAAAGGGTATTATATATATATATATATATATATATATATATATATATATATATAGACACACACACACACACACACATATATATCCATCCTAGATTAAATCTAAGATTCAATCAATCTGGACACTATTGCTCGTGTTGGGCTATTATTGTGTGCGACCCTGCAGGCCCACATGAGATTGCAGTGGGCCAATATTGTACCAGCTCACAAGTCGCAAGCGGCCTCTAGCAAGACATTGCGACTACCCAATTCATATGAGGATCGATGATACGATACAACCTATCACACAACCATGCCACGTCTCTTTTGTCATGCGATAACTTGGTCAAGGATGAGGCATGGATAATGTCAACTTCTTGTTCTTGACCATTACTTTCTCGATTCTTGAGTAGTCTAACAATTGAAGTGGAAACTCCTTTCCATGGTAGTATGGCCATACATTTCTCAGACTCACTCATCGAGGGGCCCAGTATTATCTCTCTACAAATGTGAGGGACAAATTTCATCTTGACCATTCACATTCCTCTACATGAAAACCATTGATCCCAATCCAAGCCTTTATCATCACCTGGTCAAAGGTGACTTTTGACTAGGTCAAAGATCAGCGACTCTCATGTAGGAATCCATGATGATCTCAGGTCAAAGGGCGTTGTGACGCGGTTATACATGAGATAAGCTTATGACTAAATCCATGCAGCTTTCTCATAGTGGGTCGATCCAGCACCTTGTACTCTTACAAGTGCCTATGACTTTGATTCGTATCTCCATACTCATCAAAGTCATACCGGTCTTATTTCATCTTGGCTCCCGCATAGATGACTTTCCAGGGACATTTAGGACAATCTATATGATATGTCCAAGGATACAGTTATCATAACAAACATGCAAATAATATGATAACAAAAGGAGAAATACTTTAAATATTGATGATTTTTAAAGTACAATGACTTGCTCCTAGGGCATAATTTCCAACAGACTCCCACTTGCACTAGGTGCAATCATTAATTACTCTAATTCCCATTGTCTTAACATGACGCTCATGGTTTACTTGTGCAAGTAGCTTAGTAAGAGGATCAGCAACATTGTCCTCTCCTGGTACTTTGCATAGTTTTAGATCACCTCTATCATTGATTTCTCTGATAAGATGAAATCGCCTGAGTATGTGTTTGGTCCTTTGATGTGACCTAGGCTCCTTGGTCTGTGCAATAGCACCGCTATTGTCACATAAAAAATCTATTGGATTTGAGATAGTAGGAACCACCCCTAGTTCAATAATGAACTTTCTGATCCAAACGGCTTCCTTAGCTGCATCCGATGCTGCTATATACTCAGCTTCTGTTACAGAATCAGCTACAGTGCTCTGCTTAGAGCTCTTCCAGCTTACTGCACCACCATTCGAAAGGAATACATATCTAGATTGTGATCTTAGATCATCTTGGTCAGTTTTGAAACTCACATCTGTGTAACCAGTCACACAGAGTTCATCATCCAATCCACCATATACCAAGAATAAGTCCTTTGTCCTTCTTAAGTACTTCAGGATATTCTTGACAGTAGTCCAGTGATCCTCACCGGGATCTTGTTGATATCTGCTGGTCATACTTAACGCAAATGAGACATTCGGTCGAGTACATAACATGGCATACATGATAGATCCAATAGCGGAGGCATATGGAATCTTACTCATGCGGTCTCTTTGATCAGGTGTACTAGGACACTGATCCATACTGAGATGGATGCCATGAGACATGGGCATGTAACCCCTTTTTGAATCCTGCATACTGAACCTATGTCTATGTATGGACTCTGACTTAGGCCTATCAGCCTCTTGGATCTATTTCTATATATCCTGATCCCTAGGATGTATGTGGCTTCGCCTAAATCTTTCATTGAGAAAGACTTTCCTAACCAAGACTTGACACTCTGCAAGGTAGGAATGTCATTCCCTACAAGTAGGATGTCATCTACATAAAGTACTAGAAATACAACTGTGCTCCTACTAACCTTCTTGTAAACACAAGGTTCATCGATGTTTTGAATGAATTCAAACTCTTTGACTACTTCATCAAAATGATGATTCCAGCTTCGAGATGCTTGCTTCAATCCATAAATGGACCTTTGAAGCTTGCATATTTTGAAAGACTTGGCTATCACCCAAGAGGGGGGGTGAATTGGGTGTTTGATTAAAAACTTAGAACTTTAAGAACTTTTTCTTCACTTGCTGGAAATAGTTTGAATGTCAATAATAATTTATAAAGTGATAAGCAATCATTCATATATGCTGGAATGTAAGAGATAAGGGAAGAGAATATGCAAACGGTGATTTATCTTGGTTCGGCCCAATCCTTGACCTACGTCCGGTCCCAAGCTCTACTTGAGAATTTCAATCCACTATCTTCTTTCAACTTGATTACACGTTACGTACTTGAAGTAATCCTCACACTAGGACTTACTCCCCTTACAAACTATAATCAATACACCCGTTTGATTACACACTCGCACTCAAGTAATCCTCTCACTAGGATTCACTCCCTTACAAGTTGTAATCAACACAATGTATTTCCCACTCAAGATCACCCAATCTTGAGTAACTCTAAGGTAGAATGATAGGATGTTTACAATGATTCTTCTCTCTCAGAAGTGTATGGATAAACACTGAAGTACAATACAAAACATTTCACTCTCTATGATTTATAGACATTGAAAATCAGAGAGTAAATGATATAAAGATCAGAGTATTAGCATGTTGAAGATGTAAGCTTGTTCTCTGCTTATTGTTGTTTCTTTGAAAGTTTGTATGCAGCTCTATATATAGCGGCAAATATTCATATGACCGTTGCTTCTCAATTCTGAATTCTCTCCATTCGAAATTCTAGCCGTTGGGACTCACGGCCTTTTCTGATTTCCAACTTTTGCTCTGCATTGAAGATTATGACCGTTATGTCATTTAATGACTTTCCTTTATTTGTTCTGGGAATCATTCTGAGTAATGGCTATATCAATTGTTTCCAAGTGAAGGATTTCTTCTTCTTGAATTTTCCTCTGTTTGACGCGTGAAAGTAAATGCTCTGATTTTCCGTTTCGTCAACAGTGGTTGATTCCTGTCATGAACATTAATTCGAATGCTGAATCTGTTTGGCTTATGTCCGTTGGAGTATTTCATCATCTGAATGATTTAATCCTTTGGAGAAGCATTACAATTGAGTAGACAACTTCGTTTCTTCAAGTTTCTCATTGGATTCAGTCATCTTTCCCATTTCTGAGATTATGCAGCAAAGATCATCTTCACAAATCTGTCATTCTGAGATTTGATTCTGATCCTTCATTTTAATCACCTGAAACTTATACATAAATGATATAAATAATGTTAAGAATAAGTATAAGTCATTTGGGTAATCATGTGGATGTTCTTTGATGAGAAACGAGACTTTCGAACTTCTGTTTTTCTGAATCAGGGTCATGAACTCGAGCTTGGATAAGTAGGCTCGAGTTTGCAAGGGTTAGGTTCAGCTTCTGCAAGGTGCAAACCGGAGGTTCAGAGCAAACTCTAGAGTTTGTAACATTTTTCAGCATCTAGGCTCGAGTCTATAATTATAGGCTCGAGTTTGGGTCTCTTCAAAATCATCTTTTGCTCTCTGTCTTGTCTAGGCTCGAGTTTGGATGATTTTCGCGACCTGGTAGCTCTCTGTAACCCGCGAACTCGAGCTTGCCAACTAATAGGCTCGAGTTTGCTTCTCCTGCTAGCAAACCTCCAACATCCTGGAAATACGGTCCAATTTCGAGGGCTATATCTCCCTGGTCTGAACTCCGTTTTAGTTTTTTAACCTGTCGATGGAAAGCCCTTTGAGTCTACTTTCCAATGCCACCAATTTCCGCTCAATTGGATTCTCCGTTTGTGAGATAAACTCAAAACATTGAAGGTTGGTCATTTGTGTGACGTGGATTTCACTGTCAACTTCATAAATTCATAGCTCCTTCATCTTGACTCCGTTTGGCTTCATTTATATATCAAAATGACGCATTGGGAGTCTAGTTTCATATGCCACTGGTTTCACTTCAATCCGATCTGTATTTTAGGAGATATCATCGAATGACCACACGTCGCCCGAGTGAAACGTGGAACAGAGTAGCTGAAATGTTGAACACCGCTGTAAGCTCGAGTTTGCCAACTAATAGGCTCGAGTTTGCCTTGTCCAGAGACACCGAAATGCTGAAGACACTACATGCTCGAGTTTGCTAATGATGGGCTCGAGTTTGGAGTTCCAAACCTGAGGTTTGAGTTCTAAGCTCGAGTTTGACTTGTCCAGAGGCGCGAGTTGCCGAGGACATTACTGTGCTCGAGTTTGCAAGTTATGAACTCGAGTTTGCTCATCCTGGAACTGATTTTTGATGGTTTAAACTCCGAATTGATCCGTTCCAGCTTCCATATGATCTTGGATACTTCTAGCATCAATATAAGAACTTCAATAAAGATATTCCATTGCATTGCAAGTTCTTCCTTCTTCAATTTCTTCTCTCCTTCTAGATTATCCCCCAAAATCATTTGATAACCTCTTGCTTCCTTAATATTATGATATTCCCATTATATAGTGCAAGAGCTTCTTTCTTCAATCAACATTCTCCATCATAAAACTTTGCATCTACATTAAATATAATAATTAGTCAAAGTAAAAGATAAATGTAGTATGCAACCTTTTTGCTATTAAGAATGACATCTATATAAGACATCATCAAAACCTTTTTGCTATTAAGAATGACATCTATATAAGACATCATCAAAACTAATCAAAACCAACATATTTTACCAAAATCCTCTGGACGCACAAAGCCTTCAGGTTGTGTCATGTACACATCCTCAAGCAGCTTTCCGTAAAGGAAGGTTGTTTTGACGTCCATTTGCCATATTTCATAGTCATAATATGCTGCAATGGCAAGAAAGATTCTGATTAATTTGGCCATTGCAACTGCGGAAAAGTTTCATTATAGTCCACACCATGAGTTTGAGTGAATCCTTTTGCAACCAGTCGAGCCTTGAAGACATTTACTTTGCCATCCATGTCAGTTTTCTCCTTGAAACCCCACTTGCACCCAATATTTTTTATACTTTCAGGTGGATCGACTAAGGTCCATACCTCATTGTCGTACATGGATTGCATTTCAGACTTCATGGCATTTAGCCATTTTTCACAGTTTGGTCCCACCACGGCTTCTCGATAGGTAGTTGGCTCATTCTACTCGATGATCAAAACATCACGACTTCCAGTAATTAGAAATCCATATCTCTGAGGCTGTAGCCGTGATCTATCGAACCTTCGTGGGCCTTGTGTTACTTGAGCAGGCTCAACAACTTGTTGTGAGTCTTCTCCGTTTTCCATCTGTGGTTCTACGTTGTCTTGTGGCTCTCGAATTTCTTTGAGGTACACCTTACTCCCACTTGTTCTTTTAGAGATAAACTCTTTTTCCAAAAAGATACCATTTCGGATAACAAACACTTTATTATCAGTAGGGACGTAGACATAGTATCCTTTAGTTTCCTTAGGATACCCCACAAAAAGGCATTTTGAGGATCTGAATGATAATTTATTAGAGGCTTGCAGTTTAATGTACACCTCACATCCCCAAATTTTGAGAAATGACAAACTGGGTTTCTGCCCAGTCCATATCTCATATGGTGTCTTTTCAACTGCCTTTGACGGAACACGATTTAGTGTGAACACAGCTGTTTCTAGGGCATGACCCCAAAAGGAAGGTGGAAGATCTGTTTGACTCATCATGGATCGAACCATATTTAATAAAGTTCGATTCCTCCGCTCAGAAACACCATTCCATAGTGGTGTTCCAGGAGGAGTCAGTTGTGAGATGATCCTGTTGGGATCCGTACACGCAGCGGAATAAAATTTTCTAACGAATCCCTTAGGCGGATCGCTCAATAGCGTTTAAATCTGGATTTAGGGTTTCCGAATCATACCTATGCGGAGGGTTCAACGTATCATTCGCGTTTGTGCCTCGATCCTCGTGCGCCTGAGACGTCGTACGTGTTGAACGAGGTGGCATCTTGATCACGTGGGCTAGCGCCTTCTTGTTCGATCAGACAGGAGCTGACTTCGCGTGTCCTCTCCCTCTACTGGTATCCACATGAACGGCTTCAAACACTGACGGCAGCGTGCTAGCGCCTTCTTGTTCTTGCGTCTCTCTCTTTTTCTCTCTAGGGTTTTGTGTTTTTCGCGGCCGTCTAATTCATCCGTAGTTTAATACGACTAGATTAGCATCTGTTATAGGGTTTCTAAAACCCTAATATGTCGTATTAAAATATTCAAAATTAATCTAATTAATTTCGAATAAATAATATTAATTAAATCTGTCCAACAGATCTAATCTAACTACTTGATCCGAATTAATAGGCCTTCAGATTTAATTTATATTTAAAAATTAAATCAAGATATGATATGCTTATATTTAATTTAAAATGAGATCCGATATCTCAGTTCAAATTAAATCTGATATGCAATATTTTTATTTGAAAATTAAATATGAGATACAATATCTTAATTTATTATAGTTATTTAATTTATCAAATAAATTAAATACTATATATAATAATATTATTATCAATAAATAAAATCATTATTATTTTCAAATTTATTAGTATACACACACACACACACACATCATAGATTAAATAAGTATTCATTAAATCTTAAACACATTTAAGATTCAATGAATCTGGACACTCTTGCTCGTGTTGAGACATTCTTGTATGCGACCCTGTAGGCCCACATGAGATTGGCAGCGGGCCAATACTGTATCAGCCCACAAGTCGCAAGCGGCCTCTAGTAAGACATTGCGACTACCCAATTCATATGGAGATCGTTGATGCGATATAACCTATCGTACAACCATTTCACATCCCTTTTGTCACGCGATAATTTGGTCAAGAATGAGGCATGGCGAAAGTCAACTTCCCGTTCTTGACCATCACTTTCTTGATTCTTGAGTAGTCTAACAATTGAGATGGAAACTCTTTTCCATCGTAGTATGGCCATACATTTCTCAGACTCACTCATCGAGGGGCCCAGTATTATCTCTCTACAAATGTGAGGGACAAATTCCATCTTGACCATTCACATTCCTCTGCATGAAAACCACTGATCCCGATCCAAGCCTTTATCATCACCCGATCAAAGGTGACTTTTGACTAGGTCAAAGACTAGCGACTCATCATGTAGGAATCCATGATGATCTCAAGTCGAAGGGCGTTGTGACGTGGTTATACATGAGAAAAGCTGATGACTTATTCCATGCAGCTTTCTCATAGTGGGTCGGTCCAGCACCTTGTACTCTTACAAGTGCCTATGACTTTGATTCGTATCTCCATACCTCATCAAAGTCACATTGGTCTTATCTCATCTTCGCTCCGGCGTAGATGACCGACCAGGGACATTTAGGATAATCTATTAGATATATCCAGGGATACAGTTATCAATGTAAACATGCAAACAAAATGATAACAAAAAGAGAATACTTTAAATAACATAAATGTCTAAAGTACAATGTCTTGCCCCTAGGGCACAATTTCCAATAGATCCCACAACTCCTAAGATGGTCAATGAACTCTTGGCTCAAATATTCACCACCCCGATCAGATCGAAGTGCTTTAATTGTTTTACCAAGTTGGTTTTGCACTTTATTCTAGAATGTTTTGGACATTTCAAAAGATTCAGACTTATGTTTCATTAGATAGATATATCCATATCTACTAAAATCATCTATAAAATTAATGAAGTACATATAACCTCCTCTGGCAGATGTATTGATTGGTCCACACACATCAGTATGTATGAGACCCAATAAATCAGTGGCCCTTTCACTATGCCCAGTAAAAGGCATCTTTGTCATCTTTCCCAATAAACAAGACTCATATGTATCAAATGATTCAAAATCAAATGAGTTAAGAAATCCATCTTGATGGAGTTTCGAAATGCGTTTCTCATTTATATGGCCTAGACGACAATGTCATAGGTAGGTCGTATTCAAATCATTTGATTTGATCCTTTTAGCAGTTATGTCATAGATATGTCCATTATTAGGATGTTCTAAATTAAGTAAATAATGACCGAGATGCAAATCACCATCAGTATAGAAAATGTCTATACGATAAATAGAACATTTACGATTCTTAGTAATGGAAGTATAACCTTCCTTATCCAAATAAGAAAGCGAAATAATGTTACTACTCAAATTAAGAACATACAAGCAATTGTTCAAAATTAGCAAAAGCCCACTGGGCAGAACTAATTCATAAGTGCCTACGACTAAAGCAGCAACTCTTGCTCGATTTCCAACTTGTAGGTCCACTTCGCCCTTCTTCAATCTTCTACTTTCCTTGAGACCCTGCACATTTACACAAATGTGAGAACCACATGCAGTATCTAATACCCATGTAGAGGAAATAGAAAACTGAATGTCTATGAAATAGATACCTAAAGCGATAGCCACACTATCCTTCTTATTCTTTTTTAGATCTTCTTGGTAGAGCTTGCAGTTCCTCTTTGAATAACCAGGTTCATTGCAAAAGAAGCAAACCCCATCCTTCGAAGGCTTTGCCTTCTTGGCTTGAGGCTTAGTATCGGGCTTGTTTGACTGTTTGGTCTTACCAGTTGAGTCATTACCATTTTTTTGCCCTTGCCTTTCTTTTTCATACCCTTTCCATTTTGAACGATCAAAACATTGATGGGCTTTTTCTTAATGTTTTGCTCAACTGTCTTGAGCATCCTATGCAATTCAGAAATTGATTACTCCATATCGTTCATATTGTAGTTCATGACAAACTGGTCATAACTTTCCGGGAGTGATTTCAAGATCATATCTGTAGCTAACTCCTGGCTTATGGGAAATCCAAGCCTCTCAATGTGATCAATGTAGCCTTTCATTTTCAACACATGAGGGCTAACTAATGCTCCTTCAGCCATCTTGCAGGAATGTAAGGCCTTAGTGGTCTCATACCTCTCTTGCCTTGCTTGTTGTTGGAACATTTCCTTGAGATGATCAATAATCTCCATAGCCTCCATATGTTCCAGATCTTTTTGGAGTTCTGGAACCATAGTGGCAAGCATCAGGCATCCTACATCACAGAGTCATTAAAATGATTCGAGTAAGCATCTCTCTGAGCTCTTGGAGCATTGGCTGCAGGCTCTTCAGGAATGGGTTCATCAAGGACATACAACTTTCTTTACTGCTTGATAACAATTCTCAAGTTCCTGAACCAGTCAAGAAAGTTTGTCCCATTGAGTTTGTCCTTCTCAAGGACTGATCACAATGATAGTGTAGCGGTGTTACTAGTCGACATGATTCTACAATTAAAAGATATGCAAAGTTGATTAGTAATCTCCCACTGAATTAACAACCCTCATTATAATTTGTGGGCTAAGATCCATATTTGGCTTAAATTTAAGTCCGCTTTGGCAGGACGCTTAAAAATCAAGTTATTTAGGTAGGCAACCTCTTTTCCAATTACATCACATGTAACTCTTAGATCTTTATGGGATTCGATCATCATATGACCCGGCATGTTTAATCCCATCTAATGCCATGAGATCCAAAACCGTTTTGATAATCTCAATTAAGTCAAGACAATAATGAATGTTGAGTATCACCATTACCCACACTTGTCTCACCAAGATAACTCAAATGCATCCATTTTGGTGGAACATACAAATGGGCGATCTAGGTTTTGACAAGTATTCATTAATTGACGGCATTACAACTTTATTTAGAGGGTATAATCTTATTAATTCTATTTATATGAATGCAATGACAATTGTATCTCATATAAACACTAAATTAATCATGCAATGATCTAATCAAAACATAATTAAAATGTGACACAACATGGCTCATCTAACCTAAAGTCCTCTCAAGCCAATGAGAAGACTTCTCTAAATAATAAAAGGAGAAATACATAAGGAGAAACCTCATTTAAACATTTGAGGGGAGTGAGATGAGAAGAGAATGAACATCAAGAATATTTAGAGAGAGGCGTGGCTCACAGGCCATATTTAAACAATACAAAACTTGTAAATTCTAGAGCCATGTCGTTCACCATACCCAAACAACTTTGAATAATTAATCACAACAAATATTAATTCATACAATATGAAAGAAAATATCATGATTAAATTATCGAGTTAATTAAATTCACATCTTAATTGATTAATTGAATTTAATATGATGAATCATATTCATATCTTGATTGATTGATTGAATTTAATATAATTAATCATATTCATATCTTGATTGATTGGAGTTGACTATTTGTCAACCAAGTTATATTAAATTCACATCTACGAACAATCAGCCGAGGTCCCTACAACGGTCCTGCTAGCTGGTTAGCGGGCAGGGTCAAGGGGCAGCTCCCCCGTTAGAATTTTTTTCAAAAGAACATATTGTTTTCGAATTTTTTTTTCTAGGAAAAACCGTGATTTTCGAAAATAATGTCCAAAATTTCAAACCCCATAGATCAATGTTCTAACGTGTTCAATTAACAGCATCGTTCGAGTTACCAGAACGTCCAACCTCAGGTGATCCTGAACGATTCAGAACCATGCGTACTAACCATACAATCTGATCTGAACAATTCAGAAACGACCGCCTAAATCTGACTAGTAACCTTTAGGGAGAATACATTTTAAATCATACATGATTCGGTAAACATATATCAATTTAAACGCATCAACAGAGTCAGTTTTAGACATATATACATCACATGTATAATCGGTTTTAAACATATATCGATCTCAACGCATAAGGATTCGGTTATTGCATATATATCACATATATTCGCACATAGAAAACCCAATCTAAACGCACGGTTGACCTGGCTCTGATACCACTGTTGGGATTCGTACACGCAGCGGAAGGAATCTCATCCATTTAAAATTTTGTGAATCCCAAAGAGGATCTATCAACGACGTTTAAATCAAGGTTCGTTAGAAAAAACCGTACCTATGCGAACTTGCGAGCAACCTTTGCAAACACGTGGGCTTACACCTTCTTGTTCGATCAATATCTAGGAGCTAACTCTATGAATCCACTCCCTTTATCGGTATCTGTTGGTTTTATATTAGTTTTGATGATGTCTTATATAGGTGTCATTCTTAAGAGCAAAAGTTGTATGATATATTTATCTCCTACATTGACTAACTACTATATTTTATGTAGATTAGTTCAAGTTGAACAATAGCTCAAGAAGGAGATAAGATATTTTATAAAGAAGAAATTGAGGAAAATATCAAGTTCAAAAAGAAGAGGACATATTGAAGAATTAAATTATGAATTTGTTTAAGAGAAGAAGAAAGAAAGAAGTCTTGCTAAATGGAATGATAAAATCATTATACAAGTTTCTAAATTGATTCTTGAAGTCTCCAAGATGATATGAAAGTTGGAATGACTCAATTTGAAGTTAAAATAAGGTACAAAGTGATTGCTACAATGATTCTCGTCCATAGAAGAAGTTAACTCGAGCCATGGGATGATCTGCCTCGAGCCAAGGTCTTTTACAGTATATTTTCGCATGTGGAAGCTGCTGACTCGAGCCTAGGTTCCATCTGACTCGAAGCAATCGTAATTATGAAGAAAACTTGCTGACTTGAGCCAAAATTCCAGCTAACTCGAGCCTAAGTGTACTCTGTTCTACGTTCAGCTTCGGGCGACCTCTGGTAATTCATCGATATCTCTCAAACCAGAAGTCCGATTGAGGTGAAACCAATTTTGATGGAAACTAGACTTCCAATTCGTCATTGTGGTATAAAATTAAAGTCCAAAGGAGGTCAGATGAAAGAGCTATGAATTTTTGAAGATGACAGTAACCTCAGCGTCACACACCAGACCCATCTTCAGTTTTTTGAGTGTATCTCATGAATGGAAAATCCAATGGATCTGAAATCAGTGCCATTCGAAATAAGACTGAATGGGCTTTCCATCAAGACTTGAACCAGCCAAAATGGATTTCAGAACAGGGAGTTATGATCCTCTAAAGTTGATACACGAAATACTGGAAGCAACAGAATCAAATCAAAGATCAAAGAATTGAGAAAGAGCTGTGTTTCCTCGAGCCAATATCCAAACAGAGAGTTTGAAGAATGGAGAAGACTTTTAACTCGAGCCTCCTCAAATGCAACCTCGAGTCTCCAAGACTCGAGCCAAGGTATTCTGCACCTCGAGTCTTCCTGGAATTAATGATTAATTCACGATTTGCCTCAAGCCAGAGTTTTGGTTACCTCGAGTCAAAAGCCAAACAGAAAGATAGAAGAATAGAGAGCAGTATTTGACTCGAGCCAACCAATATGCCTCGAGTCAAAATGGAGACAGAGAGTTAGACGAATTGGGAGCAGTTTTTAACTCGAGCCAGAATCTTCACCTCGAGTCAACCACGCAGCAAACAGAATCCCAATACGATATCTGTGATTGATTTGTTCCTGACTATAAATATTGATCTGCCATTATCACTGATTATATAAACTGATTAATTTCTATTTCTAATGATTCTATTTAAGTAAGTTTCAGGAATCAAATTGACAGAAGAGAGAATCGCCACACGCGTCGTCTGACAGAGGAATCTTCATGAAAGATTAAAGATCTTCATTTGGAAACAAATCATATAGCAATTACTCTGATTTTATTCCCTGACCAAATAGAGGAAAGACAATAAATGAATCAACGGTCAGAATCATCAAAGCAGAGCAATTGGAAGTCCAAACAAATATCATCAAATGAGAATCACAAAGAGAATCCGATCAGATTATGGGCATTAATGGAATTCAATATGCAACATCTGCAATGGTCATCTTCAAAGCATTATAAATAGATGAAGTACCACCTGCTCTCAAAACACACAACAGAGCGAACGCACAAACAGAAAGATACATTCGAAAGTTTAGTTCCGCTATACTTTCGTATGATACTTTGCAATACTCTCATGTGATACTTTCGTTAGATACTTTTGCAATACTCTGTACTTCAATGTTCATCACATATCTACTCAGTGAGGAGTTTTTGTTATCCTATGATTATCTACTTATCTGTAAATCTTACGGTTGTGGAACCTTAAGTGTGGGTTATTCAATTACAACTTGTAAGGGGGAGTGAGTCCTAGGGAAAGGATCATCCGAGTATAGAGTGTGTAATTGAGGTTGTAAAAGTCTCGGAGTGGTTCTGGGCAAGAGTGAAATCCCAGAGTGTTTCTGGGTAAGGTAGTGAAATCCCGGAGTGTTTCTGGGGACTAGACATAGGTCAAGAGTTGGACCGAACCAGTATAAATTCTCTGTGTCAATCTTCTCTTCCCTATCTTTACTTAGCCTTGATCTACATCTGTTGGGTGGGTGACTGTGTTATTGAGCTATCAGCGAAAGAATTTTGTAATCACCTATTCACCCCCCCTCTAGGTGATATTCCACCTTCAGTATCCACACCGAACAGCTCTCCAACACGTACAACAGCGTGCTAGCGCCTTCTTACTTTGTGTCTCTCGTTATTCTCTCTAGGAATTCTTTCGAGGCTTGTTAGTTCGTCCTTATAATACGACTTGGATCAATATCTATTTATAGAGTTTCTAAAACCCTAATTGGGTCTTATTAAAATATTCAAGACTAATATCAATTAGTGCTTGAATTTCGAATTTGGATTAAACATAGTAATTAAATATGTCCAATAGATCTAATCTAATCTATTTAATTAATCCACATTAAAAGCCAGCTGATTTAATTTATTTCTATAAATCAAATCTGAGATATGATATCTATCTATTTAATTAAATCTGAGATACTATATCTCAACTCAATTAAATATGAGATACTACATCTTTATTCGAAAATTAAATATGAGATAAAATATCTCTATTTGTTTTAAATATTTAATTTATCAAATAAATTAAATACAAAACAAATATTATATATAATAATATCATTATTAAATAATATTATTATTATTTAATTTCGAATATATATATATATATATATATATATATATATATATATATATATATATATATATATATATATATATATATATATATATATATATATATATATATATATATCCATCCTAGATTAAATGTTGTATTCATTAGATCTTTGACATATCTAAGATTCAATGAATCTGGACACTATTGCTCGTGTTGGTCTATTCTTGTATGCGACTCTGCAGGCCCACATGAGATTGGCAGTGAGCCAATACTGTACCAGCCCACAAGTCGCAAGCGGCTCTAGCAAGACATTGCAACTACCCAATTCATATGGGATCGATGATACGATACAACCTATCATACAACCATGTCACGTCCCTTTTGTCACGCGATAACTTGGTCAAGGTGGAGGCCTGGATAATGTCAACTTCCTGTTCTTGACCATTACTTTCTCGATTCTTGAGTAGTCTAACAATTGAAGTGGAAACTCCTTTCCATCGTAGTATGGCCATACATTTCTCAGACTCACTCATCGAGGGGCCCAGTATTATCTCTCTACAAATGTGAGGGACAAATTCCATCTTGACCATTCATATTCCTCTGCATGAAAACCACTGATTCCAATCCAAGCCTTTATCATCACCCGGTCAAAGGTGACTTTTGACTAGGTCAAAGATCAGCGACTCTCATGTAGGAATCCATGATTATCTCAGGTCAAAGGGCGTTGTGACACAGTTATACATGAGATAAGCTTATGACTAAATCCATGCAGCTTTCTTATAGTGGGTCGATCCAGCACCTTGTACTCGTACAAGTGCCAATGAATTTGATTCGTATCTCCATACTCATCAAAGTCATACCGGTCTTATTTCATCTTTGCTCCCGCATAGATGATCGACCAGGGACATTTAGGACAATCTATATGATATGTCCAAGGATACAGTTATCATAAAAAACATGCAAATAATATGATAACAAAAGGAGAAATACTTTAAATATTGAAGACATTTAAAGTACAATGACTTGCCCCTAGGGCATAATTTCCAACACACAGTGCATCCTTGAAATCCAGGTCAGTATTTTCGCGCCCTATTTAAACTTGGCTGTTCATTGTACGTCCAAACTCTCTTCAAAACTCAAGTTTGCCCTAGAGTTACTCTGAGCTTCTCATCTTCTTCCTCACTCTCTGAACCTCAAATCCAAAAATGGCTCCTAAGAAATCCACCAAATCCTCCCAAGATGATGTCGATTATGAGGCTTCTGAGTCTTCATCGCCTCCTTCTCTCACACGTCCTAGGTGATTGAACAGTACCCCCAGACGATTCCACTCTGGGGTTGACAAGCAGATTCCTGGAGTTCCCTCGTTTTAGACAACCTCTTCTCCTAAACCTAAAAGTGTCTCGTTTCAAGAACCATCTTAGTCTCAGTTAAAGCGAGCCTCTGAATCTATGGGTGATGAAGATAAGGGTAAACAAAAGGAAGGAGAACCCACTAAGTCTCACAAGAAGAGAAGAGCTGACAGAGGAGAAGGATCATCAAAGGCTACCTCTACTCCTTCTCAATCCTCACAGAATCCCACAATCATTCTTGATGCCATCTCTGAAATCTATCTCCATACGTCTGTACCTCAAGCTTTTGTCTTTGAAAATACATTCCTTACAAATGATTCTGCTCTTAAATTCAAAGAAACCTTTTTGAAGAAGGAATTCTATCCTATAGTCTCTGTAAACTTAGATAAAATAAGGGAAGCCTGCAATGTGGATCTTTCCCCTTGGTTGAAACCATATGAATCTTTTCTTTCCATAATTGCTTCATATTGTCCCAATATCATTAGACTGTTCTATTTCAATATGAAATGGGACAATTTGGAAGATAATGACCAAAACTTGGTAGAAGAAAGAGTTTCTACTCAAGTTAAGGGAATCAAATTTACCCTGTCAGCCTCTATCATAAATTCCATCTTGACAATTACCAATCCTCCTCCTCCTTCTACAATTTAGTATTCCAACCAGGAGATCTTTGAAATTTTAAGGCCAAATGAACATGTTTCTGAAAATCAATTGGCCCATTTATCCTTTACTCTAGTGTCTATGCCACCTATTCATAAAGTACTGTGGTACATCTATTCTAGGAATATGATTCAGAAAGGTGGGAATTTCACACACTTTGCTCTGAAAGATTACCCCCTTTTTGCTGCCATTGTTAACAAAGTTCCTATGAACCTTGGCCAGTGGATATTTCAAGAAATAACCAAGTTCAGATTCTCCTCTAGACGACCTTCCCATATTCCATTTCCATCTCTTGTGTCTGTGATTTTATTTTATCAAAAAATCTGGTATGCGGGTGCTCCTGACACAATGAGGACTCCCACTATTTTTGGGAAAGCTCAACTCAACCTTATGAGGATCACCTTTGAAGCTGAAGGTTCAGATGAATCTCGGGCTCCTACTAGATCCAGAGCTTCAGTTGCGAGAGCTCAGGAAGCTCAATCTGCTCCTCCTCCTCCTCAACCATCAATCCCTACTGATTTTGATATTAGAGTCAAGGCCATTGTGCATAAGGCCATTGCTGATATGACTGAGAAAATCGAAGTGGAAGTTGGTCGACTGGTGTCTGAAGTGACCAAGGGTAACTTAGATGTGGTGGATGCCCAGGAGGAAATGAAGGATGAAATTGAAACTCTCTCTGGCCACTTGGTAGATCAAGATGCAAAGCTAACTACCTTGCTCGTTTCACAAGAGAGAACAGATGACAAATTAGATGCTTTTGTGAAGAAGCTGACTTTTGGCTCTTCTTTTGGTTTTGGCACACCTGCTAGTTTGAAACCTGAGCCATCTTCACCCTCTGCCTCACCTTCATTCACTTTCACTACTCCCCTTGTACCCTCCACTGAACCTATCCCTTCTACCCCCACTACCCAGATTCTTCCAACTTCTCCCACCTCCACAATCAAACTTGCATCTCTTGCCTCCACAGTCAAACTCTATTCTCCACTCTCTACTCCTCTGGTTGATCCTACTCATGATCCTTCTATCTCAGCTCCATCCTTTTTTGTTGATGACAAAGGGGCAGAAGAACCAGAGAAACCAGAGAACCCAGAGCATTAGAGATTAGGGTGTCTTGAAGAGTTTTTTTTTGAATTTCTGTGTTGAGGATTCTGTGTCTTTGACAGCCTGTGTTTAATTTTTTGTTTATGCTTATGCAAAAGTGCATCAATGTGTTTTAAGTGCTATGATTTGATTTTGCCTAAACCTCTGATGTAAAGATCTCAAAATGCCATGAAATGAAATGCCTCTTATCATTCGCTTCTGCTATGTTTAATTCTGCTACATTGTGCCAAATTGTTAAATCTATCAAACTGCATAACTGTAAATTTGCATTTCAAAACATTTTGAGCAAAAATCATTTTTAAAATCCCGAATCTATCAAACTAGCAGCAACTCTAGTTTACAAGTGTTGTCATCATCAAAAAGGGGGAGAATGTTAGTTCTCTATTGGTTTTGATGATAATTGACAATTGTAAACTCAGATTGAAGTTTTTCTTTGTTAAGTTGAAAAACTTACTGTCAAAGGAAAACTCGAGTTTTGGTTTGGAAACTCGAGTTTGTACTTGACAGAGAGTAGCTCAAGTTTTTGCTAAGTTAGACAAACTCGAGTTTGGATATTGAAACTCGAGTTTTGACCATACAGAGAGCATCTAAGTTTTTCAAAGGAAAAGCAAGCTCGAGTTTGGTTTTAATGAACTCGAGTTTTGACAAGACAGAGAGCTACCAATTTTTCAAACTTAGCAAAACTCCAGTTTCCATTTGGAAACTCGAGTTTGTGCTAAACAGAGAGTTCTCTAAGTTTCCAAGGTTTGTTGGAAACTCGAGTTTTGTTTTGGAAACTTGAGTTTACAGCATACAGAGAACAATGCTCAATTCTGAACTTGTGAAAACTTCAATTTTCATTTGACAAGTTTTTTCAAAGTTTTTCTCTCAAATGAGGAAACTCGAGTTTAGTTTTGGAAACTCAAGTTTAGGTCTTACAGAGAAGAACTCAAAGTTTCTAAAGTTTTGAAAACTCCAATTTTAATTTGAAAACTCCAGTCTTGAACAAGCAGAGAAGTTTACATTTTTCAAAGATTTATGGAAACTTGAGTTTAGGCCAAGCAGAGAGCTTTGCTAAATTTGAACCTTTTGAAAACTCCAGTTTTGGAATGGAAACTCCAGTTTTGAGATTTTGGACTTAAACCTGTTTTCTCATCAAAGGTCCAAAACTCGAGTTTGGCACTTAATGACTCGAGTTTTGAACTCTTCTCAAAACCTGCTACAAAGACCAAATTGCGACATTCTTCTCTGGATGGAGAAAACTAGAGTTAGGGTTTGGAAACTCGAGTTTAGGCTTTTAATGAAAAATGAAAACTCCAGTTTTGATGAACAAACTCGAGTTTGTGTCGCTGGTTTTGAATTTCAAACTGGACGAACTTGTGAAATCTTTGTGATTGAATCTAATACTTCATATCATCACTCATTACTATTCCTAACTATGTTTAATCAGTTTGTTAGCGAGTTTCAGATTATTTAGAGAGAATTAAATGAAGCATTAGCTTAAAGCATAAAGTGATGTCAGTTCATTAAATGCAAAGTCCAGAAAACTTGCATCCTTTTGAACAATCATTCTACACACGTTGCAAAGGGATTAATGTTTCGATTCCACATCCAGTAGTTGCTCTTCCAACGGATTAAAAGTGAAGAAGTCAACCCTAAACTTTTGTGCAACTGGATTAACTAAAGAGTAGAGAGAGAAGAAGACCAAAACTTCAACTAATCCATTTTTAATGTTGGCAACGGTTACATTGAAGATTACAACGGTCATTTAATGTTCTCTTGGTATAAATAGAGATGCATTCAATTCTTCTCAACAACCAATCTGTAGAAAAAGAAAATCATTCAAGTTTCCAACTACTCTTTGAGTTTTCTTGTGTGAAGTATCTTTTGATACATTGTACTTCAGTATTTATCTTTATCCACTCTTAGGGAAAGTTCATTTATTCTAAATCATTCATTGTAAGAATCTCAAGTCAGGGGACTTTGAGATTGGGATATTGATTGTAACTTGTGAGAGGGAGTAAGTTTTAGTGAGTGAATTACTCTTGAGTTACAAAGTGTGTAATCAATTGTAATAGTGAAAAATCCCAGAGAGTCTGGGGACTGGACGTAGGTCAAGAGATTGGACCGAACTAGTATAAATCTTGTGTGTCTTGCTTCTCTTCCTTATCCTCTGTTTATCCTTGTTTTTAGTATTAAAAAATAGAGCATTTCGAAAAAGTTTTTAGAATCCCCAATTCACCCCCCTCTTGGTGATTCAGCTCCACTTTCAAAACCTAAAACTAATGGCACGTTACGACTTTTTTCCTTTGCTATTGAATTTACTCCATAAAATATATGGAGCTTTGCTTTGATGCTAGAATCGGCGCCAGATGCGAGTTTTTTTAATTTAATCAATCGAGGTGCGGTATTGCGAATGCATTAATAATGGGCAAGAAGACATCCATGCCATAGTTTATCATTATCATGTGGTAAAGAAGAAGGACTGGTTCTTGAAAGACCAAAGCTGGGTTAGGGTTATTCAATTTGGCGCTGAAATTTTATGGAAGTGTTCATGAGCTTTTTTTTGTTTTTTTCCCCAATTTGGAGCTCGAATATTGGGAGGGATGTGTATGTGAGTTTTTTTTTTTCCTTTTTAAATTAAGACGTTTATTTAAAAAACAAATAAATTGTGAATTATTTCTAGTTACTCATCAACTATGTTAGATTGGTGTGTCTGGTTTGAGGAGAGGCGATGAGAGGGAAAGAGCCCCTAGGAGGATATTGACAAAATTTTCATTAATAAGAAAAATTTTCATTTTTGTAGAGAGTGTATTTGTGGAATATTGAAAACTTTTCATGGGCTATTTAGTAAAGATTAGAGAAAAAAATTCTCTCCCTCCCTCCCCTCAAACCAAACAGACCCTAAGGGTGTGTTTGGTTTGATGGGAGAGAGAGAAGGGTATGTCACCTTATTTGATTTGTTATATGAAAGGGGAGGGAAAAAGATCATTTGTTTGGTTTAAGAAGAGAAGGGGATGGTGGTTTAAGATTTTGGCTCCACCCCCTCCAAAATTTTAAACCAAATGAGGGGAAGGGATCATTTTCCCTTCCCTCCCCTCAAACCAAACACACTCTAAAAGCACCTAATGTGTCATATTTTAATTGAGCAAAGTTTAGATCAGATCACGCTTTTAGGGTATGTAAGCATTTCTCATTAGCATCTCCACCGAAACGTGGTATTTGATTGTTTACAAAACCCCACATTCCTGCCAAGATAATTTAAGGACAAAAATATGCTTTAACCCAATATGCAGAAACATAGCAAATTTAGGGATTCGATAGGCACGGTCATTAATTAATTAATTATATTATGGTGGGCAAAGGATCATTGATTATATTATGAAAGGAATTCACAGCAAGTGGGAATAAAATGTATGTGTCTGTGTGTGTTTTACAAGTATATTTAAAGATGAAAGTTCTGTTTTTGCATTGGTTTAATTAATTAGTGTGTGCGCGCGCTTAACCTTTTGTTTATTTTGGGAAGTGGAAACGGTAATATTTTAAATTACTTATTTTAGTTGAACAGTCTAACATCACTTTTGAGTAGTTGTAATGGTCCCAATTTATTTAAAATAGTCGTTGTCCATTTAGAGTTAGGTTGATATAGTGACGGCTATATTTAATTATGGAGACAGTCTATAAAGTTAACTCATCAAGATAGGTCGGCTAATCCTTCAACTAATTATTCATATTAAATTAGATTACTTAAAATTTTTGTAGCTTAGTAATATATATGCTGAGTTTTTTCCCCATAATATTTGTATGACTTCTGCATATGGTTCAAAATGCCTTTTTTTAAAATAAGATTTTTTGAAGATGGAGGCTATAAAATTAATATTTTAAAGGACAAGATTAAGGTCAAGTTATTTCTATCTACGAGGTCAAAATCTTCAATCACACTTGTTATTTTGTTAGTATTTGTTATCAGCACTAGTGCAAAAAAGGGCTTTATAACTGCCTCATTTAGACCGGACTATCGACGCCCCGGTCTTAAAGGTATGACCGGTGTCAGGTTTGTAAATATAAAGAACTTCTTATATCGGATCATTTTTTCAAAGGTCTTAAATATATTATTCAGACCTGTTAAAAAAACAACTGGTCTTAAAAATGTTATTAAAAAAATTGAAATATCAATTACTTATGGAGAAATCTCATACAGGCAGACTTATATTTTCTGCACTCCAAAATAATACGGAAAAATTTAAAAATAAAGGTATTAAAGTTTTAAGACCGAACATATATAATAGCCGGTCTTAAAAGTTATTCTTTTAAGATCGAACATAAAATGCTATTGGTACAAAAAGATTAAATAAACAATTAATTAAGTTTAATACCGGAGTTATAGAAAGATCCCAGTCTTAAAGGTTAACTTTTAAGACCGTGTACTAATTTGTCCGGTCTTAAAAATAAGGCGCCAAATATATGTTTCTTCGCGTGAAAGCTTTTGTTACTCTCACTGAAGAACCTCTGTTCACGTTGTGAAACCCTTCCTGTTGCATTACCTCTCTTCCTCGCCCACGTACCATTAGCCTCTGTTACTCTCTCATTTGCTCAGGCATTCCTCTCTTACTGTCTCGAAAATGAATGGTGAAAACGATTCTAGTCGTGTTCCTAAAATGGCAGTTACTGGTGTGATTGATGTGTGTCAGAACGAACCCTCTTCAGCTCACAAAGAGCCTCCTAACCGCCGTGCACGCCGTGGTAGAAGTGGAACACGAATGATGGATGTATCTCGACAACTTCTGGGACAAAGCTCGAGATTCAGTTTGATGAAAATTTGAAACCTGTCGGTCCTAATAAAACCAAATATACTAGTTTTGTCGGCTGTCTAGCATGCAACATGGTTAGCATCTTGACAGCTGAGTGGAAAAATGTGGACCTTCGCACAGTAAAGGATCCTATTTGGGACACTATCCGGCTTACATACACTGTCCCTGACTGTCAGAAGTTGAAAGACTCAACATTGTCTTATTGTGCTGATTGGTGGAGGAAGTTTAAGACCTTTCTACCTAACAAGTATATTTTTGCCGAGGTTCGACCTGACCATAATCCTTGGGACAAGTACACATTTATTGATGAACAAACTTGTCAACAATTTATTCAGCTGCGGACCACTCCTGAAGCTCTGGTGAGTTTATATTTAGTTTTGTTTTCCCTTTTGTTTGCTTATTAACCTGTGCGGATATGTGAATGTTATTGTGTTCATCTAATCTTGTTAGTTAAATGGTTTGGAGTGTGAATAGAAGTATACATTTCTGCCTTTGTCCCGCATCGAGGAGCATGTCCTAGTTCTATGCAAGTCTGATATGTAAACGTGTAATGGTTAGACATTGCTGTTAGTTAGTTAGTATGTTAACTGTGTAATGTTTTCAGTGCAAGGTGTCATTGGGCCTTAAGAGTCAATCCCCTAACTATATATAAGAGGTTAGTCTAATATGTGTAGGAACCAGTTATGATAAATGAATGAATTGACTGAGTTGGCAGCAATTTTGCAACTCCCTTTCCTTTGTTTCTCCCAATTTCTTCTACAATGCTACATCTTCCTTAAATAAAATGTTGAAACTTGATGAAGTGAATTTGACTAATGTTTGACGTTCATATCAAACAGAAGTTCTCTAATTTCTATTAGTGAAATGGCTAGAATTCATAATTGATAGTTGTTTTCAATCCTGATTCACAGAAAAGAAGGGAACAAGCACATGAGATGGGGAGAAAGAATGATTTCCCGCATAGGGCTTCTCGCAGTGGATATGAAAAGGCCAAAAAATATTTGATGGAAGCTAAGCGGAAGAGATTGTAAGATGAAGCTGAATCCAATCCTTCTGCGATAGTTGACCAGCCATCTCCAATACGCCGCGAGGAGTTGTGGTTGTATATTCGACAAAAGCCAAGCGACACATACATGAGTGAACAAACTCGTCTAGTTGCTGAAAGAATTGTAAGTATCGATATTGTTATTTTTTGGTTACTAACCATGTTTCATTATTAAGCTTCTCGTTATCTATATCTTACAAGAAGATCTTAAAATGAAAGAAGCAGAGGGATCTTTTGTGTCAGACGGGAGGAATGATGTTCTGACCGTTGCGACCGGAAAATCGGATCACTCGGACCGTGTAAGGGGGATTGGAGGACGGGTAGGCCTAAAGCAATACTTTGGTAAATCCAAACGCCATAAACAAAGTATGGTTACCCGGGAGGAGATGGATCAGACGCTTGCCAAATTAAGTGAGGAATCAGTGGCTAAAGAAGCTTCATTGACTACAATGTTTCAATCCGAGATGAGCAAGATGAAGGAGGAGATAGAGAAAATGAAGTGTCTTTTGAGCTCTCGGCCAGAGACCAGTGTTCCCTTCGCACATTCAGCTGTATTTATGCAGTAGAGCACTAGAGGGAGCTGTATTGTTGGACAGTCAGAGCAACCTTGTGACCTGTATGTGAAGGGTCGTGATAGTGATAGATGATTAGTTGCAAAAGGGACTGTGCACAACTTGGGATCAACTGTACACCACCAACAAATGGCTGATGATGAAGTTAGAGTGTCAGTTGAAGAGGTGATCATTGATGCACCTGTCCCTCTCCCAACTGATCAGCTGAAACTTGTGAGTGATGTCAAGGGAACCTTCATCTCTTGGCCAGTGAAGCTTGTAGATGTCTCCATTCCTCCTCAAGCTTCATCCCCTCCTCAAGCTCCATCCCCTACTACTAAGTTGACTGCCAAGGAAAAAATATCTGATATGGTATCCGAGGGATATTTTAAAGATAAATCGTGGCCTGTTATGAAGTAGTAGGCCTCCTTGATATTTTACCGGTTTACGTTGACCCCAATGATTTAACGTCCCTACTGCTTCCTAGAAAGGAGGTTACTAGTGCAATTGTTCAAATATTTATAAAGTAAGTATCTTCTTCTATGAGTACATAATTTAAATGCATCGTTTAGACACACATACATATATACATTCCTTTTTCCTTTTCTTCTGAAACCTTGGCACAGATACATATCTAAGCTACAATCCCCTCAAAAGGAAAAGGATCCAATGAAAAAAAAAGTGACAAAATTGGATTTCTTTAATTCCCTGATCGATGTCATTCTTGTAGGTTCATGCATGATGAACTGGAACAACAGGGCAGAATCAATGATTTTGGATTCTTGTGCCCAGTCTATGCAAGTTTAACATCTTTGGAGGAGAGACAGCAGTACATATCAATGAGGTTGTGTGAAGTGAGAAGAAAAGTGTACTTGTTTGCATACTACCTCGGGTACATAGCACAATTCTTATCTGCAATTCACTTAACTCTGCTACATATATCACTGAGTACTTTACTACTGTGAATTTTCAGCCACTACTAGCAGTTGGTCCTCATGTGCATAGAGGAGCATACAATGGTCTTCTTATGTTGCACTCACGGCAATCCGGGGCCTACGTTGAAGCAGAACATAAACAAGTAAGCATGTCATTTTGATTGTCTTGTCTGAAATCCTGCTATGAATTTTGAGTGAACATTATTAATAAATTTATGATTTTGATGATAGTGGCATGAGGACCTTCCAAATCCAGGTAAACAAAAAGCATGCGTATGGTGCCAAAGATCCTAAATGGCTCACATCAAAAGTTAGTGCATATTTCGACACTGGCATAACTACCTTGTGAACTTGGTCAGTAAGCTATATATGCTCTTAAATATATTTCTTGTTCTTTTTAGACCCGTTAGCAACCAAAGGGATCCAACTTATGTGGCCCGTACGTCATGAAACACATATATGATATTATCATGGAAGGAAGGACTAAATTCACTGCAAAGGTAAATGTTATGGATGAATTCAATCTCTGGCTTAATGTTACATATGAAATATGCACGTAAGTTACTTCTGTTTCTGTCTTTGATGTTACAGAGGTTTGCTTGTCCTGAACCCTTTTCTGATAATGAAGTGGAGCACACACACAATGTGTTTTTGTGAATATCTGTATAATAATTAGTGTCCTAAATTAATTCATTTGTAAATATATATATATATATATATATATATATATATGCTATAGCAACAATAATCTTCTGTAAATTTGTTTATTTTTTTGAACAATTCATTCATTTGTAAACATAACGCAAAGTGTAATTCAATAATAAATATGTTTACTTTTTGGAACAATTTTTGTGTGTCCATTTTGTGTTTTTGAATGAATGGGATGGTGGATAAAGCTATTTAGTGCTTGAAATTTGAGGTACAAGCGGATGGTTTTTAAATATCCGGTCTTAAAAGTCTTCGTATAATTTTAAAGAATATGGCTAGACTTTTAGGACCGTATATTTGTTAAAAGTCTGATCCTAAAAGTCTTCATCTAATTCTAAAGAATATGGCTAGACTTTTAGGACCGTATATTTGTTAAAAGTCCGGTCTTAAAAGTCTTCGTCAAATTCTAAAAAATATGGCTAGACGTTAGGACCGTATATTTGTTAAAAGTCCTGTCTTAAAAGTCTTTGTCTAATTCTAAAAAATATGGCTAGACTTTTAGGACCGTATATTTGTTAAGAGTTCGGTCTTAAAATTTTTCGTTTATTTTAAAAATATGGCGAGACTTTTGGGACCGTAGATTTGTTAATTGTCCGCTCCTAAAAGGCTGATTTTCATTTATTTTAAAAAATATGGCTTAACTTTTAGGACCGTGTATTTGTTAAATGTCCGGTCTTAATAGTCTTCCTTTAAATAGAAATGGTGACTCGCTTTTCAGATAAATCATTAGGGTTCAAGACAACTGAGGTTCTGTCGTTCTGCTCAAGCTTTGGGCTTCGTTGTTGTCGTTTTTACCTCTCCTGTTTTTGAGCAGCATTATCGGTGTCCCTTTTCATTGTCCTTTTTCTTTTTGTCGGAAAAAGAAGGAAGATAATGAAAAGGACATTGAAAATATTCAAAGCAGGGCGAGGTAAAACCGACGACAACGATGGTCCAACCTTGATAAGAATTGTCAATGTGTTTGTTTTTATTCGAATAAGGTAAACAATGTTTTTTTTGTATGGTCTTAACTCTTAACTTATTCTGCGAGTTTTTAATGTTGATCACACACGATGAGAACAATGTTTTGTTTGTTTCCTTTTTGTCGGAAAAAAAGAAGATAATGAAAAGTACAAGGCGATCGAAGATGGGAACTAAAAATTTTATTTATTATATTTTTTTATGCTGCCTTGTGAGGGGCAGCAGTAGTACATAAAAAAACATAAAAATATCTAATCCTCCGCATCATTGTTGGAGGGGAGGGAAGGGTTGGAGACGTCATCATCAGAAGTATGGTATTCAACGTCATTGGCGTCGATTACCGCGTTCAGCTTGTTGTTGATGGCGTGATAGACCTGAACCAGTTGGCCCAGGTGTCAGTCTATATGATCGACGTGGGCCACGAGGTGCTCCATCACCTAGTAGAATGATGGGTTCGTAGGCAACAGAGGAGGGTATAGAGGTGGAAGAGGATTACGCCGAGAAGGAGGACGTCGTGGTGGTGGAGCATCCATTACGGTGGAGGTTGTAGAAGTGATGGAGATGAATGTGAAGAAAGTAAAGTAACAACGGGTTTAAATAGAGAACCCATCCTGAACAATGTGAAATGCTGGAAACTTTAACGAGGAGACGCATAGTTCCTCAGAATACGAGGAGACGCCTAGTTGGGAAGTTTATGTGGAAGCTGAAGAGACTCTGAATCATTCATTTCAACAGAGGGTAAGGATATGACTCTGCTATCTGAGTAATTTGAAAATAATGAACTTTTTATACCGGATATTGTAAAATATCCGTTCTTAAAAGTAATATTTTTTGAGAAAAAATTCTTACTTTCAAAAAAAATTGAATTGAAAAAAAAATGAATTTTAGGTTTGAATACTAGATAAAAGTTCGGTCTTAAAAGTAATTGAATTGATTGAACAAATAAATAATAGACTTCTAGGACTGGATATTTATCAAAATACACTCTTAAAGTAGAAACACTAAATTCATTTATACCAATTGAATCCGAATTCTCATCATCAGATGTGTATCTTTCCTACTCTCTGCCCTTATTTTTTCGCTCTCTGCCCTTATTAACTCTTCACACTACCTCTCTGTCCTTATTAACTCCTCACTACCTCGTAACTCCTCACTACCTAGGTCTCTGTCCCAATTGCTCAAAGCCTCAAACCGTGGTTAGATACAAGAGAACTCCTCGTAGGGGTGCTCTTACACCTGAAGCTCGTACCATCGTTAGATCGTTATACGGTGCACCTCCTCCAGCAAGAGTGCATTTTATTGTGACCGAAGAGTCTTGGGTCGTTGGACCCATTGTTATTTCGGATGATGAAGAGATTGCCACACCCCCCTCCATCCTTCTGCCGACCCTGTCCTTGCTGAGTTCCTCCATATTCTTGATGGTAAAGAGATTGCCAGCCCCCTCCAGCCTTCAGACCATGAAGAGGTTCGTGCTTCCCCCTCTCCAACCTATTGGCCCCAGCGCGCCTACCTCTGACCCCTCTCCTCTTTCCTCTAATGATGCATTGTGGCTGCTGCAACAAAGACAGGAACTTGCTGATCTCTGACAGGAAATTAACGTTGTTCACGCCGATATCGCCAAGGCATTGGATGATAATAAGCTTTAGGATGCTCAGTCAGATTCTTTTTTTTTTATAATTTTCAGCTTGTTTTTCTTTTGTTTTTTTTTTCTTGTGTACGTGCATATTCTCCAGTAATGTATGAAGCATTAAGAACTAAGCTTGTGTATTTTTTTGTGGTTGTTCTCCAGTAATTAAAGATGCTTATTCTCCAATTTTATTTTATTTTATTCATTCAGTTGCTGCTGCGCTCGCCAAAGTCGTCAAGACCGGATACTTTATAAGTAACTGGTCTAAAAAGTATTTGACTTTTAAGACCGGATGTTTTATAAACCTCCAGTCTTAAAATTAAATGAATAATAAAACTTTAGGACCGGAGACTTTTAAACATCCGGTCTTAAAAATTTAATTATATCTTTAGGACCTGACAATTTATAATTAACAGGTATTAATAAAATCCAAAAAGCTAAATATGTGTCTTTGTCGCGCGAAAAATTCAATTTCCCTCTCTAAATTTCTCTTGTCGCGCCGAAAGTGATTACTCGGGTTTTGTTTCTAGTGTTTGTGTGTTGCTTTGTTGCTGCTTTGCGTACCTCTCTTGACAATCACTTTCTGGTTCCTTAGCTAAACATCTATAGACCAAGCTGTAAGAGGTGTTTCGGTTATATAACTTTATGATTTTCCTACTTATCGTTCTAGGTTTTTCATGGGTTTAATGAAATCGATGAAATGTTATTGTGGGTTTCTCTGTTGTTAATGAGTTTGAAGATTATATTTGCACTTTAGACCTACCCAACTGACCAACAAGTGTTTTTAGGTTACTCTTGATGTCTGCAACATCAACGTTCGTGCCCGAAAAAGTAAGACTCAGCAAACGCTTTTGAATTTATATGCTAAAGGTGAGTCTACAAGACCTTCATGCCATGCATTTAATTTCCTCGTCATGCATTTATTTAAGTTCCTCCGTAAAACAAAAAAATAAAAAAATAGAAGACATGACTGACATTGAGCATATATTTGCATTTGGAGTTGGCTTATTTTATATGGAAGTTTCAAATTTTTCGGATTATGTATGATCAATGATTTTCGTCTATATATAGAAATTCTACTATGGATCACAGTTGGATAAATGATTTACGAACAAGTGCTGAATACAAGAATGGGGTGAGGAAATTTATAGAATTTGCTAAACAAAATGCCCATGATGATAGGGGGAAGTTTTATTGCCCTTGAGTAAAATGTTTGAATGAGAGGTGACTAAGTCCTAAAGTTATACACACACATTTAATTTGTGAAGGATTTTGTAAGACTTATACAGTATGGGGTATGGCATTGTGAAAAAGTGCCAAGTGGGTCTCAACATGGGGAAGTGGCCTTTGATGATAATGACACAGATATGGATGATCGCGTAGAGGACATTATCCATGATGTAGGAGAAGAGGCTTTTGAGCAATCACATGCATATGGTAATATGTGCAGTGATGCAGAGACACCGCTATCCTCGTCATGGATGGAGCGACAACAATTTTTCAGAAATATTTGAGGCTTTTAAGTACATACTTCTGGATGATAATGGGTTGCCGCATCGATACTATGATGCTAAGAAAATACTTTGTCCACTAGGGATAGAGTACAAAAATATCCATGCATGCCTGAATGATTGCGTATTGTATAGAAAAGAGTTTGAAGAGAAGCAGACTTGTCCGATATGTGAAACCCCACGGTATAAGTCAGATAAGGGGCCTGCAAAAGTGTGGTGGTATCTTCCAATCATACCAAGGTTCAAGTGGTTGTTTGGGAATGAAAATGATGCAAAAAATTTGAGGTGGCATGCAGATGAGAGGATTTCTTATAAACAGCTTCGACATCCAGCTTGATTCTTCTCAATGGAAGAAAATCGATCAATTATTTCTGAACTTCGACAAAGAACCTAGGAACCTTAGGCTTGCCCTTAGCACAGATGGCATGAATCCCTATGGAAGCCTTAGCAGCATACATAGTTCATGGCCTATACTCCTGATTATTTACAACTTATATCCTATGTTATGCATGAAACGAAAGTACATCATGCTGTCTATGTTGATTTCGGGACCAAAACAACCCAGAAATGGCATTGATGTTTACCTTCAACCCTTGATCGAAGACTTGAAGGAGTTGTGGGAAGAAGGTGTCGATGTTTTTTACTCTTTCAAGAAGGAGGTCTTTAAAATGAGAGCGATGATATTTTGTACTATAAACGACTTCCCAACATATGAGTGAAGATACAAAGTATATAAACCATAACAAGAGATTTGACAGGGTTTGGAATACTGGATTTTCAAACTCTAGCCAGGATATTTGGCTAGAGTCATTTTCCATTGATGAAGTAAGTTTGGCTCGAGTCACAGATTTCAGGCTTGAGTCTTGATCGAAACTTGAGCCAGATTGTGTAGACTCGGGTCACCTTTCTTTGATGAAGGTTCTCTAGGCTTGAGTCAATAAGTTCAGGCTCAAGTCTTGGTTGAAACTAGAGTCACATTGTGTAGGCTTGAGTTAATTTCCTTTGATAGATGTGTTCTAGGCTAGAGTCAAAATTTTCAGGCTCAAGTCTTGGTTGAAACTAGAGTCACATTGTGTAGGCTTGAGTTAGCTTTCTTTGATAGATGAATTCTAGGCTAGAGTCGAAATTCTCTGGCTCCAATTTTGGTCTAAACTCCAGTCACACAGAGTTGGCTAGAGGTTGGAAGGTCATTTGAAAAATTGATTCGAAGCTCAGATAGATTTCACTTTGAGGCTTATAAACCTTGGCTCGAGTTTACGTCTAAACTCGGGACTCCATAGTGTAGCTCGAGTCTATGAGATCTTTTGAATCTAACGGTTAGATTATTGGCTTAAGTCAGATGCTTAGGCTTGAGGTAAGAGCTCATCAAAACTCGGTTTGCTTTTTGTAATAACTCCAAATTTGGAAAACTACTTATCCCTATATAGCTCTTCGATTCTTCTTTCCAACGCAAAAAGAGTTACCTCCAAACTCATTGTATTCTGACCGTTATATGATCCGATGTATGAAGACTGTTCTAGACCAGCGTTTTTGCCATATCCTGAATTGACTGTCCACTTTCGAGGGCCAAAAATATCTATTCTGAACTCCGACGTTAGAAAATTATGTTAGCTCTCATGTGTTTTGATGATGACAAACAATGAATCCTCTAAATTAGATGATTAGTTCAAAGTGTTAAAAGAAAATTAATGGCAACTGTTGCTCGAGTAAGAATAAGGAATGCCCGAGCATCATCGGGACAAAACACGAGAATAAGTAAACTATGCCCGAGTAATTCAATAGTGATACCCAAGCATAGTCGGACCTGAAGCTAAGAGATCAAAGATTTCTTTCTCTATGCCCGAGCAAAGCATTAATGATGCCTGAGAACTATCGTAAGTTCTTAAGTCTTATAAAGTTCATGCCCGAGCAAGATTAAGTATTGCCCGAGCATAGGCAAGAAAATGCCCGAGCAAGCCACCAGGTCCTTAGGCTCTTTTGAAAGCACTATACACATGCCCGAGTATAAGTTCGTCTTGCCCGAGCAGCATGCTCGAGCAGAGTGAAGTGTTGCCCGAGCAACACCTCTTAGTGTCTTAACATTCGTCTCTGGATGGATGTTGCCCGAGCATGAAAAAGTCATGCCCGAGCAACATGCTCGAGCAAGGATATTGAGTTGCTCGAGCAGGGTAGCTTAGCTTCATTATCTCTCTTTTTCGAAAGAAGTATGCCCGAGCATACTTATTTCATGCCCGAGCAGCATGCTCGAGCAAGGGCAAAAGCTTGCTTGAGCAAAGTCGGGCTTTCTCATTTTTCGCTCTCAGTATAATGTGTGCTCGAGCAAGATAATAGCTTGCTTGAGCAGTATGCTTGAGCAGATATGAATTCTTGCTCGAGCAAGCTTTGCGTTCTATATTCAAATCGTCTCTGTCTAACATTTTCCCGAGCATGAGCAAAACCATGCCCGAGCATAGTAAGTATATTGTGTAACATCCTAATTTTTATATTAAGATTTAATTATAAATAAAATCAATCATGATACATGAATTTATTATTTAATTGTCAAAATAAAGGTTTTCATATAAAATGTTATTTATGCTAGTATAAGAAATTAGTAGAATAAGGATTAAAAAAAATGAAAATGAATGAATAAAATAATAATATTTTATTGTTTTAAAATAAAACAAGAAAAAGAGAGAGAGAGAGAGAGATAACAATAAAAATAAAAAAAAAAACTATTAAAAATATATATTTGGCAAGCATGCTGCCAGTTACACTTGGGGAGGGGATTATTTAATCCCCAAACCGCCATTCCCCTCCCCTATATATATATGTCGTGTGTATAGTGTATAGTTGCAGTGTGTGTGTGTGTTTTTCCGTAGTGAGGGACGGGAGAGTGTGTGAGGGTGAGGAAAGAAGGGAGTGAGGAAGAAAAGAAGAGTCTGGAAGATATTTTAAGGTACGTTATTTATTTTATAAGATCATTTAGGTAGTTAAATTAATTTCTTTTCAATAAACTTTCTTCATAAAAGTTACTATACATATTTTTCTCTTTCTAATGAAGTTAGTATAGTATTGATTATTGAAAATTTTGGGTTTTGAATATTGGTAAAGTTTTGAGTTTTGATAATAGAAGGCCGTATATATGAAGAGCACGATAAATAAGTAACTTTAATCGGTTTAGATTTCTTAGTTAGTTGTTGTGGGAATTTAAAGTTAATTTCTATCTAAAAGAAACTAGGATTTGTGTCAAATAGGATATTTTTACCGATTAAATGAGAATTTAAGTATTTTATTGGATTACTGGAGGTATTATTTAAGATTTCATCGGTTAGTTTTGCTAAATCTTGAAATATGTGAAATTATGAATTGGGATATGAGATTCTCAATTAGAGATTGATATGATTTTGATTATATGGAGATTTGAAGATTGTTTAATAAATTGGGTTATATGTATAAAAGTTAGTATTAGGTTAAAAATTGAGGAATAGATAAATTGTCATTTTTAGGAAAACTAAAGAGAGATAATAGTTTAATTATTTATTTATTATAGTATTAGTGGTTATTTTTGTTAATTCTATTAGCATATTATTATATATTTATTTTTAAATGGGACTGATTTCTCTTACGCTTAGTGTCGTGTCAAGAACTTGATGTAACCACTTTCCACTCATTGTACTTGCTTGTATGATGTTTGTGAGTGATTCTTAATATATGAGAACTATGTTGTTAATAAAGTTGCCTTGTGGGATTTTATTTTAAAAATGTGACTGGTGAGATTGTATTATTGATTTAATATATCAATGAATGCTTTGTAATGATTATTGAGACAATGTATTATTTTATAAATCATGTTTGGAATCTTATATATACATGCCAAGATTATGATGATGTGGAGTGGTGATGGTTGTGGAGTGATGATGGGAGTTATTGTGTATATACTACCACGTGGTATGCCACCACTCGGTGCACAGTGGATGGCTTGAATATTTTCAGGGCCCTTGGTATCACCCTTTTCCTTTGGCCGGGTTAAGGGTCAGCCCTTGGGACAGTGACACCTTTCCATATTCGAAGGAAAGGGAACCCATGGTCCGATATGAGTTATGTAGTCTTTGGCCGGGCTAAACCTCATCATCGGAGAGCTTGGTGCAGTCTTGTCACAGAGACTGAACCTATTATATTACAGCCCATGGGTTCTGTGAGCGGTTATAAGGGTGGGGGTGATAAGGATTGTCAGGGGTATCGATCTATTGCTTGGCATATTATATATGTGATTCATTATATGAAATTTAATTTAGAAATTATGATACAGAAATTGTGATATGATAATTTTGTAAATTTGATATTTAGTACTTTGTTCTATAAAATGTTCTACTTGACACCTCACGAGCACATATTAGCATTTATAATGAGCTGGATTGATGGTTACAAACATTTTTCAGGTGATGGTTCCTGTATGGGCCAATCAGGGAAGGCTTCGTAAGCTTAAGATACTTTTGCTAACAGTAGTGCTTCCACCTTTTTGGTACATGTTGAATTATTGTATATTGCCACGTCACTAGGGCTCACTTAACATATTCTAGTACATTTTGGATATTCTGGCAAATTCTAGAGCAATATCTAGTTTAAAACTATGACCTATTAAAATTCAAAGCTTTAATGTTTGTATAAAATATAATTATGAATAGTTTAGTTATGTTATTAATTAATAAATTGTCTTTTAAATTGGAGGATGTTACATATTGCCCGAGTATTATCGTCTCAAGAGAGTTTCCTATGCTTTGAAGACCTCTTTGCCCGAGTAGTTCGTATGGGTGCTCGAGCAGGTTGCTCGAGCAAAGTTCAAATGTGCCCGAGCATATCTCAATGTTTTCAATTTCTATCATATTCCCTTGAACATTGCCCGAGCAAGATTGAACGATGCCCGAGCAGGATTATCTTCTGCTTCAGAAGCCGATACAAATTCCAAGTGAATTCTCATGGGTTATGTTTTAATCACTCGTATAATATTTGGATGATATTTAAATATTTGAACTAGGAAGAATGTCACTCGAAACGTCGTGAGTCTAACGGAAACATTTAAGTCTCACAACGGTCGACCTTCAAGCTTCTTCAACGGTCATAAATGATTCAACTATAAATACCAGAAGCATTGAAGTCTCCAACTACCGAATCTTTGAGCATTCATTTCGAGTTATTACAACTTTACTGTTTCATTCATTCGAATATACTTTGTTCATCAGTGTTTAATATTTATCTACTCGTGAGGAGTTGCCAAACACTTTATTTAGATTTCTTTGTTGTAAAATCTTAAGGTTGAGGAACCTTAAGTAAGGGTGTACGATTACAAATTGTAAGGGGGAGCGAGTCCTAGTGTGAGGATCGTCCAAGTACAAAGTGTGTAATTGTGGTGTGACTAAGAGTTAGTGAAATCCCAAGGTGTGCTTGGGGACTGGACGTAGGTCATTAAATTAGACCGAACCAGTATAAATTCTCTATGTCCTTTATTCTTTACTCTCAGTCTCTGTTTATCATTATCTCTGGTCGTAAGATTATTTAGAACGAAAATTTTAATAATCACCTATTCACCCCCTCTAGGTGATATTCCATCTTCATTTGGTATCAGAGCAAGGTATCTCAATTGAGATTAACGTCCTGAGAAAAAGATTATGGAAGGAATATTACCTGATGGTGCTTCAATCAACCGACCACCGAGGTTCAATGGCGAACATTATTCATTCTGGAAAGCAAAATTCAAAGTATTTGTAATGGCGTCAGAATATGGTCTCTGGCAAGTAATAGAAAAAGGAGATTACGTTCCCACGCGTACTGAAGGCAGATTTGTGATTCCAAAGGAAGAAGAGGAATTTAATGACGATGATCGAAGAAAAGTCACTCTCAACAGCAAGGCCATCTTAATGCTACAAAGTGCACTTAGCCAAAAGGAGTACTTTCGGATATGCAATCTATCTACTGCAAAAGATATGTGGAAGGCATTGGAAGTGGCATACGGAGGAACCTCCGGCATCAAAGAAAATCGAATGAACACTTTAATAACTACGGAGTATGATTTACTACAGATGAAGTCCGGAGAGACCATTGCTGAATTTGAACTTCGCTATACACACCTGATCAATCAGTTGGCGGCTCTGGGAAAAACATATGAACAACGGTCTCAAGTCAGGAAGATTCTCAATGTTCTAACCAAAGAATGGGAGGCAAAGGTTACAACAATAGAAGAGGCACGAGGTAAATCAATGACTTCAGTGGCAGCTCTATTCGGAAGTTTATCTGAATATGAAAGCAAGTTGAAATTCAAAAAGGGCTTAGAAGAAGTCAACAGCAACAAGAGTAAATGTATTGCCCTTAATGCTGAAAAGAAGAAAGAAGTTAAAGAAGATGATTTGGATGATAATGATGAAGAATTGGGAATGATGGTTAGAAGATTCAGAAGATTTTATAAAAGGGATCAAGGCTTCAGAAATAGATTTCAGAAAGGAGGAAGCTCAAGCAACAGACGATAATACAAGGATAAAGATCAAATCATCTGTTATGAGATTGAGAAGCCCGGCCACTACAAATCAGAGTGTCCTCAGCTAAAGGGAAATGAAAAGGATAAGAAAAAGAAGTTCAATCACTTCAAGAAGAAAGCCTATGTATCTGCAATATGGGGAGATGACACCTCGGAAGAAGAAAGTGAAGAAGAGGAAGATACTGCAAACATCTGTCTAGTTGCAGAGGAAGAACAACGTGAAAATAATGATGAGGTAAACGATTCTCAACCTACCTATGATGAGTTGCTTACTGAGTACAATCTTGTTTAAAAAGAAGTTGAAAAACTTGCTGGAAAATATTTTGTTTTGAAAAAGAAAAACATTACTCTTGAACAACAAGTAGAAAATCTATCTTCTCCTGAAAGCATGATTTGTGAAGAATGTGATGAGTTAAAGAAAAGAAATTTATATCTTACAAAAACTCTTGAAAAATTTACTAAAGGTAGTGAAATGCTAAATGTAATTTTAAAAGCACAAAGATTTACGAACGATCGCTCAGAAATTGGATACAATCTCATTCTTGATAAAAAGAAAGGAAAAAAGAAGAGTGGTGGAAAGTCTTATTTGAACTATTTTCGAAAAACTGTTCATTCTTCAAATCCATTTGCACACTGCAACTATTGTAACCGAAAGGGTCATACAACTTCATCATGTTTTCACAAGAAAGATAGAAGAGATAAACCTATTGGTAATTACCAATGGATACCCAAAGGAACCTATGTTCCTCAGGCCCGAACTAACCTCAAAGGACCCAAGAAAAGATGGGTACCTAAGTCTTGATCTTCTTTGACTTGCAGGTGTGTATGAGAGCATCAAGAGCAAACAAGTAGTACATAGACAGTGGATGCTCCAGACACATGACAGGGGATCAGGAGAAGTTTGTGGCAATGAGATCGAGAGATGGTGGCAAAGTCACTTTTGGAGGAAATCAATATGGGAAAATTACCGGCATTGGTGCGATTGGTGAAAAAGATGGACCTCAAATCAAGGACGTATATCTTGTGGAAGGTCTTTGCCACAATCTGTTGAGTGTAAGTCAGAGTGCTGACAAAAACAACTAGATTATATTCGATTCCAGAGAATGTCTCATTGTCAACAATGACGATCTTCCAATTGATAAAGGTAAACTTAAGGTGTTGTTTAAAGCACCTAGAGAAGGTAATTGCTATACCTTAGACTTACCTAAAATCAGTTTTGAAAAATGCTTTGTTAGCAATTTGGACGAAAGTTGGTTGTGGCATAAGCGTCTAGCTCATGTAAACATGCTTCAACTTGACAAGTTGATAAGAAAGGATTTGGTTATTGGTTTGCCAAAACTTAATTTCAAAAACGACATGATTTGTTATGCATGTCAGAAAGGTAAACAAACCAAAGCATCTTTTAAAAACAAACTTGAAATTTCAACAAATCGTCCTCTTCAATTACTTCACATGGATTTGGTCGGACCAGCAAGAGTTAGGAGTCTTGGTGGTAATCTATATACCTTAGTAATTGTTGATGATTACTCTCGTTTTACCTGGACTATCTTTTTATCCTCAAAAGATGAAACTTTTGATTTGTTTGTTGTGTTTGCCAAAAGGGTACAAAACGAGAAAGGTATATGTATTTCAGCTATCCGCACTGATCATGGAGGAGAATTTGAAAATCAGGCATTCGAAGAATTCTGTAATGTTCATGGCATTGATCATAATTTCTCCGCCCCAAGAACACCTCAGCAAAATGGTGTGGTTGAACGGAAAAATAGAGTTCTCACTGAAATGGCTCGTGCGATGTTAAATGAAAACAAGACTTCACAAGTATTTTGGGCGGATGCAATGAGCACAGCGAGTTATATCTCAAATTGTGCATTATTGAGAAAGAAATTGAACAAAACATCTTACGAGCTCTACAAAGGAAGAAAACCAAACCTGGCTCACTTGCACATCTTTGGGTGCAAATGTTTCGTGCATAATAATGGTAAGGATAATCTGGGTAAGTTTGATTCGAAATCTGATGAAGGTATATTCCTTGGTTATTCAAATAGAAGTAAGGTCTATAGAGTTTTTAACATTCATACTTGTGTGGTAGAAGAGTCCATTCATGTTGTATTCAGTGAAACCAAACCTAATAAATCCTTAGATGATGATGAGGAAGATATACATAGAAATCAATTCTTTTCGAAAACCACTGCTGCATCTCTTGAAAATCCAGAAGATGTTTTCGAACCCATTTCTGAAAATATTTGTGAAAATGATACTCAATCTCAACCTAAAGCTTGGAGGTTTATTAGAAACCATCCCTTAGACCAAGTGATAGGTGATGTAAGTCAAGGAGTAAGAACCAGGAAAATTACCTTGAATGAAGTTACTTTTTCTGCGTTCATTTCTCAGATTGAGTTATCTAAGATAGATGAAGCCCTCTCAGACAATGATTGGGTTATCGCAATGCAAGAAGAATTGCATCAATTTGATAGAAATCAAGTTTGGGACTTAGTGCCTAGACCCAAAGACCACCCGGTTATTGGGACTAAATGGGTATTTAAGAACAAACGTGATGAAACAGAAATCATTGTCCGTAACAAGGCAAGGTTGGTTGCAAAAGGCTATAATCAAGAAGAGGGAATTGATTATGAAGAAACTTATGCTCCAGTGGCAATATTGGAAGCTATAAGAGTTCTTCTAGCTTTTGCTTGTATCAAAGGTTTTAAACTTTATCAAATGGATGTCAAGAGTGTTGGAAATTATGCCCTAGGGGCAAGTCATTGTACTTATCAACGATCCCCATATGAATTGGGTAGCGCAAGGTCTTGCTAGAGGCCACTTGCGACTTGTGGGCTGGTACAGTATATATATTAATTATTAAATTCGAAAATAATAATGATATTATTTATTGATAATATTATTATTATTTATAGTATTTAATTTATTTGATAAATTAAATAACTATAATAAATTGAGATATTGTATCTCAGATTTAATTTTCGAATACAGATATTGCATATCATATTTAATTTGAATTGAGATATCGTATCTCATTTTAAATTAAATATAAGGATATCATATTTTGATTTAATTTATAAATATAAATTAAATCAGAAGGCTTTTAATTTGGATTAAATAAATAGATTAGATTAGATCTATCAGAAAGATTTAATTAATATATTTTTTAATCCAAATTCAAAATTAGTTTTGAATATAATATGCCTACTAGGTTTAGAAAAACCTACGGGACTTTTTGCTGAGGTATTAGAAAGCCGCGAGAAACCCTAGAGGAAAAATAGAGAGACGCATAGTTCAGAGGCGCTAGCACGCTTCCGTTCGTGTTTCTGAAGGCTGTTCGTGTGGATACCGATAGAGGAAGACGATTCTAAGAGTCGACTTCTGCTGATCGAGAAGGTAGCCCACCAGTCCAATTGTTCTCAATAGGTACGATTCGGAAACCCTAAACCTTCATTTAAACGCCGTTGAGCCATCCTTTGGATGGGATTCGTAAAAGTTTTTACTCCGCTACGTGTATGGATCCAATGGCATACATGATAGATCCAATGGCAGAGGCATATGGCATACATTTGGATTGTCGTACAATGGTAGCGCGTCTGACTCCAGATCAGAAGGTTGCGAAAAAAAAAGGAGAGGACACGCGTAGTCTGCTCCTGTCTAATCGAACAAGAAGGCATTAGCCCACGTGATCAAGAAGCAAGGAAAAAGGATGCCACCTCGTTCGATAGGTTCAGACGCAACCAAGCACGCATAGGTATGATTCGAAAACCCTAAATCTAGATTTAAACGCTATTGAGCGATCCGCCTAAGGGATTCGTTAAAAATTTTATTCCGCTGCGTGTACGAATCCCAACAGTGGCATCAGAGCCAACTCAGCGTGCGTTTAAATCAGGTTTTACGTATACTTTATATATGTGATATATATGCTTTAAACCGAATCTTGCATGCTTAAAATCGAAATATATGATAAACCGATTTTGAAGCATTCATCTTTTATCCAAAAAGATCATCCTTTTTTGAAAAGATCGCGTTATGAATACAAATATTTCACGCTAGGGTTAGGTTCAGATTTTGTGGCTTTTTCAATCACGTTCTGAAAGGTTCAGATCAGAGATCACGTTAAAGTCGGGCAATCTGATTGGGGTCCAATACGTTCAAACACGATCACGTTCTGAAAGGTTCAGATTCGTTGATCATGCATGGACGCTGATTGGGGTCAGAATGTTCTGAGTCACTGGGGATGTTTGGGTTCATCCTTTAACTGCGTTTGTATTTCTGAATTATCCAGATTTAGCGATGGTCAGTTTCGACTTGATCTCGTTCGGACGTTCAAGATCAAACACGTTAAGGACGACTCTTATTCATGCGACCATACTCGAACAGCGAATCTGGGGGTTTGAAAATTTTGGAAATTATTTTGAAAAATCACGTTTTTTGGGAAATTTTTTTCGAAAACAAGAAGTTATTTTGAAAAAAATTTCTAACAGGGGCGCTGCCCCTTGACCCCGCCCGCTAACCGGCTAGCGGGACCGCCGTAGGGATCCCGGCTGATTGTCAATAGCGCGAGAATTTAAATCATGAATATAAATTAGAGAATTTATATCATGATAAGTTTAATAAACAATATTTTATTGCATAACTATATGAATTAAATATATGGTGTGATTTAACTTGTTTGGGTATGGTGAACAAGATGGCTCTAGAATTTACAAGTGTTGTATTTTTTTAAATATGGCCTGCGAGCCATGCCTATCTCTAAACATTCTCTATGTAAATTCTCATCTCATCTCACTCCCCTCGTATGTTAAAACGAGGTTTCTCATGATGTATTTTCCTTTAATTTTATCTAGAGAAGTCCTCTCATTGGCTTGAGAGGGTTCTAGGTTAGGTGAGCCATGTTGTGTCACAGTCCTTAATTATGTTTTGGTTTTGATCATTGCATGATTTAATTTAGACATTATATGATATAATAGGGATTGCACTCATATAATTGATGGGATTAATTAGATTAAATTAAATAATACCCTTTAAATAAAATCTTAAGCCATAATGCCGCCAATTAATCGGTCATATGATGATCGAATCCCATAAAGATCTAAGAATTACATGTGATGTAATTGACAAATGGTTTGCCTACCTAAATAACTGAAATTTAAGCGTCCTGCCAAAGCGGACTTAATTTTAAGTCAAATATGGGTCTTAGCCCACTAATTATAATGAGGGTTGTTAATTCAGTGGGAGATTATTAACTAACTTTGCATATCTTTTACGCATAGAATCATTACGCATAGTAACACCACAACGCTATCACTGTGATCTATCCTTGAGAAGGATAAACTTAATGGGACAAACTTTCTTGACTGGTTTAGAAACTTGAGAATTGTTCTCAAGCAGGAAATAAAGATTTATGTCCTTGATCAACCCATTCCTGACGAGCCTGCGGCTGATGTTCCAAGAGCTCAGCAAGATGCTTACAGGAAGCATATTGATGACTCTGTGGATGTAGGATGCCTGATGCTTGCCACTATGGTTCCAGAGCTCCAAAGAGATCTGGAACACATGGAGGCTTTTGGGATGCTTGTTCATCTCAAGGAAATGTTCCAAAGAACGAGCAAGGCAAGAGAGGTATGAGACCACAAAGGCCTTTCATTCCTGCAAGATGGCTGACGGTGCATCAGTTAGTCCTCATGTTTTGAAGATGAAGGGCTACATTGATCACCTTGAGAGGCTTGGATTCCCCATATCCCAGGAGTTAGCTACAGATGTGATCTTGAACTAACTCCCAGGAAGTTATGATAACTTTGTCATGGATTACAACATGGAGGAATCAATTTCTAAACTGCATGGGATGCTCAAAATTGCTAAGCTGAGCCTTAGAGAGGCCTAGTTCTGTTTTGTCCATTCAGAAAGGAAGGGGTATGAAACGAAAAGCCAATAAGGCAAAACCTTCGAAGGATAGAGTCTGCTTCTTTTACAATGAACTTGGTCACTTGAAAAGAAATTGCAAACTCTACCTAGAAGATCTTGAGAAGAACAAGAAGGATAGCGGGCATATCGCTTTAAGTATCTATGTCATAGATATTCGCTTTTTTACTTCCTCAACATGGGTATTGGATACTACATGTGGATCTCACATTTGAATAAATGTAGGATCTCAAGGACAGTAGAAAATTGTATAAACATATCTATGACATAACTACTAAAAGGTTCAATTCAAATGATTTGAATCCGACCTTTATATGGCATTGTCGTCTAGGCCATATAAATGAGAAACGCATTTCGAAACTTCATAAAGATGGATTCCTTAACTCATTTGATTTTGAATCAATTGATACATGCGAGTCTTGTTTATTGGGAAAGATGACCAAGACACCTTTTATTGGCCACAATGAAAGAGCCACCGATTTATTGGGCCTTATACATATTGATGTGTGTGGACCAATGAATACATCTGCCAGAGGAGGTCATTTGTACTTCATTACATTTATAGACAATTTCAGTAGATATGGGTATATCTATTTAATGAAACATAAGTCAAAATCTTTTGAAATGTTCAAAATATTCTAAAATGAAATGCAAAGTCAACTTGGCAAAACAATTAAGACACTTCGATCAGATCGGGGTGCTGAATATTTGAGCCAAGAGTTCATTGACCATCTTAGGCGTTGTGGGATCGTCTCGCAACTTACTCCTCCAGGAACACCTCAATGGAATGGTGTTTCTGAGCGGAGGAATCGAACTCTATTAGATATGGTTCGATCTATGATAAGTCAAACAGATCTTCCACCTTCCATTTGGGGCCATGCCCTAGAAACAAATGTGTTCACACTAAATCGTGTTCTGTCAAAGGCAGTTGAAAAGACACCATATGAGATATGAACTGGGAAGAAACCCATTTTGTCATTTCTTAAAATTTGGGGATGCGAGGTTTATGTTAAACAACAAGCCTCTGATAAGTTATCATCCAGATCCTCAAAATGCCTTTTTGTGGGGTAACCTAAGGAAACTAAAGGATACTATGTCTACAATCCCACTGATCACAAAGTGTTTGTTGTTCGGAATGGTATCCTTTTGGAAAAAGAGTTTATCTCTAAAAGAACCAGTGGGAGTAAGGTGAACCTCGAAGAAGTTCGAGAGTCATAAGACAATGTAGAACCACAGATGGAAACCGGAGAAGACTCACAACAAGTTGTTGAGCCTACTCACGTAACACAAGACCTACGAAGGTCCGATAGAACATGGCTACAGCCTCAGAGATATGGATTTCTGATTACTGGAAGCCGTGATGTTTTGCTCATTGAGCACAATAAGCCAACTACCTATTGCGAGGCCATGGAGGGACCCAACTCCGAAAGATGGCTTAGTGCCATGAAGTTTGAAATGCAATCCATGTAGGACAATGAGGTATGAGCCTTAGTCGATCTACCTGAAGGTGTAAAAACCGTTGGGTGCAAGTGGGTTTTCAAAGAGAAAACTGACATGGATGGCAAAGTACATATCTTCAAGGCACGACTGGTTGCAAAAGGATTCACTCAAACTCATGGTGTGGACTATGATGAAACCTGTTACCCAGTTGCAATGGCCAAATCAATCAGAATCCTTCTTGCCATTGCATCATATTATGACTATGAAATATGGCGAGATGGACGTCAAAACAGCCTTCCTTAACGGAAAGCTCCTTGAGGATGTGTACATGACACAACCTGAGGGTTTTGTGCGTCCAGAGGACTCTGGTAAAGTTTGCAAGCTTTAAAGATCCATTTATGGATTGAAGCAAGCATCTCGGAGATGGAATCATCGTTTTGATGAAGTAGTCAAGGAGTTTGGATTCATTCAAAACATAGATGAACCTTGTGTTTACAAGAAGGTTAGTGGGAGCACATTTGTATTTCTAGTGCTTTATGTTGATGACATCCTACTCATTGGGAATGACATTCCTACCTTGCAGAGTGTCAAGTCTTGGTTAGGAAAGTCTTTCTCAATGAAAGATTTAGGCGAAGCCACTTACATCCTTGGGATTAGGATCTATAGAGATAGATCTAAGAGACTGATAGGCCTAAGTCAGAGCACATACATAGACAAGATACTGCATAGATTCAGTATGCAGGATTCAGAAAGGGTAATATGCCCATGTCTCATGGCATCCATCTCGGTAAGAATCTGTGTCCTAGTACACAAGATCAAAGGGACCGCATGAGTAATATTCCATATGCCTCCGCCATTGGATCTATCATGTATGCCATGTTATGTACTCGACCAGATGTGTCATTTGCCTTGAATATGACCAGCAGATATCAACAAGATCCCGGTGGGGGTCACTGGACTGCTGTCAAGATTATCCTAAAGTACTTAAGAAGGACTAAGGATTTATTCTTGTTATATAGTGGATTGGAAGATGAGCTCTGTGTAACAGGTCACACTGATGCCAGTTTCCAAACTGATCAAGATGATCTAAGATCGCAATCTGGATATGTATTCATTTTGAATGATGGTGCGGTAAGCTGGAAGAGCTCTTCAAAGGACCAACCATATACTCAAGCGATTTCATCTTATCGAGAAATCAATGATAGAGGTGATACAAAAAAGGATTATTATGCAAAGTACCAGGAGAAAGCAAGACATTGTACTTTAGACGATTTTATTATTTAATAAAGTATTCTCCTTTTGTTATCTTTTAATTTGCATGTTTATATTGATAACTGTATCCCTGGATATATCTAAAAGATTATCCTAAAGAGTAAATACCCTTTTTGGTCCCTGGAAAAAACACGGATGCCCTTTTTGGTCCCTGAAAAAAAAATAAGTCACTTTTAGTCCCTAAAATGGAAAAATAAGGTCCCTTTTAGTCCTTTTGATCAATTTTTTTGCATATTTTAATCCTCGAAATTCCCAAAAAGGTCATTTTTAGTCCCTAAAAAGGACCAAAATGACATTGTTTTTACTCAGGGACGAAAAAGGGTCAAATGTGTTTTTCCAGGGACCAAAAAGGGTATTTACTCTATCCTAAATGTCCCTGGTCAGTCATCTACCCGGGAGCGAAGATGAGATAAGACCATTGTGACTTTGATGAGGTATGGAGATACGAATCAAAGTCATAGGGACTTGTAAGAGTACAAGGTGCTGGACCGACCCACTATGAGAAAGCTGCATGGAATAAGTCATAAGCTTTTCTCATGTATAACCGCGTTACAATGCCCTTTGACCTGAGATCATCACGGATTCCTACATGATGAGTCGCTGGTCTTTAACCTAGTCAAAAGTCACTTTTGACCGTACACGCAGTGGAGTAAAAAATTTTACGAATTCCATCCAAAGGATCGCTCAACGGCGTTTAAATCAAGGTTTAGGGTTTCCGAATCGTACCTATACAGAACAATTGGACTGGTGGGCTACCTTCTCGATCAGCAGAAGTCGACTCTTAGAATCGCCTTCCTCTACCGGTATCCACATGAACAGCCTTCAGAAACACGAACGGAAGCGTGCTAGCGCCTCTGAACTGTGCGTCTCACTATTTTTCCTCTAGGGTTTCTCACGGCTTTCTAATACGCTCGACTAAAAGTCCCGTAGGTTTTTCTAAACCTAGCAGGCGTATTATATTCAAAATTTTGAATCTGGATTAAAAAATATCAATTAAATCTATCTGATAGATCTAATCTAATCTATTTATTTAATCCAAATTAAAAGCATTCAGATTTAATTTATCTCTATAAATTAAATCCGAGAAATGATATCTTTATTCGAAAATTAAGTCTGAGATACAATATCTCTATTTGTTTTAGATATTTAATTTATCAAATAAATTAAGGGTTAAGGTGCGATTTTACCAACGAACTATTGGCTCAGGAGCGTCCAGCACAATTAACTATTAAGTGGACCAAAAATACCAACAAACTTTTTAAAAGGAGCGCTCAGCACAATGCCATTAACACCTTTAACAAAAAGTTAATCTCCGTTATCTAAGGTGCAGATTGGCCAACGAACTCTTATTCCAGGAGCGCCCAACACAAAATTCTAAATTTTACTAAATTAAATAATTTTTTCTCAATTGTCATTATTCAAAACTACTTGTATAGATATCTATGGACAAAAATTATTCATTCTTTAATTTTGTCAAAATTATAATTTGCTAAAATAAACAAAAGTTTTAATTAAAAATATAATTATATGATTTAAATAAAACTCAAGGTGTTTTAATAATTTTTGTCCCTAGTTATCTATACAAGTAGTTTTGAATAATGACAATTGAGAAAAAAATATTGAATTTAGTAAAATTTAAAATTTTGTGCTGGGCGCTCCTGGAATAAGAGTTCGTTGGCCAATCTGCACTTTAGATAACGGAGGTTAACTTTTTGTTAACGGTGTTAATGGCGATGTGCTGAGCGCTCCTTTTTAAAAAGTTTGTTGGTATTTTTGGTCCACTTAATAGTTAATTGTGCTGGACGCTCCTGAGCCAATAGTTCGTTGGCAAAATTGCACCTTAACCCATAAATTAAATATAAACAAATATTATATAATAATATTATAATCATTATTATTTTCGAATTTAATAATTGATATATATATATATATATATATATATATATATATATATATATCCAGCCTAGATTAAATACAGTATTCATTAAATCTTAGACATATCTAAGATTCAATGAATCTGGACACTTTTGCACGTGTTGGACTATTCTTGTGTGCAACCCTGCAGGCCCACATGAGATTGACAGTGGGCTGCATGAAAACCACTGATCCTGATCCAAGCCTTTATCATCACTCGGTCAAAGGTGACTTTTGACTAGGTCAAAGACCAGCGACTCATCATGTAGGAATCCATGATGATCTCAGGTCATAGGGCGTCGTGACGCGGTTATACATGAGATAAGCTTATGACTAAATCCATGCAGCTTTCTCATAGTGGGTCGGTCCAGCACCTTGTACTCTTACAAGTGCCCATGACTTTGATTCGTATCTCCATACCTCATCAAAGTCATACTGGTCTTATCTCATCTTCGCTCCCGCGTAGATGACCGACCAGGGACATTTAGGATAATCTATTAGATATATCCAGGGATACAGTTATCACTATAAACATGCAAATGAAATGATAACTAAAGGAGAATACTTTAAATAACATTAATTTTTAAAGTACAATGACTTGCCTTTAGGGCATAATTTCCAACAGACTCCCACTTGCACTAGGTGCAATCATTAATTACCCTAATTCCCATTGCCCTAACATGACGCTCATGTTTTACTTGTGCAAGCGGCTTAGTAAGAGGATCAGCGACATTGTTTTCTCCTGGTACTTTGCATAATTTTTGTATCACCTTTATCATTGATTTCTCAGATAAGATGAAATCGCTTGAGTATATGGTTGGTCCTTTGATGTGACCTAGGCTCCTTGGTCTGCGCAATAGCGCCGCTATTGTCATAGAACAAGTCTATTGGATTTGAGATGGTAGGAACCACCCCTAGTTCATGAATGAACTTACTAATCCAAAAGGCATCCTCAGCTGCATCCGATGCTGCTATATACTTAGCTTCTTTTGCAGAATCAGTTACAGTGCTCTACTTAGAGCTCTTTCAGCTTACCGCACCACCATTCAAAATGAATACATATCTAGATTACGATCTTAGATCATCTTGATCAATTTGGAAACTCGCATCTGTGTAACCTATCACACAGAGCTCATCTTCCAATCCACCATATACCAAGAATAAGTCCTTAGTCCTTCTTAAGTACTTTAGGATATTCTTGACAAGAAAGTCAATGACCCTCACCGGGATCTTGTTGATATCTGCTGGTCATACTCAAGGCAAATGAGACATCCGGTCGAGTACATAACATGACATACATGATAGATCTAATGGCGGAGGCATATGGAATCTTACTCATGTGGTCTCTTTGATCTTGTGTACTAGGACACAAATCCTTACTGAGATGAATGCCATGTGACATGGGCATGTAACTCCTTTTTGGAATCCTGCATACTGAATCTATGCAGTATCTTGTCTATGTATGTGCTCTGACTTAGGCCTATCAGCCTCTTGGATATATCTCTATAGATCCTTATCCCAAGGATGTAAGTGGCTTCGCCTAAATCTTTTATTGAGAAATACTTTCCTAACCAAGACTTGACACTCTGCAAGGTATGAATGTCATTCCCAATGAGTAGGATGTCATCGACATAAAGCATTAGAAATACAATTGTGCTCCCACTGACCTTCTTGTAAACACAAGGTTCATCGATGTTTTGAATGAATCCAAACTCTTTGACTACATCAAAACGATGATTTCAGCTCCGAGATGCTTGCTTCAATCCATAAATGGATATTTGAAGCTTGCAAACTTTACCAGAGTACTCCGGACGCACAAAACCCTCAGGTTGTGTCATGTACACATCCTCAAGGAGCTTTCCGTTAAGGAAGGCTGTTTTGATGTCCATCTGCCATATTTCATAGTCATAATATGATGCAATGGCAAGAAGGATTCTAATTGATTTGGCCATTGCAACTGGGTAACAGGTTTCATCATAGTCCACACCATGAGTTTGAGTGAATCCTTACGCAACCAATCGTTCCTTCAAGATATTTACTTTGCCATCCATGTCAGTTTTCTCTTTGAAAACCCACTCGCACCCAACGGTTTTTACACCTTTAGGTGGATCGACTAAGGTCCATACCTTATTGTCGTACATGGATTGCATTTCAGACTTCATGGCACTAAGCCATCTTTCGGAGTTGGGTGCCACCATGAGAAAGCTGCATGGAATAAGTCATAAGCGTTTCTCATATATAACCGCGTCACAACGCCCTTTGACCTGAGATCATCATGGATTCCTACATGAAGAGTCGCTGGTCTTTGACCTAGTCAAAAGTCACCTTTGACTCGGTGATGATAAAGGCTATAATCGGGATCAGTGATTTTCATGCGGAGGAATGTGAATGGTCAAGATGGAATTTTCCCTCACATTTGTAGACAGATAATACTGGGCCCCTCGATAGGTGAGTCTGAGAAATGTATGGCCATACAACGATGGAAAGGAGTTTCCATCTCAATTGTTAGACTACTCAAGAATCGAGAAAGTAATGGTCAAGAACAGGAAGTTGACATTTTCCATGCCTCATCCTTGACCAAATTATCGCGTGACAAAAGGGACGTGACATGGTTGTACGATGGGTTATATCGCATAAACAATGATGTTGATCCTCTTACTAAGCCGCTTGCACAAGTAAAACATGAGCGTCATGTTAGGGCAATGGGAATTAAGGTAATTAATGATTGTACCTAGTGCAAGTGGGAGTCTGTTGGAAATTATGCCCTAGGGGCAAGTCATTATACTTATCAACGATCCCCATATGAATTGGGTAGTCGTAATGTCTTGCTAGAGGCCGCTTGTGACTTGTGGGCTGGTATAGTATTGGCCCGCTGCCAATCTCATGTGGGCCTATAGGGTCGCACACAAGAATGGTCCAACACGAGCAAGAGTGTCCAGATTCATTGAATCTTAAATGTGTTTAAGATTTAATGAATACTTATTTAATCTAGGATGTGTGTGTGTGTGTGTGTGTGTATATATTAATAAATTCGAAAATAATAATGATATTATTTATTGATAATAATAATATTATATATAGTATTTAATTTATTTGATAAATTAAATAACTATAATAAATTGAGTTATTGTATCTCAGATTTAATTTTCGAATAAAGATATTGCATATCAGATTTAATTTGAATTGAGACATCGGATCTCATTTTAATTTAAATATAAGCATATCATATCTTGATTTAATTTATAAATATAAATTAAATCTGATGGCCTATTAATTCGGATCAAGTAGTTAGATTAGATATGTTAGACAGATTAAATTAATATTATTTAATCCAAATTCGAAATTAATTGATTTAATTTTGAATATTTTCATACGACATATTAGGGTTTTAGAAACCCTATAACAGATGCTGATCTAGTCGTATTAAACTACCGATGAATTAGACGGCCGCGAAACACAAAAAAACCCTAGAGCAAAAAAAAGAGATAGACGCAAGAACAAGAAGGCGCTAGCACGCTGCCATCAGTGTTGGAGGCCATTCGTGAGGATACCGGTAGAGGGAGAGGACACGCGTAGTCTACTCCTGTCTGATCGAACAAGAAAGGCGTTACCCCACGTGATCAAAAAGCACAAAAGGATGCCTCCTCGTTCTACACGTACGACGTCTGCGACGCTCGAGGCTCCAGGCGCGAACGCCAACGGAACGTTGAACCCTCCGCATAGGTATGATTCGGAAATCCTAAATCCAGATTTAAACGCTATTGAGCGATCCGCCTAAGGGATTCGTTAAAAAATTTTATTCCGGTGCGTGTACGGATCCCAACAGTGGCATCAGAGCCAACTCAACGTGCGTTTAAATCAGGTTTTGCGTATGCTTTATATATGTGATATATATGCTTTAAACCGAATCTTGCATGCTTAAAATCGAAATATATGATAAACTGATTTTGAAGCATTCATCTTTTATCCAAAAGACCATCCTTTTTCGAAAAGATCGTGTTATGAATACGGTAGTCTGCACTAGGATTAGGTTCGAATTCTGTGGCTTTTTTGATCACGTTCTGAAAGATTCAGATCAGAGATCACGTTAAATTCGCACAATCTGATTGGGGTCCAATACGTTCAAGCACGATTACATTCTGAAAGGTTCAGATTCGTTGATCATGCATGGACGCTGATTGGGGTCGGAATGTTCGGAGTCACTGGACACGTTAGGGTTCGTCCTTCAACTGCGTTTGTATTTCTGAACTATCCAGATTCAACGATGGTCAGGTTCGACTTGATCACGTTCGGACGTTCAAGATCGAACACGTTAAGGACGACTCTTATTCGTGCGACCATACTCGAACACGAATCAAGGGTTTGAAAATTTAGGAAATTATTTTGAAAAATCACGTTTTTTTGGGAAATTATTTTCGAAAACAAGAAGTTATTTTGAATCCCAGATTTTTTACAATCAGCACCCCCGCAAGGGGCGTTGCGCCTTGACCCCGCCCGCTAACCGGCTAGCGGGACCTCCGTAGGGATCCCGGCTGATTGTCAGTAGCGCGAGAATTTAAATCATGAATATAAATTAGAGAATTTATATCGTGATAAGTTTAACCATAATATTTTATTGCATATTTGTATGAATTAAATATTTGGTGTGATTTAACTTGTTTGGGTATGGTGAACAATATGGCTCTAGAATTTACAAGTGTTGTATTTTTCCAAATATGGCCTGCGAGCCATGCCTATCTCTAAACATTCTCTATGTAAAATTCTCATCTCATTCAACTCCCCTCGTATGTTGGAACGAGGTTTTTGAAGTATTTTTCTTTAATTTTATCTAGAGAAGTCCTCTCATTGGCTTGAGAGGATTCTAGGTTAGGTGAGCCATGTTGTGTCACAGTCCTTAAATTATGTTTTGGTTTTGATCCTTGCATAATTTAATTTAGACATTATATGATACAATAGAGATTGCACTCATATAATTATAGTATTAATTTGATTAAATTAAATAATACCCTCTAAATAAAATCTTAAGCCATAATGCCGTCAATTAATGAATACTTATCAAAACCTAGATCACCCATTTGTATGTTCCACCAAAGTGGATGCATCTGAGTTATCTTGGTGAGATGAGAGTGAGTAATGGTGATACTTAATATTCATTAATTGTCTTGACTTAATTGAGATCATCAAAACTGTTTTGGATCTCAAGGCATTAGATGGGATTAAACGTGCCGGTCATATGATGATCGAATCCCATAAAGATCTAAGAATTACATGTGATGTAATTGGCAAATGGTTTGCCTACCTAAATAACTTAAATTTAAGCGTCCCGCCAAAGCGGACTTAATTTTAAGCTAAATATGGGTCTTAGCCCACTAATTATAATGAGGGTTGTTAATTCAGTGGGAGGTTACTACTTAAACTTTGCATATCTTTAGTTGTAGAATAATGTAGTCTAGTAATACTTCAACACCATCAATGTGATCAGTCCTTAAGAAGGACGAACTTGATGAGACAATCTTTCTTGACATGTTTGGGAACTTAAGCGTTGATCCTAATCACGAAAGAAAAGAATATCTCATCAATCAACCCATTCTGACGAGCTCGCAGCTGCTGATCCAAGAGCTCTGACTAATGCTTATACGAAGCATAAGGATGACTCTGTGGATACAGGATGCCTGATGCTTGCCACTATGCTTCTAGACCTCAATAGAGATCTAGAACATATGGAGGCCTTTGGGATGATTTTTCATCCTACGGAAATGTTCCAGTAACAGGCAAGGCAAGAGAGGTATGAGACCACAAAGGCCTTTCATTCTTGCAAGCTGGCTGAGGGTGCATCGGTTAGTCCTCATCATGTTTTGAAGATAAGGGCTACATTGATCACCTTGAGAGGCTTGGATTCCCCATGTCCCAGGAGTTAGCTAAAGATGTGATCTTGAACTCACTCCCAGGAAGTTATGATAACTTTGTCATGGATTACAACATGAACAACATGGAGGAATAATTTCTGAACTGCATGGGATGCTCAAAACTGCTAAGCTAAGCCTTGGAGAGGCCTAGTTCTGTTTTGTCCGTTCAAAGAGGGAAGGGGTATGAAACCGAAAGCCAAGAAGGAAAAACCTCCGAAGGATAGAGTCTGCTTCTTTTACAATGAACTTGGTCATTTGAAAGAAATTGCAAACTATACCTCGAAGATCTGGACAAGAACAAGAAGGATAGCGAGGCTATCGCTTCAAGTATCTATGTCATAGATATTCACTTTCTACTTCCTCAACATGGGTATTGGATACTACATGTGGATCTCACATTTGAATAAATGTAGGATCTCAAGGACAGTAGAAAATTGAATGGACATATCTATGACATAACTACTAAAAGGTTCAAGTCAAATGATTTGAATCCGACCTATCTATGGCATTGTCGTCTAGGCCATATAAATGATAAACGCATTTTGAAACTCCATAAAGATGGATTTCTTAACTCATTTGATTTTGAATCAATTGATACATGCGAGTCTTGTTTATTGGGAAAGATGGCAAAGGCACCTTTTACTGGACACAGTGAGAGAGCCACCAATTTATTGGGCCTCATACATACTGATGTGTGTGGACCAAAGAATACATCTGCCAAAGGAGGTCATTTGTACTTCATTACATTTATAGACGATTTCAGTAGATATGGATATATCTATTTAATGAAACATAAGTCAGAATCTTTTGAAATGTTCAAAATATTCCAAAATGAAGTGCAAAATCAACTTGGAAAAACAATTAAGATGCTTCGATCTGATTGGGGTGGTGAATATTTGAGCCAAGAGTTCATTGACCATCTTAGGAGTTGTGGGATCGTCTCGCAACTTACTCCTCCAGGAACACCTCAATGGAATGGTGTTTCTGAGCGGAGGAATCGAACTCTATTAGATATGGTTCGATCTATGATAAGTCAAACAGATCTTCCACCTTCCATTTGGGGCCATGCCCTAGAAACAACTGCGTTCACACTAAATCGTGTTCTGTCAAAGGCAGTTGAAAAGACACCATATGAGATATGAACTGGGAAGAAACCTAGTTTGTCATTTCTTAAAATTTGGGGATGCGAGGTTTATGTTAAACAACAAGCCTTTGATAAGTTATCATCCAGATCCTCAAAATGCCTTTTTGTGGGGTATCCTAAGGAAACTAAAGGATACTATGTCTACAATCCCACCGATCACAAAGTGTTTGTTGTTCGGAATGGTATCCTTTTGGAAAAAGAGTTTATCTCTAAAAGAACCAGTGGGAGTAAGGTGAACCTCGAAGAAGTTCGAGAGTCACAAGACAATGTAGAACCACAAATAGAAACCGGAAAAGACTCACAACAAGTTGTTGAGCCTACTCATGTAACACAAGACCCACGAAGGTTCGATAGAACACGGCTACAGCCTCAGAGATATGGATTTTTGATTACTGGAAGCTGTGATGTTTTGGTCATTGAGCACAATGAGCCAACTACCTATCACGAGGCCATGGTGGGACCTAACTCCGAAAGATGGCTTAGTGCCATGAAGTCTGAAATGCAATCCATGTATGACAAAGAGGTATGGGCCTTAGTCGCTCCACCTGAAGGTGTAAAAACCATTGGGTGCAAGTGGGTTTTCAAGGAGAAAACTGACATGGATGGCAACGTAAATATCTTCAAGGCACGACTGGTTGCAAAAGGATTCACTCAAACTCATGGTGTGGACTATGATGAAACCTTTTCCCCAGTTGCAATGGCCAAATCAATCAGAATCCTTCTTGCCATTGCATCATATTATGACTATGAAATATGGCAGATGGACGTCAAAACAGCCTTCCTTAACGGAAAGCTCCTTGAGGATGTGTACATGACACAACCTGAGGGTTTTGTGCGTCTAGAGGACTCTGTTTGATGAAGTAGTCAAAGAGTTTGGATTCATTCAAAACATAGATGAACCTTGTGTTTACAAGAAGGTTAGTGGGAGCACAGCTTGTATTTCTAGTGCTTTATGTTGATGACATCCTACTCATTGGGAATGACATTCCTACCTTGCGAGTGTCAAGTCTTGGTTAGGAAAGTCTTTCTCAATGAAAGATTTAGGCGAAGCTACTTACATCCTTGGGATTAGGATCTATAGAGATAGATCTAAGAGGCCGATAGGCCTAAGTCGAGCACATACATAGACAAGATACCGCATAGATTCGGTATGCAGGATTCAAAAAGGGGTAATATGCCCATGTCTCATGGCATCCATCTCGGTAAGAATCTGTGTCCTAGTACACAAGATCAAAGAGACCGCATGAGTAAGATTCCATATGCCTCCGCCATTGGATCTATCATGTATGCTATGTTATGTACTCGACCCGATGTGTCATTTGCCTTGAGTTTGACCAGCAGATATCATCAAGATGCCGGTGAGGGTCACTGGACTTCTGTCAAGAATATCCTTAAGTACTTGAGAAGGACTGAGGTCTTATTCTTGGTATATGGTGGCTTGGAAGATGAGCTTTGTGTGACTGGTTACACAGATACGATTTTCCAAACTGACCAAGATGATTCAAGATCGCAATCAGGGTATGTATTCCTGTTGAATGGTGGTGCGGTGAGCTGGAAGAGCTCTAAGCAAAGCACTGTAGCTGATTCTGCAACAGAAGCTGAGTATAAAGTAGCATCGGATGCAGCTAAGGAAGCCGTTTAGATCAAAAAGTTCATCACTGAATTGGGGGTGGTTCCTACTATCTCAAATCCAATAGACTTGCTCTGTGACAATAGCGGCATTATTGCGCAGACCAAGGAGCCCAGGTCACATCAAAGGACCAAGCACATACTCAGGCGATTTCATGTTATAAGAGAAATCAATGACAGAGGTGATATAAACCTATGCAAGGTACCTGGAGAAGACAATGTAGCTGATCCTCTTACAAAGCTGCTTGCACAAGCAAAACATGAGCGTCATGTTAGGGCAATGGGAATTAGAGTAATTAATGATTGCACCTAGTGCAAGTGGAAATCTGTTGGAAATTGTGCCCTAGGGGCAAGACATTGTACTTTAGACATTTATGTTATTTAAAGTATTCTCTTCTTGTTATCATTTTGTTTGCCTGTTTACATTGATAACTGTATCCCTGGATATGTCTAAAAGATTATCCTAAATGTCCCTGGTCGGTCATCTACGCGGGAGCGAAGATGAGATAAGACCAGTGTGACTTTGATGAGGTATGGAGATACGAATCAAAGTCATAGGCACTTGTAAGAGAACAAGGTGCTGGACCGACCCACTATGAGAAAGCTGCATGGAATAAGTCATAAGCTTTTCTCATGTATAACCGCGTCCCAACGCCCTTTGACCTGAGATCATCATGGATTCCTACATGATGAGTCGCTGGTCTTTGACCTAGTCAAAAGTCACCTTTGACCGGGTGATGATAAAGGCTATGATCGGGATCAGTGATTTTCATGCGGAGGAATGTGAATGGTTAAGATGGAATTTGTCCTCACATTTGTAGAGAGATAATCGGGCCCCTCGATGAGTGAGTCTGAGAAATGTATGGCCATACAACGATGGAAAGGAGTTTCCATCTCAATTGTTAGACTACTCAAGAATCGAGAAAGTAATGGTCAAGAACAGGAAGTTGAAATTTTCCATGCCTCATCCTTGACCAAATTATCGCGTGAATAAAGGGACGTGACATGGTTGTACGATAGGCTATATCGCATAAACAATGACGTTATCCTCTTACTAAGCCGCTTGCACAAGTAAAACATGAGCGTCATGTTAGGGCAATGGGAATTAAGGTAATTAATGATTGCACCTAGTGCAAGTGGGAGTCTGTTGGAAATTATGCCCTAGGGGCAAGTCATTATACTTATCAACGATCCCCATATGAATTGGGTAGTCGTAATGTCTTGCTAGAGGCCGCTTGCGACTTGTGGGCTGGTACAGTATTGGCCCGCCGCCAATCTCATGTGGCCTACGTGGTCGCACACAAGAATGGCCCAACACGAGCAAGAGTGTCCAGATTCATTGAATCTTAAATGTGTTTAAGATTTAATGAATACTTATTTAATCTAGGATGTGTGTGTGTGTGTTAATAAATTCGAAAATAATAATGATATTATTTATTGATAGTAATATTATTATATATAGTATTTATTTTATTTGATAAATTAAATAACTATATATTGTATCTCAGATTTAATTTTCGAATAAAGATATTGCATATCAGATTTAATTTGAATTGAGACATCGGATCTCATTTTAAATTAAATATAAGCATATCATATCTTGATTTAATTTGTAAATATAAATTAAATCTGATGGCCTATTAATTTGGATCATGTAGTTAGATTAGATATGTTGGACAGATTTAATTAATATTATTTAATCCAAATTCGAAATTAATTGATTTAATTTTGAATATTTTAATACGACATATTAGGGTTTTAGAAACCCTATAACAGATGCTGATCTAGTCGTATTAAACTACGGATGAATTAGACGGCCGCGAAACACAAAAAAACCCTAGAGCGAAAAAGAGAGAGACGCAAGAACAAGAAGGCGCTAGCACGCTGCCGTCAGTGTTGGAGGCCATTCGTGTGGATACCGGTAGAGGGAGAGGACACGCGTAGTCTGCTCTTGTCTGATCGAACAAGAAAGGCGTTAGCCCACGTGATCAAAAAGCACAAAGGATGCCTCTTCGTTCGACACGTACGACGTCCGCGACGCTCGAGGTTCCAGGCGCGAACGCCAACGGAACGTTGAACCCTCCGCATAGGTATGATTCGGAAACCCTAAATCAGATTTAAACGCTATTGAGCGATCCGCCTAAGGGATTCATAAAAGTTTTATTCCACTGCGTGTACGGATTCCAACAAAGAGTGCATTTTTAAATGGTTTTATCCAAGAAGCAGTTTACGTTGAACAACCTCCCGGTTTTGAAAATGAACATCGTCCTGATTATGTCTATCGTCTCAAGAGGGCCCTATATGGCCTTAAACAAGCACCAAGAGCTTGGTATGAGCGTTTGAGTAAATTTCTTCTTGATCAAGGATTTATTAGAGGCAAAGCTAATACAACACTTTTCATCAAAACTAATAAACTAAATGAAATTTTGGTTGTCCAAATATACGTTGATGATATTATCTTTGGTGCCTCTAACAAATCTATGTGTGAATAATTTTCAAAGAAAATTCAGGGTAAATTCGAGATGTCAATGATGGGTGAACTGAACTATTTTCTTGGCCTACAAATCAAACAACGCCACAATGGAATATTCATCTCACAAACCAAATATCTTCGTGATCTGCTCAAAAATTTTGGATTAGAAAGTTGTAATGGAGCCGACACTCCTATGAGTTCAACAACTTCCCTGGACGCCGATGAAGAGAAGGGCAAAGACTTCAACATAACCAAATATCGGGGAATGATCGGTTCCCTATTGTATCTTACTGCAAGTCGGCCAGATATACAATTTAGCGTGGGCATGTGTGCAAGATTCCAGTCTACCCCTAAAGAATCACATGCTGAGCATGTGAAAAGAATCTTTCGTTATCTCTCGGATACAAAAGAATTGGGCCTTTGGTTTCCTAAAGGACAGCAAGAACATTTAGTTGCATATTTTGATTCAGATCATGCTGGATATAAAACCGATAGAAAAAGTACCAGTGGACAATGTGAGTTTCTTGGAGGATCCTTGGTCTCATGGTTTAGCAAGAAACAGACGACGATGGTTGTATCATCAACTGAAGCTGAATATGTAGCTGCCTCCAGTTGTTGTGCTCAAGTCTTGTGGCTTAAACAACAACTTCAAGACTTGGGAATTCATTTGAAGGAGATTCCAATTCTGTGTGACAACACCAGCACTATAAGCTTGGCGAAAAATCTTGTCCAACACACCAGAACCAAACATATTGATGTAAGGCATCACTTTATTCGAGATCATGTGCAAAAGAAAGATGTCAAAGTGATGTTCATCCCCACACATCTCCAGTTGGCTGATATTTTTACCAAACCATTGGCAAAGGAGCAGTTCATGTTCATCCGTAGAGAATTGGGAATGGCGAATCCTAATGAATTGTAAGCATTCTCTCTTTTTAAATGATTATATTTAACAAGATAATTACTAACTTTAGCATCGGAGTTTCCAGTTTTCATTGTTGCAGGATGCTCTGTTCTGACAATGGAATACAGAGGTTAACAGAGTTGGTGATGCTCGAGCAAGCTCCATCATCTGTGCTTGAGCAATACTGGAGAAAATTAGTACAATCTGAAGAAAGCAAGAAGGTTGCTCGAGCAAGTGACATACTGTACTCGAGCAACGTCGAGGTGCTATTTGAACCAATAAAGAAACTCAGGCCTATGCTCGAGCAAAGATGGAAATCTGCCCGAGCAACATCGACTTAAGCATATTAGAAAGGAAACCTTGCCCGAGTCAACCTGTGACACTTCTCGAGCAACGTCGCGCACTAACGAAGTTTCAAATATTTTTCTATGAATGATGCTCAAGCAAACCACAACTCACACTCGAGCAAAGTCGATGTTCGTCTGATGCAATTTCAATCTAACTTTGTTAACTGAGCGTTTAAGAAATTACTAGCATCTTGAGAATCAAGTGTTCACAACACACACTTGATGTGAGGTATTTTAATGTATTATGTTTGCTCATTTAGAATCTCCATCTCGAAGTTGCCCGAGCAACCTACAAAGGTTGCCCGAGCAAGCTAGTATGCTCGAGCACATTTTACTTGCTACTCGAGTAAACGACACTATGTCGCGTCTACTGCCTGCGTCGTTTCGGGTCTCCTCTGGCTCCTCTATTTAAGTTTTCTTCTTATTCTTTTCTCTCATTCGTTTTCAAATTTCTCTCAAACCCTAATCCCAATCTTTCTGAGCTTCAAATCTCTCTGTTTCTCTTTCGTTCCTTTCTTCGGCAAATTTCCAACGAAATGGCTAGAACTCTCGGTGGGTCTAGCAACTCTCCTCCACCTAGATCCTCTTCTCAACCTCCACCGAAGAAACCCCAAACCAAGAAACCCAAACTCTCCGAGATAAAGAAAGCCAAATCACCAATAAAATCTTCGGTGAAGCCTACATCATCGATAAAGCCAAAGGAGAAGACAGTGTCTTTCAAAGAACCGGTGAAGCATCAAAAGAGATTTCAAACAAAGGCATCTCTAAAAAGCAAAACCAAGCGTCCTAGAACTCCTTCTCCTTCTCCTTCTGATTCTGAAAATACCGCTAACCTCTTCGACGAACAACCAAAGAAGCCTTAAGCACCGTTGGTTCGGAAGGCAAGTAAGAAGGTTTCTCCAATCATCAAGCTTCATTCTCAGAGTCGGAGCCAAAAACCCTCTGAAGCTGGGTCCGTGGGTCCTTCTCCTTCTCAACTCGAAGGACCATATCTCGAACCAACACCAGGTATGAACAAGCATCCTATCGTTGTAGATGACTTTTAGCATTTCGCTTTCTACTACGATAAGCGCCCATTTTGTCCCATTGTTTATGTTGACTTGGGCTACTTCAAGGAAAAATGTAATATGGATTTATCTGAGTGGCTCAAACCCTTCATGCCTCTTCTTCGAATCAATCTCCCATATTCTCCTGAAGTGGTTCGTGTCTTCTACTATCACATGTACAATTTTCTGAAGGCAGACCAAGACGATGATGACGTACTAGTCACCCAAATTAGGGGTAAAGAGATTCGGATTTCTGCTGAGAGTCTCAACATTATCTTGGGAATCATTGATCCTCCTGAGAATCCTCCTCGGCTTCCTGATGCTGAATGTCATCGAATCCTGTTTCCTACTACTCCGTATGATGGCAAGAAAGGCAATTTGTCTCATGCGATGATAAAGGCTGAATACAAAGTTCTCTGGTATGTGTATAGTCGGATTTTAGTTCAGAAAGGACAAAGCTTTACACACTTTGTCAACAAAGACTTTGAGAAGTTTGCTTCCATAGTCGCGAAGAGCCTCGAAATCTTGGCAAGTGGATTATGGAAGAAATGATCTCCTTCATCTCTGAAGCTTCAACCAGAAAGAGAGCAACCATACCCTATCCATCTCTTATCTCTCGAATTTTGCAAGCACACCATGTCTGGTTTCTGTCCGACGACAAGGAGGAGTATCCCAGGAAATTTGGGGAAAAGCATATGACGAGTATGAGGATTTCTTTCACTGAAGCTTCCACCAAAAAGAAGGCACCCAAGGTAACTCCTGAATCTAAACCTTCTTCTTCCAAAATTCCTGATGAGGCCGAATCCTCTCAAGCTCCTCCTACTGCACAAACTCCACCTTCCTTCACAAATACCGCCACACAGGTCCTAGTGAAGCAAGCAGTCGCAGAAGCTATCGCCCCATTGGTTCATCACTGTAATCAAGTTGCTGACTTGCTCAACAATCTCAAAGGACTCCATATTCGAACAATCCGAGTCATAGGGGAAGAAATGGGGCAAATTGTCTCTTCAATGAACAAAAATGCCACCAACGACTTCAACTCCCTCACTCAGTTAAATGGCGAGTTTATCAAGGTTCAACATCGTCTTCATCGTCTGAAACTGACAATGGATGATCTGGGCATCAAACTTCATAGCCAACTCTCTGGTCACACTTCTGCTCCTGAATCCTACTCTGTGCCTCCTCCAGCTTCGTCTTCACCTTCTGGAACCCCATTGGTAATTCCTTCCCCATCCACGGTTATTCCCTCTTCGACTCCCACTACTTTACCCCTTGATTCCTCTCAAACTACTCCTACTACTGTTATTCTTCCCATTTCTGAGGTCACTCCTGCTACTGTTCCAATTTCTGACACTACTCCTGCTACTGTTCCCATTCCTTCTCCACCTCATTTCCCATTGACCCATCTACTGTAAAACTTACATCATCTTCATCTTCAGATTTCCCAGATACTCCACCTCCGCCTCCTTCTCACCAAGGTCCTCTTTTCGCTGATGACAAAGGGGGAGAAGAATGAAGATATGAAGCTGTTAGGAACTTAAGCAGTTAGTCTTGTATTTTTTTTCTGATGTACTAATGCAGTTGTAGTTCATGACTGGATGTATTTCTTTTTGAAGTTTACATGAATGAACTTATGATTATTTTGAAGATCTACTGACTAGAAAGGGAAAATATGAAAATATGCTTATGTTAAAATTTTTCTCGCTTCTGCATATACTCTGAGCTGTGGTAATTTTCTTTAAAAACCAAAAACATCTTCACAAGGATTGTCATCATCAAAAAGGGGGAGAATGTTAGCTCTCATGTGTTTTGATGATGACAAACAATGAATCCTCTAAATTAAATGATTAGTTCAAAGTGTTAAAAGAAAATTAATGGCAATTGTTGCTCGAGTAAGAATAAGGAATGCACAGGCATCATCGGGACAAAACACAAGAATATGCAAACTATGCCCGAATAATTCAATAGTGATGCCCGAGCATAGTCGGACCTGAAGCTAAGAGATCAAAGATTTCTTTCTCTATGCCCGAGCACTATTGTAAGTTCTTAAGTCTTATAAAGTTCATGCCCGAGCAAGATTAAGTATTGCCCGAGCATAGTGCTCGAGCATAGGCAAGAAAATGCCTGAGCAAGCCACCAGGTCCTTAGGCTCTTTTGAAACCACTATACACATGCCCGAGTATAAGTTCGTCTTGCCCAAGCAGCATGCTCGAGCAGAGTGAAGTGTTGCCCGAGCAACACCTCTTAGCGTCTTAACATTTGTCTCTGGATGGATGTTGCCCGAGTATGAAAAAGTCATGCCCGAGCAACATGCTCGAGCAAGGATATTGAGTTGCTCGAGAAGGGTAGCTTAGCTTCATTATCTCTCTATTCCAAAAGAAGTATGCCCGAGCATACTTATTTCATGCCTGAGCAGCATGCTCGAGCAAGGGCAAAAGCTTGCCCGAGAAAAGTCGGGCTTTCTCATTTTTCGCTCTCAGTATAATGTGTGCTCGAGCAAGGATATTGAGTTGCTCGAGCAGGGTAGCTTAGCTTCATTATCTCTCTGTTCCAAAAGAAGTATGCCCAAGCATACTTATTTCATGCCCGTGCAGCATGCTCGAGCAAGGGCAAAAGCTTGCCCGAGCAAAGTCGGGCTTTCTAATTTTTCGCTCTTAGTATAATGTGTGCCCGAGCAAGATAATAGCTTGCTCGAGCAGTATGCTCGAGCAGATATGAATTCTTGCTCAAGCAAGCTTTGCATTCTATATTCAAATCGTCTCTGTCTAACATTTTCCCCAGCATCACTATCACCATACTCGAGCATAGTAAGTATCTTGCCCGAGTATTATCGTCTCAAGAGAGTTTCCTATGCTTTGAAGACCTCTTTGCCCGAGTAGTTCGTATGGGTGCTCGAGCAGGTTGCTCGAGTAAAGTTCAAATGTGCCCGAGCATATCTCAATGTTTTCAATTTCTATCATATTCCCTTGAACATTGCCCGAGCAAGATTGAACAATGCCCGAGCAAGATTATCTTCTTCTTCAGAAGCCGATACAAATTTCAAGTGAATTCTCATGGGTTATGTTTTAATCACTCGTATAATATTTGGATGATATTTGAACATGATACTAATCATCATTTGAGCATGTTTCAGGTTTCTAATTAATGTTTAGCAGAAAAGCACGATGTCTATCAGAAGCAATAAATGCAAGTTGCCATAAATGATGATTTCCTCGGTAACCAACTTCTGAGCAAACGTAAAGCATTTACAAACATTCTCCATCATCCTAAATGTTGTTTCACAACGGGAAGAACAAACGGAATGAAAGAATGTTGGGACTGATAATCCAGCTGGAATATTTGAACGAGGAAGAATGTCACTCGAAACGTTGTGAGTCTAACAGAAACATTTAAGTCTCAAAACGGTCAACCTTCAAGCTTCTTCAACGGTCATAAATGATTCAACTATAAATACCAGAAGCATTGAAGTCGATCTCCAACTACCGAATCTCTGAGCATTCATTTCGAGTTATTACAACTTTACTGTTTCATTCATTCGGATATACTTTGTTCATCAGTGTTTAATATTTATCTACTCGTGAGGAGTTGTCAAACACTTTATTCAGATTTCTTTGTTGTAAAATATTAAGGTTGATGAACCTTAAGTAAGGGTGTACGATTACAAATTGTAAGGGGGAGCGAGTCCTAGTGTGAGGATCGTCCAAGTACAAAGTGTGTAATTGTGGTGTGATTAAGAGTTAGTGAAATCCCAATGTGTGCTTGGGGACTGGACGTAGGTCATTGAATTAGACCGAACCAGTATAAATTCTCTGTGTCCTTTATTCTTTACTCTCAGTCTCTGTTTATCGTTCTCTCTGGTCGTAAGATTATTTAGAACGAAAATTTTAATAATCACCTATTCACCCCCCTCTAGGTGATATTCCATCTTTAAATTATATATCCTTGGAACGATCTCGATGTCTACTTTCATATGCCACCGATTTCAGATCAATTGGATTTGTCGTTTGTGAGATTTACCCAAATTACCGAAGCTTGGTCTGCTGTGTGACGTTGATTTTACTGTCATCTTCTAAAATTCATAGCTCTCTCATCCGACCTCCTTTGGACTTGAATCTTATGTCAAAATGACGCATTGTGAGTCTAGTTTCATACATAATTGGTTTCACCTCAATAGGACTTCTGGTTTGGGAGATATCGTTGAATTACCAGAGGTCGCCCAATCTGAACACGAAACAAAGTAGAACAGAGGTGCTGAAAAGCACTATTGGCTCGAGTCAATAGTTCCTGGCTCGAGTTTTGAGTCAAACTCGAGCTTAAAGTCCCTGGCTCGAGTTTGGGCTTCCTGTGGCTCGAGTTTTGACTTCCTGAACCTTGATTTTGCTTGTTTTAACTTCGATTTGAGTCATTCCAACTTCCATTTGATCGTGGAGACTTCTAGCATCAATCTAGGAACTTGAATAAAGATATTCTCATTCCATTTAGCAAGTTCTTCCATCTTCCATCTCCCATCTTGATCATTTGAACTTCACATCTTCTTTGATTCAATTTCTTTCTTTCTTCTTCCTCTAATTAGATACTTCTTTGTTGATCTTCTTCTAAATCATTCTTCATAAATAAACTTCACATCTACATTAAATATCAGAGTTAACCAAAGTAGAAGAAAAATGAAGTATATAAATTTTCTCCTCTTAATAGATAAGCATATTTGTCATCATCAAAACTAAGCATAACTAACATATATTGATGATACAATTGTCAAGTTGGCTAATGGTAAGAGAGGAATCATTTTCACCGTTCATTTTCGAGACAGTAAGAGAGGAATGCCTGAACAAATGAGGGAGTAACAGAGGCTAATGGTATGTGGGCGAGGAAGAGAGGTAATGCAACAGGAAGGCTTTCGCAACGTGAACAGGGGTTCTTCAGTGAGAGTGACAAAAGGTTTCGCTCGAAGAAACACATATTTGGCGCCTTATTTTTAAGACCGGACAAATTAGTAGACGGTCTTAAAAGTTAACCTTTAAGACCGGTCTTTCTATAACTCCGGCCTTAAAATTAATTAATTTTTTATTTAAACTTTAGTACCGGCCTCATTTTATGTCCGGTCTTAAAAGTCTAACTTTTAAGACCGGTCTTTCCATAATTCCGGTCTTACAATTAATTAATTTTTTATTTAAACTTTAGTACCGGCCGTATTTTAAGTCCGGTCTTAAAAGTCTAATTTTTAAGACCGGCTATTATATAAGTTCGGTCTTAAAACTTTAATACCTTTATATTTAAATTTTTCCCGTATTATTTTGGAGTGTAGAAAATATAAGTCTGGTTGTATGAGATTTCTCCATAAAGTAATTAATATTTCAATTTTTTTAATAACATTTTTAAGACCGGTTGTTTTTTTAACAGGTCTGAATAAGACCTATGAAAAAATGATCCGATATAAGAACTTCTTTATATTTACAAAACTGCCACCGGTCATACCTTTAAGACCGGGGCGTCAATAATCCGATCTAAATGAGGCAGTCTTAAAAGCCTTTTTTGCACTAGTGATCTTGTCTTAACTATATATACATGCTTTGGTGTCTACCCAAACAAGACATGTAGCCATATGCAATTAATTGTGTTGACTTTGTGGCATGCTTTAAATATGAGATCAATTATCCTTATCCCCTTCTTCATTTTGGACGAACATTAACGGTATTTGGGGTCTCTTAATTGCTCTTTCTTTTTATGTCAAAAATATATTGGTTCCATACTTGGCAAAAATCTAGGCATGCATAAGAAGCGTGTAAATTGACCCTTCTTGACTTGATGACACGTGTTATAGATTTATTGTCATCTTATTCTTGTCTTGCTTTTTGATTGAAATATAGCATACATATATAACTTCACAAATCTCTTGAAACTTGTCCAATTCTTTGACTGTGTAATACCCTTAGCTAATTGATGATTAAAAGAGATAAGAAAGGGTTATGGAGACCCTTAGCTAAATTAGCATAAATTAGCAATTGTTAATTAGTAAATTACCTTGCACTAATTGAGATTAGTGCATAATCCTTCAAGGTGGTTAGAGGCAAATTAGGATCATCAATGAAAGGCCAAAATTTTCGAAATAGCTAAGGGCCAAAGATGAAGGGATTAAGCTTGTTGATTAAAACACTAATGACACATGAAAAGGGGATGGCAATTAAACTCTTGATTAGTATGATAATTAAGGATTTCTAATTAGTGTTGAAAAGTCAACAATTGCAACTAGGATCCAATGGCCAAGATTTAATCTAATAAAGTTAATCTAATGGTCCTAATTAATTAAGCCTTAACCTTGGTAAAATAAATTAGCCAATGGGAACACTTGAACCTTTAGATATTTTGTGAATAGAAAAGCATATGCCATGGCCAAATAATAGCCATATTTTCGAAAATGGCTAGTGGATTAGGGAGTAAACTAATTAACTAATGTAAGATGCAATGCTAGGACAATTGAGCACTGGATTAGGAAATTAATTAAGCTTTGTTAATCACTTTGAAAAGTCAACAAAAGAAGGCCTTGATCCACAAGAGGCCACATCACTTGAAAGGTTGAATATGTGAAGGGAAAATGGCCAACAAGGTTTGCAAAAAAATGGAAAAGGAAGAGAGAGGGGGAGGGGGACGGTTTGTGTAGTGTGTGTGTGTGTGTGTGTAATTGTTGTGAGTGATTGTGAGCCTAGTATTTAGGAGAGAGAAGTGTGAAGATATTTTGAGAATTAAAAACCAATGGGATTAATTCAAGACTCAAGTAAATGAGAACCGATAGAAAATAAATTGTAGCTTGAGATGTGTTAATCATAGATCAAATATAAGGACTTATTATGAACAAGTATATTTTTAGCTTGGAGTAGGTTATCTCCAAAATCTTTTCCTCAACTTTTGGGATTAATCCTAAAATGACTAAAAGGCTAGTAAAAACCCCTAATGAAGCCATGACTATGAGATTAGTAAGTTGAAGAAGAAAACTTAATTAAATTACATTTTTTTCAACTAATCTACACAAGCACATGGTGAGGAATTGGCCAACAATGCAAAAGCTAGCATAAAGTAAAAGATGTGAAAATGAAAGAGGCCAACAAGGTGTTTTAAAAAGTGGAAGAGATAAGGGAGAGAGAGGGAGGACAAATTTGGAGGAAGGAGAGGTGAGGATTGAGAGTCATAAAGTGTTTTTGATCCTATGGCTCCAATTGAAGAAGAATTAGGTTTGAAATAATTGCAAGAATGTCATAGCAAAATTCTATAAATAGAGGCCCCTAGTCTTCATAATTTTCACACCAAAAACATTCTAAGAGAGAAGCTAGAGAGAAGTGGGAAGCATGGAGAAGTGGAATGAAGTTCTTCAAGAGGTAAGCAAGCTTTGAGTTTTTAGTTTTGTAAGTTCTTGAAGTTCTAGTTTAGTTAATAGCTTAAATGTTGTTTTGATCTTTAATCTTCCAATATATTGTTGTTATCATGTTTTTCTGGTTTTATTTCGAAAAATGGATGGAGAAAGTGATATAGCAAAATTTTGGAAGATTAGAGTCAAAGTAGTGAAGCTCTGGCGAAATTTACGGGTAGAAATGTCAAAATAGGTGAAAATATCATTTTTGATATTTTTCTAGGAAATATGATATTAATTATAATATCATGAAAAAGGAAATAATCCGACAATAATGTATAGGATATCCGGGAAGCCCGAAGTCGGGTTCAAAAGGCCGGACGTTTGGCCATTACACGATGAAAGGTACGTACGCGTACTGTAACACTAAATCTAATGCTTATAGTATGTTTATATATGAGAGTGATATTCATAAACTAAGATGTTGTCTTAGTTCCTGACATATACATTCAGCTTTATACATAGGTTATGGTTTTGATAATGCCGTTGAGTTTTCCAAGCGCTGAGGACACGAATGTACATCGTGGCACTAGTGAATAGTGCAGACCGGGATAACATACATATGCAGGGGCTATGTATTGTTATTGCCTTACATAGGTGATTATGTATTTCCTACATCTGTTATGGGCTTTTGTAGTGATTGTTGCTGAAATGTCATGAATATCTGTCATACATATATTGTTTACATAAGCATGAGGTTAACCGTTACCTGAGGTCCGATGGGCATTGGACCTCAGTCTTAACTAATAGTTCAGGAAAGGAACCAGGATCAGAGACGGAAACGGTAGATAAAAGGCACTGAAAGACGGAGCCGTGAGGAGGCACCGGTCGAGACAAGAGCCGGAAGAAGATTATCAGAGCCTATTGTCAAGCATGGATCTAATAAGGTTCCTACGAACAGTTTGGTGCCGAAGGCAGGGCTAGCTAGTCTATGTGGGTCAGCCAATAAGTTGTCGTGAACTCAGTGAGGCCCCCATGATAGACACCTATCTAGCCATTCTGTTTGGTTAACTGAGTTAGGTTCATTACCCCAAGTCTAGTTAAGGCTTGGTCTAGATTGTATAGTTACCATGTAAAAGTTGTAATTATACAAAGCTCTGTATATTGTATCACATGAATATTCCTTCGGGATTTTCAATTTAACCAGCATACGCCAAGCATCATCATATGTCGGGGTATTTTATTTCAGTTACTCATTGTCCAATTATTAGTGCATGCTCTCCATTTCCGCAGTACTCTGATAATGTAGCACCTCAAACTCTGTTGATTTTTTCTAAAAACTATGTTTTCTTAAACAACAAGAGGTATGGAATTTGGGGTGTTACTGTGATCTTCACTTATTGCTAGATTTTACAAAACAAAACAACAAAACAGAAAATAAGAAAACAAATAAAAAGTATTCTTTTTTAAAAAATAAAAAAATAGATTATGTTTTTTACTAAAAAACTTAACGGAAAATTTATTAGCAAACAAGTTTTTTTTTGTTGAATTGTCTTTAAAAAAAAAAGTTGATCTAGAAATATGAAAACAAACAAGGCCGATCTCAACAAGATTCAGATGTGCAATATATATAATTGATTGAGAAATCTAACCACCTTTATAATAACTGCCCGGTCCACCAATGGTTGAAGTTAGGTTTCAAAAACCTCTGCTATAAATAATTGCTGGACACCTTCCATATGTTTTCATACTCAACATCTCTAAAATATAACTCACTCATAGTCTTATATATCTGCTTCGTCTTCGTAATGGGGATGGAAAGTGCACAACAATTTCTCAAGGGAAAGACCGTTTTGGTCACTGGTGCAACAGGTTTCTTGGCAAAAGGTATTGAACACACACACACATTATTCTATCTGTAAATATTTTATGAATATATATGAGCGTGCGTGTGCTCTAAGCTGTGGTGGTGACACATTAATAATTAGTGATATGGCTGATGAGATTGAGGCGCTAGACAAAATTTCTTACCTCTTTCTGCTTTTGTCTTCCGTTAAATTTTAAGGGTAAACTTGGAAAAATTATACATTTATAACATATTTAATGACTTGATGTTCATTGTTTTTTTTTGGTCGGAAAGGATATATATATTAAACTACAAACAGATTACAATATCTGGATTTAACTAAAGCCAATCCAATACAACAAAAAACAACAAATACAAAAACAAAACAGTCAAATCACCATCGTTCATAAAATATTTAAGAGTAGAAGTAGAGTCATGGACAAAATTAAAGTAGCCTCCTCAATATCTAAGGTTAGAAATGACAAGCAAGAAAATGTTGGTTGTAAAACCCACCCAAACGGGCACACCTCCTTATAAGCATGAGCTGCAATTAGAGCAGCTGTACAGATCCCCCAAATTGAGGAAAGGAACACGGAAAACCCAACCTGAGACAGAAGAAGGCCCATGATGTTCTGAAAAATACTTATGCTCCGTTGTTGAATCAGATCTAATGACCCTGACCACACACCAAGTAACTCCTCTTTAGATATTCCCCCAAGAACGCAGATCCGAGCTATCAAGTGATAATCGGATCTAATAACGTTCAAACAGCCATCCAACCAAGAGTATTTGAACGCAGATCTTAAAGATATATTTATTTCATGAGACAAGAACACCACCACAAAACCCAGTACCACAAAAAAAGCAACAAAAAACAGATAAATCTCACCTCCACAGATCAGATCTGGAGAAGGAGAGGAGAGGACTCGCCACAAGGACGAGAGAAGGCCATATCCGACAAAATTCAAAGAGAGAAGACCACAGATCCAAGATCTGGACTCTAAACTACATCTCTGACTCATCTGTGGCCCAAAAAGGGTACCCGCCAGGGTGGAGAAGCGCAGAGAAGAGAGAGGGAGGAGAAAAGAGCCGTGGAGAGAGCGAGAAAGATAGAGAGATTTAGTTAAAAATGACTTCTTCTTTTTTTGCCCAGGTTAAAAGGGACTTATAATGGATACTGGAGTGGTATTATTTATTAATTTTTTGAATTCCAATAATTTTCTATAAAAAAGGGATACATAATCATTCAAAAACTATGTCGGTTGCATTAACTCCCATTTTCTCCCATTGGGAACGTGAGAGCGAGAGAGAAAAAATGAGATGGAAAAAAGTGGGAAGCTTTTTCACGATGATATAATTCCATTAAACTGAATTATCCTAGTAATTGCTCTCTTTATTTTCGTTTTGAATTTAAAAATTCAACACGAATAAATATTAAATACAAATTTTAATCAATTAGTTAAATAATGCATTTCATTGGTTAGCTTTGGGCCAAATACGAAAATTCCAATAACTTGAAATATTACTCTTTGGTTGGCCAAAAAAAAAATGCCACTCTTAATTAATGTGTCTCTTTGCAGTTTTTGTGGAGAAGTTATTAAGGATTCAATCAGATTTGAAGAAATTATACCTTCTTTTGAGAGCTTCTGTTGCTAATACAGCCACAAAACGCTTGCATGACGAGGTACATATGCACGTAAAATTTTATACTATTTCTAGTTTTTAATATAAGATACATTCATTTGGTCCTATTTATAAGTCACTTACAGCATGTTTCACACAGACTTAGAAAAACCTTAAATTTTACTGACTGTGTCTTAAAATTCAACAACCTTTTAACTTTATGACTATTTAATATATGTTATATACTATATAATAATTAACAAAATCAACACAATAATAAATTACGGATAAAATTGTAAAATCATATGAAAAAATTAATGAAGTAACTTATAAATAGTACCAAAAAAATTTCTTCTCTCTCTGACATATAAATAGGACCAGGAGTAGTTTGTACTGTAAATTGTACTTTAAACTAAATCTTATATTAAGGACCACTAGAGGTAGTGTCAAGTTTTACTATTCATTTTATGAAGACTTATGAATTACATGGCTTAAGAGTTACGCTTAATCGACACATATTTGTTATATGGATGGCTAGATCATAAGCAAAGATTTGTTCAGTGTTCTACGAGATAAGTGGGGTACAGATTTTGGTTCTTTCATATCAGAGAAAGTGGTTGCAGTTGCAGGACACGTTTCTTTAGCCAACTTGGGACTTAATGAAGAAAATGTTGAAAACGAAATTTCCAAAGAAATAGACATTATTGTAAACGTAGCAGCAACCACCAACTTTGATGAGAGGTAAGTACGTAATTAATGACAAAGACCTATGTAGTTACAGTCAATCACATGCATGAATGGGGTTCTCGAACTGATCTTTGAAGATTATTCATGCAGGTTTGATATAGCAATAGGAGTCAACACAATGGGAGCCCTACACGTCTTAAACTTCGCAAAGACATGCCCTAAAATACAGGCTCTTCTACATGTATCAACCGGTAAGTAATACTAATTGAAAGAATTGATACGAATATGGTAGACAAATATGAGTTGGTGGCCTCTAATGTGCGCCTCTCTTGAATACCTTTTTTTAATGCTTCTACCTTTCAAATGTTTTTTGTTTTCTCTTCTAACCAATAAATTCTATATAAAATAAGTGACATTTTGATATTTTATGGGGATAAAATGATTCAATTTTGAATTTGTTTTATGATTTTTTTTTCTAAGAAAAAAAAACACTAAAATTATACTTTATTTATTTATTTTTGAAAAATCATAACAAATTTGAAACTTCACCATTGTATCCCCATAACATATCAAAATGTCACTCATTTTATGTAAAATCTAATTATCATAAGAAACAAGACAAAGCATTTGGGAAGTTACTAATTTTAATGGGCACTAGAGAGAACATTAGAGGCCTCTAGTCTAAAGTGGGTTATTGGGGACCATGCTTTGGGCATTCACTGTGTACAATACACACATAGTGATGAGTAATCTAAAACCATATATATAGAATTAAATGTCTCATAAAATCTTATCCTAACCATCCAAGCCATCTAAGTAACACACACACACACCCAAGTTGTTGCGTAGATATCTATGGTGCCCAACTTGCTAATTTCTTCTTTAAAGCTTTGGATAGTCAGTATTGCCGTTGTTAAGATTATATCTTCCAGCTGCTGCTTCGACTTTATGTACCGGAAGCATATGATTTTTTCATCAATTTTTCCATAATGAAGCCGCAATCCACTTTAACATGTTTTGTGCAATCATGTTGAACTGGGTTCTGATCTATCTCGATTGCTTCCTTATTAATTATCACAACGAAGTTTCATGGTTGACAATGTATAATTATTCAATAATACGCCTTGATCCAAAGCATTTCACACAAACCACGGGCATTCCTCTAAACTCAGCTTCTGCACTCGGTCTTGCTACAACTTTTTGTCTCTTGCACCTCTGGGAAACAAGATTTCCACCTATATATAAGCCTTCAACCTTTGGTTTGTCTATTTGATTTCCAAATCCGAGTTAATATACGCTTTCATCTTTAGCTTGTATCCCCCTCTCGAAAGTTGAAAGCCCTAGCTCTATGCACCCTTCATATACCTTAATATTCACATTACGACATCCAAATGGTCTTTGCTTGGGTGAAGTGTATGCTATGTCGGGTTGAGTGTGTGATAGGTATATTAGCTTTCACATTAAATGTTCATAATTCCCCGTGTTTCTTGAAACTTTATAATTTATTTTAGGCTAAGAATATTTTAAATAATGTAAAGTACTAACAATTAATGTGCTAATTTTAGCATATGTGTGTGGGGAAGCTAAAGTGGATGGAAAAGTCATAAAAGAAGAACCATTTCAGATGGGACAGACCTTGAATGGGGTAACCAAATTAGACATTGAGGAAGAAAATATTTTGATGGAGAAAAGATTGGAAGAACTTCGAGCAAAGAATCTTGATGGGAATGCTTTGCAATTTGCAATGAAAGACTATGGAATGGAAAGGTTAATAATTTTCTTAGATCAAGCATGAATCACTAATTATCCATGTTTTCATGTGCACATGTACTATGCTTATTAATTTTTATTTATTCATGTTAATTAATTAAAAGCAGGGCACAATTGCATGGATGGCCAAATACTTATTCATTTACAAAGGCAATGGGAGAGATGATTCTCTCACATCTGAAAGATAATATTCCATTGATCATCGTGCGTCCTACCATTGTGTCTAGTACTTTCAAGGAACCATTTCCTGGTTGGATCGAAGGTTTTAGGTACATTGATTCATTATAATTCACATATTCTCTTCATGTGTATCATTTTTGAAATCTCTTCCACGGATTAACATTAGATGTTACTACCTCTAGCCCTTAATATAAGATCATTTTTGTAGTATAATTTAAAAATTATACACCAACAATAAGATCATATACTAAATATCAGAGATAGTATTTGATACCAACTAACATTGATATTATATTTTGTGGTTACAGAACAATTGATAGTGTCATTGGTAGTTTTGGAAAAGGAATGGTCACACACTTTTTGGGTCGTCCCAGAACAATTGTAGATGTGGTAAGTTAACGCGATATTTTCCTTATTAATATTCAAATAATTTATATTATTGGGAGTCAAGTGTAAGTTAATATCAATTTGGGAACAAAAATCAAGTTGAGTTAAAAAAGAGGTATATAAGGGAAAATAAGGAGGGGCAGTCAGGGCACCAAATAAGCCTTCTATCTTATCATTCCAAAAATGCAGTGATTAAACGCAAGAGTTTTTTAATTAATATGTTTAGGTCTTCTATCTTATTAATTTCAAAATATGTATAAATTTTCCTGAAATACCCCCAAAGAGAGAGTATTAAATATGATGATGACCGAAAGAAAAGAGAGTATTAAATGTGAGAGTGCAAAGAAGTATTAAAAAATGTGAATAATTAATGAGGGTAATTTAAAAAATATTAATTAAATGAGACAGAAAATTAAGATAATTTTTTAACGACAAAAAAGATCACTTTATTCTAAATATAAGTCATGTGGGAAAAAAGTTTAGCTCAAAATATAAGTTACTTGTAGGGTAGTTATTGACCTTATTTTTTCAATTTTACCCCTATTTAATTTTTATTGAGAGAGAGAGAGAGGAGAGAGGGGTGGAAAAATCATTTGTAAAGTAGAGAGAGATAAAAAAATTTAGTAAGGACAAATGTAGAAAATTTTATTAATTTAATACATTCCTTAATATTTGAGAAGGGGTATAAGAGAGTGACTTACATTTAGGTATATAATGGTATTTCAATTAGATTTTGTTTTTATAATTGGAGAGGGTAGTACTAGTGTGTGTAGTTAAATTTTATACTATTAATAATGACAATGATGTGTATTAATATAATTAAAATATTTAATTTTAATTTTAATTTTAATGATGATGTGATGCAGATACCTGTGGACATGGTGATAAACTCTATGATAGCAGCATTAAAGTTGATTATTCATTCCAAAAATGGGGCTCAACAAGAGAATTACATCTACCACATTGGTTCTTCGTTCAGAAATTCTATCACTATGTCCCGCATCAGTAATCTCTCATACCTCTATTTCTCTAAAAACCCATTGACCCAAAAAAATGGAAAGCCAATAATAGTTTCCAACGTAAAATTTCTGACGAGTATGCCTAGTTTTCTGTAATACCCCGAAATTTGAATTAGGGAATTTAAGGGCCAAAGTGCCAAAATGACGAAAATGCCCCTAAGGGACATAAATGACTTAGAAAAATTATGGAAAATACCCTTGTAAATTATAAAATAATGCATGAGGCATGGAAATTCTAATGTTAAAGCAAAAGTTTGAAGATAAAGGAGAGTGTTAAATTAAGAAAATTATCAACAAGTGATAATAAAGTAATTAAGTAATATTGAGCTAATTACTTAAGCCTGAGCAAAGAAAATTATGAAATAATTATGTAAAGCTCAAAAATTAGTGATAAATGGCTAAAAATTAGCATAAATATATTGGTTAATTAATTGGAAAATTTGAAGGAAAAAGGATGAGTTTAGGTATTTTTAAGCCTAAATGCAAGAATGGACCAATAGGAAAATTTTGTAAAAATTATGTGAAAATAATTATTTAATTAATTAAATAATTAATTAAATAATTAATAAAAAAATATAATAAATAAAAAAAAAACGAAAATCGGGAGAAAATTCTGAAGTCGTTGGTGCATTTCCTAATAAAACAAAATAGGGAAAAATGCATATAGGTATATTTTTGGATATAAGGAAAATAAATTCTAACTCAACATCTAGGCATGAGTTTGAATTTATTTTGACATATTTGGAATCAGTGAATTATTTCGAAGAGATTGATATCTCCGAAAACGAATTCCGACACCGGACGCGTTCGGACACGTTTTTCGAGGAACTTCAACTGGACTGTTGGAGACCTATATGGAATCAAAATTTAGGTTAACTTGGACATTTCTACTAAGTGAGAACTTGTCTTCAAAGTTGTAAATCCATAATTTTGTGAATTCTCCGAAATCACGCAAATCGGGTACCGATCGGGGAAAATGGGTTTTTTATAACCCAAATTGCCAAACAAGGCCCTTGTTTTTTTCCTATAAATACCCCCCCCTCCTTCATAATTCTCACACCTTTTCTTCCTTCTCTTGGCCGAAATTTTTGGTTGAGAAAGAAGAGAAAGGAGCTCTGGGGGAATTGTGCAAATAAGCCCTCGTAGAATTGTCCGGAAAGTCTTCAACGGGTAAGTCTTTCGGTCTTTAGTTTTTAGTTTAGTAGTTAGTAGAATTGTTAGTTAGATTTAGAAAGTAGGTGACAAGATTCCTACAAATGTTTTAGAGCCTTGTTTGCGTTGAAAAAATATGCAGAGGTGTAAACATAGTAGGGATCGAGTCACTGAAAAGTTGTAGTTTTTATAGCTCTTTTAAAGGTTAGGGGTAGTAATAGCCTTTAAATTTTGAGTATGATTGGGTATCATATGGGAGGGCTATTTTAGTCTTTATTTTCGAAAATCATAAATGCGTCGAAGTTCTGGCAAAATTTTGGGAAGAAAATAGCCTATGTAGCGGAAGCGTGGCGAAATTCCGCCAAGTAGGGGTATAGGGGCAAAATGGTAATTTTTACCTAAAATGCCGATTATTGTGTCAAATCACTAATGAAAGTGATATTACTCTTATAGGACGTCGAAATCCTAATTTGCTGCCGTTACTGTCCAACGTGCATTGTCGGACAAACCACTGTTTTTCCGTCGAAGGTACGATTCCGCTTGAAACATTTACGTACATCAACGAAGGTACGTTCGCGTCGTAACCTTAACACTTGTGTTTATAGTATGCATATATGTGATGATATGTTGTGTGAATAGTTTGGTGCCGAAGGCAAGGCTAGTCTATGTGGGTAAGCCATTGAGTCGCTGCTAACCCGGTGAGGCCCCCATGATAGACACTTACCTGGCCATTCTGTTCAGTTAATGGATGTACGTTCGCGTACTGTAACACTAATCTAGTGCTGCTCATATGCATATATGTGATAGGTACATTCACGGATAGAGGCTCTGTCTAGGGTCACCGACTCGGATGGAGGCTCTGTCTAGGGCCACCGACTCGGATAGGGATTATGTTAAGTGCCACCGTTCGGATAGAGATTCTATTTGGGGTCACCACTTTGGATAGAGATTCTATTAAGAGTCACCAAACGGGTAGAGATTCTGATTAGGGTCACCACTTATATGTCTTGCTCTTTGCTTATATGATCTGTCATCATGAATCATACAACTGTTTTATACTCTTGTGTTGTTGTCTTTGCTTTGCTATGTCATGAATACCGCCATCCGTATCTTGTTTTATTTGAGCATAAGGTTAACCGTTACCCGAGATTCAATTCGATAAATTGAATCTCGGCTATAGCTTCGTGGTCGGGAGGACCACGGATCGGAGATCGAGGCAAGCTACACGAGTAAGCTCATAGTTGGAGGGCATGTAGCACGAGTGAGCTCTGAGACGGAGTTGTCACTTTATCGTTTACGTAATTACCTATGAGAATAATAGGATGCTGTATCAACACCGTATTACACTCGGTTATCATTTTAATGGGAATCGATTACTCTTACGCTCCAAGGCTCTACTCGATAGGATCTTTGTATCAACACTGTATTACACTCTGGTTATCATTTTAATGGGAATCAGTTACTCTTACGCTCCAAGGCTCTACTCTGATTTTAAAAAAAAAAAAATTTCCGCTTAGAAAATGGGATGTTACACTTTATGGTATCAGAGCTAGTTAAGTTAACCATGATCGGGGGTTCTCACAGTGTGATCTGTGACGAAGCATTGGCTCTTACCCCGACATGGCGGTGAGCTGGTTGCCTTTGGCCGAGAGGCGGGGCGTAAAACTAGCGGCTGAGGTACGATTTGTTGTCACGGCGTGGATTCGCCAGGGAGACATTTTCTGTTCGGATAACGGAGTTAGGTTCTCAAGCCTTTTAAACTTTGAGCACGTTTTGAAAATGAGTACTGATATGACCCTGGTGTGTAGTGATGGACAGAAACGAAAATTCTTATACCTTCTATTCCGTAATAATAAGACATAACGCTCGTAGATCCGTAGTTCCAGAGACGGCGGGACGAAGACGAAATCCTGATATTTCTGATGACCCCAAACCGAAATATGATTGTGACCCAATATGCTACCCGGAGTCATTGACTAGAATGCCTTTAGAGCCGGAGAAACCTGTTGGCTCAGATCATTCATCTGATGACAACAACGTGGGGATATACGAAATAACCACCGGTCATAAACCAAGTGGGTGATGTAATATACGTTAGTATGTACATTACATCTAATATGAAAACATATATATGTTTTGATGCCATGTGTTGTGTTATTTTCTGACACTTGTCCGTTATTTGATATAAAGGAAAAGTTAAAACATGGCCATCATAAGAGGTGCCCGTGCACCAAGAGGTAGGGGCCGAGGCAGAGGCCGAGGTCGAGGCGGAGCGAGCGGCCTCAAAGGGACGTAATACCCGAGCAAAATGCTATACCAAACCAGCCGGAACAGAACGAAGTACAAGAAGCGAGGAGAACTCTCCAAGAGCGAGAGGGCTCTCATTGATGCTCTGTTAGCAAGACAACATCAACGGGATGAGGAAGCCCAAAGACAATTGGACGCACGTCAACACGAAGAGGAAGAGCATAACAATGAAGAAGAGGAAGAGGAGGAGGACAATGACAATCAAAGTGAGGAAGACCATGAGGAAAATGCTTGAGGAATCGATAGATCACAATCACCTCCACGACGAGGAAGAAAGGAGAAGAATACCCAGTATTGGGTTAATCAGTTTTGTAAGCTGAAGCCGCCAACTTTTCGAGGAAAGCTGGATTTGGCGGAGGATTGGCTGAAGAGACTAGAGAAGGTGTTCAAGGTGATAGGCGCCCGGAGGATCGCAAAGCTCAACTAGCAATCTACCGGCTTGAAGGAGATGCGGACCGGCCGGTGGGAAGTCACAGCGAAACCTGCGGACCCAATACTATCCGTGACATGGGAGAAATTTCTAGAGAAATTTCATGACCAATACTTTCCTCCTTCGGTGCAAATGAATAAGGAGTCGGAACTTCTCCACATCCGACGAGAGATATGAGGAATCTTTCGACGAGTACTATGCTCGATTCACTAATCTCTCCCGATACTCCCACACCCGAGGAAGGGCAACGATGAAAGAAGTATGGTGAACATACTGATTGACGGGCTAAAATATGAAATCGGTGAAAGACTTATGTCCCAACGATTCCTGAATTTGACAAGCGCGGTGGAAACTTGTCGGATGACTGAGCGTAATCTGAAAGGATTCCAGAGATCCAGAAACTTCAACAACAACAATAGTAATACAGGACGTGGTAGTTTTAGCAACGGAAACTCCTCACGAAAAAGGAAGGTGCCTTGGGACAACTCCAGTGGTGGAAACAAAAGGCCAGTCAAACCGAACAACAAAACTATACCAAGTCGGCGAGAATCTCAATCTTGTCCAAAGTGTAAGAAGTACCATCCAGAGTCAAGCTGCGATGGGAAACGAATCATTACGGATGTCGAAGCGGGACACATCACTTGGAATTGCCACGAGAAGGCTGCGAGACAAGACTACGAACTCAGGACGAATCTTTGCGCTAACCAATATGGAGGCTGGCGAATCCTCAGGAAAGGACCGAGATACTATCGAATAGTACAAGTCCATGTTGGTTGTGAACCGACTCGGGTGTTAGACCAATCGATTTCTTTTGATACTTGTACGGATCTTTTTGGGATGTATACTTATGTGGTAGCTACACCATTAGGTGTAAGCTTTTAGTTTGTAAAGCATGTTTTGAACCAAGTTGTAGGTTAATATAAATCTTCTTACTACTTCATAGCGTCAATAACATTCTCAATGGTGTTAAGCTAACAGTAATGTAGAAAGTAAGTAACAAGTGGATAGAGACTCTGTTTAGGGGCACCGACTCGGATAGAGATTCTGTTAGGAGTCACCGAGATACGTTCACGGTTAGAGACTCTGTTCAGGGTTACCAATTATACATAGCGGATAGAGACATCGTTTAGGGTCACCAATTATACATGCTGCTCTACACTTAAGTTGCTCAACGGAATTGCCGGAGCGAGAAATTTTCTAGACCGAGATATGATCAATCACATTTCATAGTTTGAACAAGACAAAAAGGAACGTTAGAGTCTTTTGGTGATTGTGATGATCGTATATCCTTCAAAGCCGGTGTCAATAAAGCACCTCAAGGGCGAATGTATAGTTTGCATTACGTGAGATCATTTCGTGAGATCATTTCGGAGATCATCCAAGGATTCATTGGAAACAAACTAGTCGGCCTTATTTCCAAATATGATTAGACTTCCATAACAATTTCCATATTTCTTAGTAATTCGACCGTGATCGTGTCATTGAGTAGGAGGTATCTTGTGTTGCTATGGTGTATGGGCGCCATGGTGACATGTATGATATCTTGTGTTGTCATGGTGTATGGGCGCCATGGAGACATTTTGGTATTTGTGGTGTTGGACCAGCGGTGTATGGGCGCCTCGGGAGACACTATATATCAAAGTACAATATGACAAGATCTTTATGGTCAAACCAAAGCGAATTCTCGATCACCGGGAGGAGCGGTGACAAATAAAGCGAAGATCCGACGCGTATAGTCCGAGATCGGGATAGTACAAAGTTTAGTGGGTAGAATACAAATTTCGAGGACGAAATTTTGTTTAACGGGGAGAAATGTAATACCCGAAATTTGAATTAGGGAATTTAAGGGCCAAAGTGCCAAAATGACGAAAATGCCCCTAAGGGACATAAATGACTTAGAAAAATTATGGAAAATACCCTTGTAAATTATAAAATAATGCATGAGGCATGGAAATTCTAATGTTAAAGCAAAAGTTTGAAGATAAAGGAGTGTCTTAATTAAGAAAATTATCAACAAGTGATAATAAAGTAATTAAGTAATATTGAGCTAATTACTTAAGCTCGAGCAAAGAAAATTATGAAATAATTATGTAAAGCTCAAAAATTAGTGATAAATGGCTAAAAATTAGCATAAATATATTGGTTAATTAATTGGAAAATTTGAAGGAAAAAGGATGAGTTTAGGTATTTTTAAGCCTAAATGCAAGAATGGACCAATAGGAAAATTTTGTAAAAATTATGTGAAAATAATTATTTAATTAATTAAATAATTAATTAAATAATTAATAAAAAATATAATAAATAAAAAAAAAACGAAAATAAAAATGGGCAGAAAAAAAAAAAAGAAAAAAAAAGGATAACTTAGTTGGTAAGTTTGTATTATTATTATATTATATAATTAATTAGAGTTATATTATTTTATAATATAATTAATTGTAGTGAATAGTAATGGAATAAATAGGAAACGGATCCTATCTAGAGATCTAGGAATGGGATTTCCAAAGTCGGGAAAAATAATGATCGGTGGAATTTTGTCTTCCGTTATACTCTTAGGAGAAAATGAAGTCGTTGGTGCATTTCCTAATAAAACAAAATAGGGAAAAATGCATATAGGTATATTTTTGGATATAAGGAAAATAAATTCTAACTCAACATCTAGGCATGAGTTTGAATTTATTTTGACATATTTGGAATCAGTGAATTATTTCGAAGAGATTGATATCTCAGCAATTCGACACCGGACGCGTTCGGACACGTTTTTCGAGGAACTTCAACTGGACTGTTGGAGACCTATATGGAATCAAAATTTAGGTTAACTTGGACATTTCTACTAAGTGAGAACTTGTCTTCAAAGTTGTAAATCCATAATTTTGTGAATTCTCCGAAATCACGCAAATCGGGTACCGATCGGGGAAATGGGTTTTTATAACCCAAATTGCCAAACAAGGCCCTTGTTTTTTCCTATAAATACCCCCTCCTTCATAATTCTCACACCTTTTCTTCCTTCTCTTGGCGAAATTTTTGGTTGAGAAAGAAGAGAAAGGAGCTCTGGGGAATTGTGCAATAAAGCCTGTAGAATTGTCCAGGAAAGTCTTCAACGGGTAAGTCTTTCGGTCTTTAGTTTTTAGTTTAGTAGTTAGTAGAATTGTTAGTTAGATTTAGAAAGTAGGTGACAAGATTCCTACAAATGTTTTAGAGCCTTGTTTGCGTTGAAAAATATGCAGAGGTGTAAACATAGTAGGGATCGAGTCATTGAAAAGTTGTAGTTTTTATAGCTCTTTTAAAGGTTAGGGGTAGTAATAGCCTTTAAATTTTGAGTATGATTGGGTATCATATGGGAGGGCTATTTTAGTCTTTATTTTCGAAAATCATAAATGCGTCGAAGTTACGCGAAATTTTGGGAAGAAAATAGCCTATGTAGCTGGAGCGGCTGGCGAAATTCCGCCAAGTAGGGGTATAGGGGCAAAATGGTAATTTTTACCTAAAATGCCAGTTATTGTGTCAAATCACTAATGAAAGTGATATTACTCTTATAGGACGTCAGAAATCCTAATTTGCTGCCGTTACGCTGTCCAACGTGCATTGTCGGACAAACCACTTGTTTTTCCGTCGAAGGTACGATTCACTTGCTAAACATTTACGTACATCAACGAAGGTACGTTCGCGTCGGTAACCTTAACACTTGTGTTTATAGTATGCATATATGTGATGATATGTTGTGTGAATAGTTTGGTGCCGAAGGCAAGGCTAGTCTATGTGGGTAAGCCATTGAGTCGTTGCTAACCCGGTGAGGCCCCCATGATAGACACTTACACGGCCATTACATTCAGTTAATGGATGTACGTTCGCGTACTGTAACACTAATCTAGTGCTGCTCATATGCATATATGTGATAGGTACATTCACGGATAGAGGCTCTGTCTAGGGTCACCGACTCGGATGGAGGCTCTGTCTAGGGCCACCGACTCGGATAGGGATTACATTAAGTGCCACCGCTCCGGATAGAGATTCTATTTGGGGTCACCACTTTGGATAGAGATTCTATTAAGAGTCACCAAACGGGTAGAGATTCTGATTAGGGTCACCACTTATATGTCTTGCTCTTTGCTTATATGATCTGTCATCATGAATCATACAAGCTGTTTTATACTCTTGTGTTGTTGTCTTTCTTTGCTATGTCATGAATACCGCCATCCGTATCTTGTTTTATTTGAGCATAAGGTTAACGTTACCTGAGATTCAATTCGATAAATTGAATCTCAGCTATAGCTTCAGGGTCAGGAGGACCACGGACCGGAGATCGAGGCAAGCTACACGAGTAAGCTCATAGTTGGAGGGCATGTAGCACGAGTGAGCTCTGAGACGGAGTTGTCACTTTATCGTTTTACGTAATCACCTATGAGAACAATAGGATGCTGTATCAACACTGTATTACACTCTGGTTATCATTTTAATGGGAATCAGTTACTCTTACGCTCCAAGGCTCTACTCTGATAGGATGCTGTATCAACACTGTATTACACTCTGGTTATCATTTTAATGGGAATCAGTTACTCTTACGCTCCAAGGCTCTACTCTGATTTAAAAAAAAAAAAAAATTCCGCTTAGAAAATGGGATGTTACATTTTCAAAGACATATGATGATTCGATATTTACTTCCACTACAGGTACGTACGTTACATTCTAATGTTTCCAAGGCTTTATATGTGTTTGAATATAACTATTTAATTTTTGTGCGTGTATTCACAAGGGCTTAAACTTGGTGAACAAAGTATGTTGTCTAAACTTCTTCCAAGATGTTTATAGAAGTCGTCTTAGAAAAGTTCAAAGGGTGATACGAATGGCTGAAATATACGAACCTTATTTGGTGTTTAAAGCTATGTAAGTTTTTAGATTATTTTATTTTTTTTTTAAAAAAATTATTTATTATAAACTATGCCATTATTATTATTATTATTGTTGTTGTTGTTGTTGTTGTTGTTGTTGTTGCTGCTGCATATTCCTATTAATATGAAACACCAGTTAACTTGGATTAATGTCTTGTATGAATACAGCTTCAATGATGCCAACACCGAATCATTACGAGGGACAACAAAGATGGAAAATGCTGGTGATGTTGGATTTGACTTTGAATTTGATCCCTTGAGCATTGATTGGACAGACTACATGATAAATGTTCACATTCCTGGCTTCATTAAGTTTGCGATGAAATAATCTCCCAAGTATATGTCAAAATCTTGGTGAGAAAAATAAGAACGCTATATTTATTACCTATGCAAAGTCATATTTACTAGAAGTGACATGCCAAAGGTGTGTGAAGAATATATTATGAATCTAGACTATATATCCGAGTTGAATTTTAAGATGTTGTATTATTCATATTACTTCTCAATACGAGACTTTCTAGTACACACACATTGGATGTATTGCATGCCATGGGTTAGCTTTTGTTGGGTTTATTGTAAGACCCCGTTTTCGTAAATGTTTTTCACAGCGTTTTGATCAGAGTTGAGCGACGGGAAATTTTTTCATAATAAAGAGTAACTGAATAACATAGATAACAGTGTATCTGACAGTTCATACGGCCATACATTCATCTAAGTGTTTAATTCTAAAGTAAATACAACAAAATAAAAGCGTCTTCGTCCGGTCCTCAAGCTAGCTCCTTACCCTTGTCCTCGATCCTGTAACCTCTGGATCCTGAAGCTAAGGTAAGAGCTGAGGTCCAATACCCACCGGACCTCAGGTAACGGTTAACCTCATGCTTATGTAACAGTATATGAATGACAGTTATTCATGACATCACAGCAGTACATAATCACATATGTAAAACAATAACCACACATAGTCAACGCTCATGCATGTTATTCACTGTCTGCACTCTACTCCAGTGCCACGATGTACACTCATGTCCTCAGCGCTAGGAAAAACTTTGACGGCATTACATAACCATAACCCGTATAGAGCTGGATGTATAATGAAACATCTAAGACAGAGTCTTAGTCTATGAATACAACTATCATATATAAACATACAACAAGCATAAGAGTTAAGGTTACAGTACGCGTCCGTACCTTCGTTGACAAAATACGGTACGTCTGTCGGTCGGAACGTGATCACATATATCCTATAAGGATAATAGCGTATTTATTAATCAAACAATATCCTAACAGATATTCTAGTCACAAACGGCCATTTTACCCCTGACTTTAGATAATCGCTACTCAATAAAATTTCGCCAGAGCTTCGCTACTCTGACTCCCAATTTTCAGAAACTCAATTTCTACTATGTTTTTGCCTCGTCAGGCATCTTTCAATGCAATGAGGCATAAAAACAAGAATAGGAACTTCATTTCCTACTTCCTAGATCTAACTAACATTTCTACTAAAACTACTAATCAAAAGACTAGAACTTAAAATTAAGGACCGAAGAACTTACCCAGAACTCTGCTACTCCTTCGCCAAAGCTCCTCCTCCTCTCTTCCACTCTCAATTTCGAATTGCCTCTTGCAATTTTGGTGTGAATTTTCAAAGGAAATGGAGGGCTATTTATAGAAGAAAGTTGTGGCAAGTTTGTAATTCCCTACCTTGAACTTCTTCTCCTTCATCCTTGGCCATTAGATCTAGGGCTACCCTTGAGGCTACATCTCCACCCTCCAACCCTTCTAGGCCAACCTCCCCCTTTCTCTCTCTTCCCTATCCTCTTCCAAAAATGATGTCACCTTACCCCTTAAGGGATTTTCAGGGATTTTCTCTTACCGATTAATTTCCCTGCTCAGTGTTCTAATCGCATATGCCTATAATTCTCAAATACTTTTTGAGGTAATCTTTGAAGTTTATGTAATCTCTTGAGAAGTTTTTGGATTAACAAAGATTACGGTCCAATTAGGGGTCTTTACTAGCCTTTTAGTCATTTTAGGATTAATCCCGATGGTTACAGAAATGACTTCGGAGATAACCCACTTCGGGATAAAAATACACTTGTTTATAATAAGTCCTGATGTTAGATACTTAGTTCACATATTTCAAAATACAATTTAATTTCTATCTGTTCTCATTTATCCTATTTGCTTTTCAACAAATATCTTCTTTTCTTTTCTTTCTCTTTCCTCCCACTTGCACATACACACACTACTCACACATACAATCTCACACACACACACATTCGGCTGCCCCCCCCCCTTTTTTTTTGACTTTTCAACTTTTCTTTTTAATCAACTTATATTATGTTTAATTATCTTATATTTAATTAGCAAGAAATTCTCCCATTGGCTCTTTGGGTAATAACATGGATTTAGACTTTTTAAATGTTAGAATTATTGTAAGCCCTTGGATCTTGCTTTATGAGATTCAATCCTAACCATTGCTTTATGTTTGACTTGTCAAAGTTGATTAGTAAGATTGTTTAGTGTCTTAATCCTATGCTTAGTAATCATTTGTTGATCAATTAGGCTTTAGGGATTTCATGTATTTAATCTTATACATTTTCTTAATCATTCCTAATTAATTAGCAATTATCATTATGCTAATCTTGACCCTTCATTGGTCACTAACCTTTAATTAGGGGTTTTATATAGTTAACTTTGGACATTTCCTTTATTCATGCCTAAACAATTAGCAATTAATTAAGGGTTAAGGTGCGATTTTACCAACGAACTATTGGCTCAGGAGCGTCCAGCACAATCAACTATTAAGTGGACCAAAAATACCAACAAACTTTTTAAAAAGGAGCGCTCAGCACAACACCATTAACACCGTTAACAAAAAGTTAACCTCCGTTATCTAATGTGCAGATTGGCCAATGAACTCTTATTCCAGGAGCGCCCAGCACACAATTCTAAATTTTACTAAATTAAATAATTTTTTCTCAATTGTCATTATTCAAAACTACTTGTATAGATATCTATGGACAAAAAATATTCATTCTTTAATTTTGTCAAAATTATAATTTGCTAAAATAAACAAAAGTTTTAATTAAAAATATAATTATATGATTTAAATAAAACTCAAGGTGTTTTATATTCTGTAATACCCCGAAAAATCTCTTGAAAATTAAAGTGCCAAAATGACGAAAATGCCCTTATAGGACATAAGTAACTTAGGAGAATTGTGAAAAATCCTAAAATGCAGTAAAATAATTATTAAAATTAAGAGAGTATATTGCCTCTAATTTTGGTAATTTAATAAATTATAAACTTGGGAAAATTAGAAAGGGGAAATCAAAAAGTATTGTAACGATCGAAATGCCCCCGTAAATTCTAAAATAATGCATAAGACAAGAAATGCTAATGTCAATACAAAAGTTTGAAGATAAATATTTATCTTGATTAAGAAAATTATCCACAATTTATAAGAAATTAATTAAGTAATTATTGGCTAATTACTTAAGCATAAACAAAGGAAAATTCAAGGATAATTATGTAAAACTCCATATATAATTAGTGGTTAATAGCTAAAAATTAGCATAGATATATTGGCTAATTAATTGGAAAATATTGAGGAAAATATTTGAGATTAAGTATTTTTGAGCTTAAAAACAAGTGTGGACCAATAGGAAAATTTTGTAAAAAATTATATAAAATAATTATTAAATAATTATTTTATATAATAATAAATAAATAAAATTAAAAATATATATATAATATATGTGTGTGTGCCGACATGAATTGTGAGGAAAGAAGAAAAAAATAAATAAAAATGAAATAGGAAGAGTGTTTAAAAAAAACTCTAATATAAATAATAATTAAAGTAAAATAGTAAAAAGTAAATAAACACCGATAGAGATCGGATCCTATCTAGAGAACCAGGAACAAAATTTCTAAAGTCAGAATATAATATTGATCAGTGGATTTTTATCCTGAATTGAGCTGTACCTGGAGTCGTTTCTGAGATCGGTAGAAGAAGTTAGTAATAAGACGAAATAGAGAAAATCTGAGAAATAGGCAGATAGTCATAAAATTAGGATTTGAACAAAATAAATTATAACTCAACATTTGGAGATGAGTTGAGAATTTTCTGGACATATTTGGAATCAGTTAATTTTTGTCCAGAGGTTGATGATTCCGGAAATTGATTCCGTAACCGGCACGTTTTTCGAGAAACTTCAGCAGGACCGTTGGAACCCTGTATGGAGTCAGAAATTTATTTAGCCCGAACATTTCTAATAAGTGAGAAAATGTCTTCAAAGTTGTAATTCCGAATTTTTGGGATTTTACGCGATTACGCGAATCGGACACCGATCGGGAAATTTCTCGGTATAAGACTTCTAGAGCAAGGGAGTGACATCACCACCATGAGATCATCTTTTTGTGCCACCTAAGGGATTGAGGTCAGCATGGTGAGGTTTAAGGCCAAGATCAAACCATCTTCTCCAAGTGCAATCCAATGGTTTAGAATTAATGTAGAAAGGTGCAATTTTGCCCTCCAAAAAGTCTATAAATAGTCATTCAAGCCTTTGGAGAATTCACACCAAATTGCAAGAGCAATTTTAGAGAGAAGTTAGAGAGAGGAGCTCTGGAGGAAAAAGTAGCGAAGCTCTGGGTAAGTTTTAGTAGAATTGTTGGTTAGATCTAGGAAGTAGGAGATGAAATTCCTATTCTTGTTTTTAGGCCTCATTGCATTGAAAGATGCTTGACGAGGTAAAAACATAGTAGGGATTAACGAAGTGCTGGCGAAATTCCTATTCTGAAAGTTGGGAGTTAAAGTAACGAAGTGCTGGCGAAATTCCGCCGATTAGAGGTATAGGGGCAAAATAGTAACTTTTACCTAAAATGCCAGTTATGATGTCAAATCACTAATAGATGTGATATTACTCTTATAGGACATCAGAAACCTCGATATGCTGCCGTTACGCTGTCCGACGAGCCGTTGTTGGACGTTTCGCTGTTTTCCGTAAAAAGTACGGTTTTCCGTCAGAAGTACGGTTTTTCGTAAAACGTGCTAGAATAACATCAACGAAGGTACGTTCGCGTACTGTAACACTAACTCTGATGTTTACTGTATTCGGGTATGTAGTATGAGTATTGTATGTGATAGATGATGACTTTATGTCTGTGGTATGTTTATTATATGTATGTATGTTCGCGTACTGTAACATTAACTCTGGTGTTTATTTTATGCTTATATGTGATGATGTTGTGAGAACAGTTTGGTGCCGAAGGCAAGGCTAGTCTATGTGGGTAAGCCATTAAGTCGCCGTAAAGTCGGTGAGGCTCCCATGATAGACACTTACCTGGCTATTCTGTTCAATGCTTGGTGTGTTGTATGCTTAGGGTATGCTTATATGAGGTAGCTGATAACTCTGTGATATGTTCTTGTACTATTGATATGTATGTTGGGATCCGTACACGCAGCGGAAGGAATCTCATCCATTTAAAACTTTACGAATCCCATAAAGAGGATCTATCAACGGCGTTTAGATCAAGGTTCGTTAGAGAAACCGTACCTATATGAGCTTGTATGCGTCATTTCTTGAACACGTGGGCTAACACCTTCTTCTTGTTCAATCAACTTGTGAGCGACCTTTGCAAGCACGTGGGCTAACACCTCCTTGTTCGACCTTTGCAAATACGTGGGCTAACACCTTCTTGTTCAATCAATCTCTAGGAGCCGACTCTATGAATCCACTCCCTCTACCGGTATCCACACCGAACAGCTCTCCAACACGTACGGCAGCGTGCTAGCGCCTTCTTACTTTGTGTCTCTCATTTTTCTCTCTAGGATTTCCTTTGAGGCTTGTTCGTTCATCCTTTTTAATACGACTTAGATCAATATCCATTTATAGAGTTTCTAAAACCCTAATTGAGCCGTATTAAAATATTCAAGACTAATATCAATTAGTCCTTGAATTTCGAATTTGGATTAAATAATTTAATTAAATCTGTCCAACAGATCTAATATAATCTATTTAATTATTCCATATTAAAAGCCTACTGATTTAATTTATTTCTATAAATCAAATCTGAGATATCATATATATATATCTATTTAATTAAATCTGAGATACTATATCTCAACTCAATTAAATATGAGATACCACATCTTTATTCGAAAATCAAATCTGAGATGTGATATATATCTATTTAATTAAATCTGAGATACTATATCTCAACTCAATTAAATATGAGATACCACATCTTTATTCGAAAATCAAATCTGAGATATGATATATATCTATTTAATTAAATCTGAGATACTTTATCTCAACTCAATTAAATATGAGATATCACATCTTTATTCGAAAATCAAATCTGAGATACAATATCTCTATTTATTTTAAATATTTAATTTATCAAATAAATTAAATGTAAAACAAATATATAATAATATCATTATTAAATAATATTATTATTATTTAATTTCGAAATTATGTATATATATACACACACACACACATATATCCATCCTAGATTAAATGTTGTATTCATTAGATCTTAGACATATCTAAGATTTAATGAATCTGGACACTATTGCTCGTATTGGGCTATTCTTGTGTGTGACCCTGTAGGCCCACATGAGATTGGCAGTGGGCCAATATTGTACCAGCCCACAAGTCGCAAGCGGCCTCTAGCAAGACATTGTGACTACCCAATTCATATGGGGATCGATGATACGATACAACCTATCATACAACCATGTCACGTCCCTTTTGTCACGCGATAACTTGGTCAAGGATGAGGCATGGATACTGTCAACTTCCTTTTCTTGACCATTACTTTCTCAATTCTTGAGTAGTCTAACAGTTGAAATGGAAACTCCTTTCCATCGTAGTATGGCCATACATTTCTCAGACTCACTCATCGAGGGGCCCAATATTATCTCTCTACAAACGTGAGGGACAAATTCCATCTTGACAATTCACATTCCTCTGCATGAAAACCATTGATCCCAATCCAAGCCTTTATCATCACCCGGTCAAAGGTGACTTTTGACTAGGTCAAAGATCAGCGACTCTCATGTAGGAATCCATGATGATCTCAGGTCGAAGGGCGTTGTGACGCGGTTATACATGAGATAAGCTTATGACTAAATCCATGCAGCTTTCTCATAGTGGGTCAATCCAAAGACCTTGAACTCTTACAGTGCCTATGACTTTGATTCGTATCTCCATACCTCATCAAAGTCATATCGGTCTTATCTCATCTTCACTCCCGTAGATGACCGACTGGGGACATTTAGGATAATCTATTAGATATATCCAGGGATCAGTTATCATTATAAATATGCAAATGAAATGATAACTAAAGGATAATACTTTAAATAACATTAACATTTAAAGTACAATGACTTGCCCCTAGGGCATAATTTCCAACAATGTATACGTTGCCTACGTGCTGCTACACTTCCTATGTGCTGCTATATGTTCTGCTGGGATGCCTATGTGCTGCTACATATGTTGTCGGGGTGCCTAAGTGCTGCAGGGATACGTTTGTTTGTTGTACATTTGTTGGGTGCATATGTCCTGTCTATGTTATGAATAACTGGAATCCATATGATGTATATGTAAACATGAGGTTAATCGTTACTCGAGGTCCGATTGCAATGGACCTCGGCTCTTAATATAGCGTCAGGGTCAGGAGGACCGAGTGCCGAGGAGAGAGGCAAGCAGCCTGCATAGAAGATCCAGCTGAGGACTTCCTTTCGTTGTTCCGGCGGAAGCCTTTCTTTTGTCGTTATGTACTTTTAAAACACTTGGTTACTGTACCGTTGTTGTAATCAGCCAGACTTACGGCATTTGAAATACAAGTATCAGTTACTCAATCTCTCCAGTGCTCTACTCTGATGATTTTGCATTGATATTTTGAAAAAAAAAATATACTGCTTTTGGAAAAGGAGGATGTTACATTTTGGTATCAGAGCAGTAGTCCTGGCATGAATCTAGCTAAGTTATTACAAACCTTTTGGTGCCGAAGGTAGGGCTAGTCTATGTGGGTGTGCCAATTAGTCGCCGTAAAGTCGGTGAGGCCCCATGATAGACACTTACCTGGCCAATTGGTTTGAGTAACGGAGTTAGGTTCTACGCCTTTTTAAAGAGCATGTTTTGAAAATGAGTACTGATGGATGCTAAGTCGGTGTACCACCTTACTTCGGTGTACCAATTTGTACCGGTATACCATCTTGAACCGGTGTACCACACTCTTATAATCAAGCTGAAATGAATTCTCGGTCACCGAAAGAAATGATCTAAAAATGTTCTGATAGAATAAGTATCCGGAGCGTACGATCCGGAGTCTGGTTAGTGCAACGGCTAGATAGTACGAAGAATGGACAGGTGAGTCCTATATTTAACCGGAGTACTAGTTGGATAAAACTGATGTTGGAATGTTGGGATGCGTGCTAAGTAAGTATGCATAGACAAGGGTTAGACTAAAGGTCTAAGTTATTTCTCCGAGGTGATACGCTCAAATTTTGAGGACGAAATTTTATTTAACGGGGGGAGAAATGTATTACCCTGAAAAATCTCTTGAAAATTAGAATGCCAAAATGACGAAAATGCCCTTTTAGGACATAAGTAACTTAGGAGAATCTTGAAAAATTCTAAAAGGCAGTAAAATAATTATTAAAATTAAGTGAGTATATTGCCTCTAATTTTGGTAATTTAATAAATTATAAACTTGGGAAAATTAGAAAGGGGAAATCAAAAAGTATTGTAACGATCGAAATGCCCCCGTAAATTCTAAAATAATGCATAAGACAAGAAATGCTAATGTCAATACAAAAGTTTGAAGATAAATATTTATCTTGATTAAGAAAATTATCCACAATTTATAAGAAATTAATTAAGTAATTATTGGCTAATTACTTAAGCATAAACAAAGGAAAATTCAAGGAAAATTATGTAAAACTCCATATATAATTAGTGGTTAATAGCTAAAAATTAGCATAGATATATTGGCTAATTAATTGAAAAATATTGAGGAAAATATTTGAGATTAAGTATTTTTGAGCTTAAAAACAAGTATGGACCAATAGGAAAATTTTGTAAAAAATTATATAAAATAATTATTAAATAATTATTTTATATAATAATAAATAAGGGAAAATCTGAGAAATAGGCAGATAGTCATAAAATTGGGATTTGAACAAAATAAATTATAACTCAACATTTGGAGATGAGTTGAGAATTTTCTGGACATATTTGGAATCAGTGAATTTTTGTCCAGAGGTTGATGATTCCGGAAATTGATTCCGTAACCGGCACGTTTTTCGAGAAACTTCAGCAGGACCGTTGTAACCCTGGATGGAGTCAGAAATTTATTTAGCTCGGACATTTCTAATAAGTGAGAGAATGTCTTCAAAGTTGTAATTCCGAATTTTTGGGATTTTACGCGATTACGCGAATTGGACACCGATCGGGAAATTTATCGGTATAAGACTTCTAGAGCAAGGGAGTGACATCATATAACATCCCAACTTTTCAAAAGCAGTATAATTTTTTTTTCATTTAAAATCATCAGAGTAGAGCACCGGAGCGATTGAGTAACTGATACTTGTATTTAGAATGCCGTAATTCTGGCTAATTACAACAGAACGAATCACCCCTAACCAACGTGAATGTACCGCTCCCAGAATGCAGATATACCACTCCCAGTGAATCAGGACATACCACTCCCAGTGAACACAGATATACCACTCCCAGTGCATGCATATGTTCAATCATCCTCTAACAACACTATATACTCAAACAACATAACAACTCTACTCATACAATACACCAAACAATATACACGCATACCATAAATATCAGAGTTAGTGTTACTAGTACGCGAACGTACATACCTACAGTATCCTAACAGTATAAAAACACACAACCAATCATCAAACATATATACGCATACGATAAACATCAGAGTTAAGGTTACCAGTACGCGAACGTACCTTCGTTGACGGTCGTCGGTATTTCTGACGGAAAACGGAAAATTGACAGTGTTATGACAGCGGTACGTGCTCACAGATATCCTATAAGGATAATATCACACTTATTAAATTTTGACACATTTTAGTCAAAAATGACTATTTTACCCTTGACCCCCTAATCGGCGGAATTTTGCCAGCACTTCGTTACTCTTGCAAATTTTCTTCCCAAAATTTTGCCAGAACTTCGACCCAATGATAATTTTTGAAATTCTAGACTAAAATAGCCCTATCATATGATATCTAATCATACTTTGAAAAATAAAGGCTACTCTAACTATTGAAAGAACTACGAAAGCTTAAAGCTTGCTATTTTAACTTTCAACTTTCAGAGACACAATCCCTACTATGTTTTTACCTCGTCAGGCATCTTTCAATGCAATGAGGCTTAAAAACAAGCATATGAATTTCATCTCCTACTTGCTAGATCTAACTAACAATCCTACTAAAACTACCGAAGCTTAAGACTAAGTACCGAAAAACTTACCCAGAGCTTCGCTGCAGATTTTCTCCAGAGCACTTCTCTCTACTTTCTCTCTCAAGATTTCGGTTTTGCTCTTGGAGAATGGTATGAAAATTTCAAGAGGGATTGCTTCCTATTTATAGAGTTTTCAAATGACATAAAGGGAATTTTGCAATTTGTTTACATCCCTTGGATTTAACTTCTTCAAGAAGGCTTGATCTTGGCCATCCATGCCCCTTGGTCAACATAGAGGGCTGATGTGGCAGCCAAGGATTGGTCCAAAAATGGTGACTTGGCTTGCTTTATGACTGTACCGATAGAATTTCCCCGATCGGTACCCGATTCGCGTAATTTCGGAAAAATCTCAAAATTCGGAATTACAACTTTGAAGACATTTTCTCACTGATTAGAAATGTCCAAGTTAACCTAAATTTTGATTCCATATAGGGCTCCAACTGTCGTCCAAGTTCCTCGAAAACGTGTCCGTACGGTCCTAAGCTACGAAACTCGTTTTGAATCATCAACTCGGACAAAAATTCACTGATTCCAAATATGTCCAGATAATTTCAAAATCATTTCTAGATGTTGAGTTAGAATTTATTTTCTTCTGATCCAAAAATGTGCCTAACTACATTTTTCCCTATTTTGTTTTATTAGGAAAATGCACAATCGGCTTCAGAATTAACTTCCGGAAAAGCCTAACGGAAGATAAAATTCCACTGATCAATATTTTACCTTGACTTTGGAAATCCTATTCCTGGTTCTCTAGATAGGATCCATTTCCTACTTATTTAATTACTATTCACTATTTTTTACTTTAATTAATTATAATATATAATATTCAAAACTTACCTACTAAGTTATCATATTTTTCCAATGTTTATCTGGCTGCCCATATTTTAATTATAATATATATATTTTTAATTTTTAATTAATTAATTAGTTAATTATTTACTTATTTAATTTTTCCCAAAAATTCACAAAATTACCTAATTGGTCCATTCTTGTATTTAGGCTCAAAAATACCTAAACTCATCCATTTTCCTCAAAATTTTCCAATTAATTAGAAAATATCTTTTTACTAATTCTTGGCCAAAAACCACTAATTTTAGGGTTCTACACAATTATTCCTGAACTTCCTTTGCTTATGCTTAAGTAATTAGCCAATAATTACCTAATTACTTTATTATCACTAGTTGATAATTTTATTAATTAGAATGCCTCATTACCCCATATCTTTTACACTGACATTAGTGTTTTATGCCTCACGCACTATATTAATATTCACGGGGGCATTTTGGTCATTATAATACTTTTTAACTTTTCCCTCACTATTTTTCCAAAGTAGTAATTTAATGAATTACCTAAATTAGGGATAATACCCTTCCCTATTTCAACTAGATTTTTACTTGCCTCTTTTATAACTTTCACAGGGTATTTTATGGCCAGCAAATGCATTTAGGGACCTAATTGCAAACTTCCAAACGTTTTAGGGACCTAATTGAAAATTATTCTATTTTCATGAGAAACTACCCCAAAAATAAGATAAATTCCCCACAAGGTCTTTGAGAACTCATATTCACCTACTTCTAATAGGTATTATTTATTTAAATATAATATTCCAGATAAATAATTATCCGGGTATTACACATCACCACCATGAGATCATCTTTTTGTGCCACCTAAGGGATTGAGGTCAGCATGGTGAGGTGTAAGGCCAAGATCAAACCATCTTCTCCAAGTGCAATCCAATGGTTTAGAATTAATGTAGAAAGGTGCAATTTTGCCCTCCAAAAAGTCTATAAATAGGCATTCAAGCCTTTGGAGAATTCACACCAAATTGCAAGAGCAATTTTAGAGAGAAGTTAGAGAGAGGAGCTCTGGAGGAAAAAGTAGCGAAGCTCTGGGTAAGTTTTTCGGTACCGAGCTTTAAGCTTTCGGTAGTTTTAGTAGAATTGTTGGTTAGATCTAGGAAGTAGGAGATGAAATTCCTATTCTTGTTTTTAGGCCTCATTGCATTGAAAGATGCTTGACGAGGTAAAAACATAGTAGGGATTGAGTTTCTGAAAGTTGGGAGTTAAAGTAAGGAAGTGCTGGCGAAATTCCGCCGATTAGGGGTATAGGGGCAAAATGGTAATTTTTACCTAAAATGCCAGTTATGATGTCAAATCACTAATAGATGTGATATTACTCTTATAGGCCATCAGAAACCTCGATCTGCTATCGTTACGCTGTCCGACGAGCCGTTGTTGGATGTTTCGCTGTTTTCCGTAAAAAGTACGGTTTCCCGTAAAAAGAACGTTTTCCGTCAAAAGTACGGTTTTCCGTTAAACGTGCTAGAATAACATCAAAGAAGGTACGTTCGCGTACTGTAACACTAACTCTGATGTTTACTGTATGCGGGTATGTAGTATGAGTATTGTATGTGATAGATTATGACTTTATGTCTGTGGTATGTTTATTATATGTATGTACGTTCGCGTACTGTAACATTAACTCTGGTGTTTATTTTATTCTTATATGTGATGATGTTGTGAGAACAGTTTGGTGCCGAAGGCAAGGCTAGTCTATGTGGGTAAGCCATTAAGTCGCCGTAAAGTCGGTGAGGCTCCCATGATAGACACTTACCTGGCTATTCTGTTCAATGCTAGGTGTGTTGTATGCTTAGGGTATGCTTATATGAGGTAGCTGATAACTCTGTGATATGTTCTTGTACTATTGATATGTATACGTTGCCTACGTGCTGCTACACTGCCTATGTGCTGCTATATGTTCTGCTGGGATGCCTATGTGCTGCTACATATGTTGTTGGGGTGCCTAAGTGCTGCGGGGATACGTTTGTTTGTTGTACATTTGTTGGGTGCATATGTCCTGTCTATGTTATGAATAACTGGAATCCATATGATGTATATGTAAAGATGAGGTTAACTGTTACCTGAGGTCCGATTGCAATGGACCTCAGCTCTTAATATAGCGTCGTGGTCGGGAGGACCGAGTGCGAGGAGAGAGGCAAGCGACTGCATAGAAGATCCACCGAGGACTTCCTTTCGTTGTTCCGGAGAAGCCTTTCTTTTGTCGTTATGTACTTTAAAAACACTCGCCATCTTGTACCGTTGTTGTAATCAGCCAGACTTACGGCATTTGAAATACAAGTATCAGTTACTCAATCGCTCCAGTGCTCTACTCTGATGATTTTGCAATGATATTTTGAAAAAAAAAATTATACTGCTTTTAGAAAAGGAGGATGTTACATATTCTTTTCTTTCGATTTTGCCGTTAACTTAATATCATTATATTCAAGATAGATAATTTATCGTTCGGAATAAGTTATATGGCAATTGACACAATTGAGCTTTAAGAACTACTAACCTAAATTTCTTGCTATAATTTAAAGAGGGAAACAAATTATACTTATAAATTTAGATTAATAAAACTTATATTTAGAAATAAAATAAAAATAAAAATCATGATAGAGTAAAAATACATACATAAATTTACTCTAATTTATTTGATTAATAAGTGCACTTTTACATATTTTACTCTAATTCTCTCATATCATTTATCATACATTTTTTTCTCATAAAAATTATTATTTTATTTTAGAAGAAATTTATGTGAGTTTTATTATAAAAATAAATCATATAATTTTTTGTTTAACATATATAATAAATTATAAAACACCTTGAGTTTTATTTAAATCATATAATTATATTTTTAATTAAAAATTTTGTTTATTTTAGCAAATTATAATTTTGACAAAATTAAAGAATGAATAATTTTTGTCTATAGATATCTATACAAGTAGTTTTGAATAATGACAATTGAGAAAAAATTATTTAATTTAGTAAAATTTAGAATTTTGTGCTGGGCGCTCCTAGAATAAGAGTTCGTTGGCCAATCTGCACCTTAGATAACGGAGGTTAACTTTTTGTTAACGGTGTTAATGGCGTTGTGCTGAGCGCTCCTTTTTAAAAAGTTTGTTGGTATTTTTGGTCCACTTAATAGTTAATTGTGCTGGACGCTCCTGAGCCAATAGTTCGTTGGTAAAATCGCACCTTAACCCATTAATTAATTATTTAATCATCTACTAATTGTTGACAATTTTCTTAAATTGGGTTAATTATTTTCTCACAACTTTTGGGTTTACATTGGTCATTCATGCACCATGCATTATTTTAAAAATCATAGGGCAACTTATGTTCCCCAAAATAAAATTACGTTTTTGCCTCTTCAATTCCGAGGAAAATAATCTAATAAATTCCTAAAATTAGAGACAACAAACTTTCCTATTTTCAATAGGTAATTAATTGCCTCTTAAGACATAATTAAGATCATACTTGATCTTACGGTATTTTATGATCCATAAATGTATTTAGGGATTTTGGCTCTTTGTTCATTTTAACTTCAAGAGAAATTGCCCTAAAAACAAAGTAAATACACTGCAAAATTTGAGACCACATATTCACCTTTTTAAAATAAGTATTATTTATCAAAATATAATATTTAAGATAAATAATTATCCGGGTATTACATTTCTCCCCCCGTTAAATAAAATTTCGCCCTCGAAATTTGATTGTATAACATCAGAGAACTAATCTATACACACGATCTATTCCCTTCCTATGGGTGTTTACTAACATGCACACTCGCAATACTATTTAAACATGCACTAGAAACTAAAGTTTTTACGCCAAGTAGGGTAGCTATTATCGAGTCATAGGGTAATCTATAGGCATGCATTCCTAGGTGATTTGCACAATCATATGATTTAAACGAATGGCTAGCACCCGAATCATACAATGCTTGGAAAAGATTCCCTAAGAGAGATATAGTACCTTGGATCATCTCCGGAGACTTCCTAGCCTCCTCGTTTGTCAGAGCAAAAACCCGGCCTGGGTTTTGTGGCCTTATCTCCGCATTTCTCTGAGGACAGTTTACGCTGATGTGTCCAGGCTTTTGACACTTGAAACATATCTGCTTCCCATCACAATTAGTACCTTGATGGTACCTCCTGCATTGTGGACACGGTCGGGGGTCCCTGTGCCCTTGGAAAATTCGACTAGCCAGATTGGAACGGCATCTTGCTTCCACTTTGGGAGTTATCCCATAGTACCTCTCTCTTCCGTGAGGAATTTTCGCGGCTCAACCCGCTACGATCTGCACTGCTACAGTTGAAGTTCCGAGACCTACGCAGCTCTTTTAAATTACGCTCAATTAACCGGCAAGATTCCACCGCATGAATTAATTCCTGGAATCGCTGAGACATGAGTCTTTCCCTTATCCCGTACTTCAGCCCGTAAATCAGTATGTTTACCATACTGCTCTTATCATCGTTCCTTCGCAGGTGCGAAGAGTATCATGATAGATTAGTGAAACGGGCATAGTAGTCATCAAATGTCTCCTCTTGACCTTGTCGGATATGTAGGAATTCCGATTCTTTGGTCACTTGTACAGAGGGAGGAAAGTATTGCTTGTTGAATTTTTCTAGAAATTTTTCCCATGTGACGGGACAGTAGTGCGTTCGTAATGTTGCCGCCATGATTCTCCACCATCGGTCTGCATCTCCTTCTAACTTGTAAATTTCCAATTGAGCTTTGCGATTCTCAGGGCACTCCATCACCTCGAAGATTTTCTCTAACCTCATTAACCAATCCTCAGCCGAGTCCAGTTTGCCTTGGAAAATTGGTGGTTTCAGCTTACAGAATTGGGTAACCCAATATTGTGAAGTTTCAGCTTCTCTAGGTGGTCGAGGTAAATTCACCATTGCTCCCCCGAGTATAGGTGGTGACTGGGATCTTTCCGACCCCTCAGCTTCCTCGTTCTATCTATCATCTTCTTCACTCTCTTCTTCATTCCAGTTTGTTGTTCTTCTTCGTGTCTTGCTTGCCTCTCCTCTTGCCTTTCCGTACGGAGTTCTTCTATCATTGCTCGCTGTTCTTGTACTCCGGCCATTACCTCTTGCCAGGCATGTTGTTGTGGCTGGTTAGGATCTTGAACTGGTTGTTCATGGTCTACTACCGGTATATGGATCATTCAAGGTTGTCTACCTCGCCCTCTGCCTCGGCCTCTGCCTGGCCTCTGGGAGCTCCGGCTCCTCGTAAATTTGCCATGTCTCGTTCTATTTCCTTTATTATGGAAAACGTTAGACATATATATATATAGAGAAAACAATGATTAGTATATCACACAAGTATTTACACTACAAACCCTTTTATTTCATCAGGTTTCTTACATCATAGAGTTTCCTAGAAAACTAACGTACATAGGTAATGACGTGTACACATACCATACAACGTTACTATCACTTCCACAGCTTTCTCAAGCCAACTCTTGTCTTCCTCTGACTACATGTTCAAGTATACTAGGAGTTTGAGATGCCAGAGACATGAACATACATCCTCAATATCTCCCTCGTTCAGGATTTCATTGGTTCTTTCTACCCAAAAACAGGTACGGGGAAAATGATGAAGAGTGGACCTGATCCAGTCTCCAGAAGGGTACATAAATATATAACGATTCCTCTGATAGAAGTTCTCAACATGGGTCAAATACCGCATGTATTTATCTTTGTTGGTCTCAGAGTTTCGTCCGGCATGGCCTAGCTCCACATATAAGCTCTGTGTTAGGATGGTATTACTGTCCAGGACAAACTAGAGATTATCAGAGTTATCAGAATTATCAGAGTAATCAGAATTATCAGAGTTATCAGAATTTTCTGAATCTGCGTCAGAGTTGATATCAAGATCTCTGACCTCCGGGTAGTCGAAGTTGTTGCCTACCGATGAGTGATGTGAATTATCAGGGTTATCAGGTACTGGTATCGGTATTGGTACAGGCGGTGGATACACCGGCTCTGGGTTCAGTCTTAACCCTACTAACTCGGGAACCACAGACATACGCGCGGTACGTCTTCTTTGGCCGTAGGGAACATCGTTCCTGTCCATCTCTAGAACATAGCACCAGAGTTATATCAGTACTCTTTTTTTTTTTCAAAATTCGCTCTTTTAAAGAAAAGGCGTAGAGCCTAACTCCGTTACTCAAACCTATTGCCAGGTAGGTGTCTATCATGAGAGTCTCACCAAGTTAACGGTGACTAATTGACTTACCCATATAGACTAGCCCTGCCTTCGGACCAATGGTTTGTTTATAACTTAGTCAGAGTCATGCCAGGTAAAACGTTCTGATGCCAGGTAAAACGCTCTGCTACCAAAAATGTAACACCCCATTTTCGTAAATAGTTTTCACAGCGTTTTGATCAGAGTTGAGCGACGGGAAATTTTTTCATAATAAAGAGTAACTGAATAACATAGATAACAGTGTATCTGGCAGTTCATACGGCCATACATTCATCCGAGTGTTTAATTCTAAAGTAAATACAACAAAATAAAAGCGTCTTCGTCCGGTCCTCATGCTAGCTCCTTACCCTTGTCCTCGATCCTGTAACCCCTGGATCCTGAAGCTGAGGTCCAATACCCACTGAACCTCAGGTAACGGTTAACCTCATGCTTATGTAATAGTATATGAATGACAGTTATTCATGACATCACAACAGTACATAATCACATATGTAAAACAATAACCACACATAGTCAACGCTCATGCATGTTATTCACTGTCTGCACTCTACTCCAGTGCCACGATGTACACTCGTGTCCTCTGCACTAGGAAAAACTTTGACGGCATTACATAACCATAACCCGTATATAGCTGGATGTATAATGAAACATCTAAGACAGAGTCTTAGTCTATGAATACAATTATCATATATAAACATACAACAAGCATAAGAGTGAAGGTTACAGTACGCGTCCGTACCTTCGTTGACGAAATACGGTACGTCTGTCGGTCGGAACGTGATTACAGATATCCTATAAGGATAATAGCGTATTTATTAATCAAACAATATCCTAACAGATATTCTAGTCACAAATGGCCATTTTACCCCTGACTTTAAATAATCCCTACCCGATAAAATTTGGCCAGAGCTTCACTACTCTGACTCCCAATTTTCAGAAACTCAATTCCTACTATGTTTTTACCTCGTCAGGCATCTTTCAATGCAATGAGGCATAAAAACAAGAATATGAATTTCATTTCCTACTTCCTAGATCTAACTAACATTTCTACTAAAACTACTAATCAAAAAACTAGAACATAAAACTAAAGACCGAAGAACTTACCCAGAACTCTGCTACTCCTTCTCCAAAACTCCTCCTCCTCTCTTCCACTCTCAATTTCGAATTGCCTCTTGCAATTTTGGTGTGAATTTTCAAAGGAAATGGAGGGCTATTTATAGAAGAAAGTTGTGGCAAGTTTGTAATTCCCTTGAACTTCTTCTCCTTCATCCTTGGCCATTAGATTTAGGGCTTCCCTTGAGGCTTCATCTCCACCCTCCAACCCTTCTAGGCCAACCTCCCCCTTTCTCTCTCTTCCCTATCCTCTTCCAAAAATGATGTCACCTTATCCCTTAAGGGATTTTCAGGGATTTTCTCTTACCGATTAATTTTCCTGCTCAGTGTTCTAATCGCATATACCTATAATTCTCAAATACTTTTTGAGGTAATCTTTGAAGTTTATGTAATCTCTTGAGAAGTATTTGGATTAACAAAGATTATGGTCCAATTAGGGGTCTTTACTAGCCTTTTAGTCATTTTAGGATTAACCCCGACGGTTACGGAAATGACTTCGGAGATAACCCACTTCGGGATAAAAATACACTTGTTTATAATAAGTCCTGATGTTAGATACTTAGTTCACATATTTCAAGATACAATTTAATTTCTATCGGTTCTCATTTATCCTATTTGCTTTTCAACAAATATCTTCTTTTCTTTTCTTTTTCTTTCCTCCTACTTGCACATACATATACACACACACTCACACATACACTCTCTCACACACGCACACATTCGGTTGTCCCCCTCCCCCCTTTTTTTTTGACTTTTCAACTTTGCTTTTTAATTAACTTATATTATGTTGAATTATCTTATATTTAATTAGCAAGAAATTCTCTCATTGGCTCTTTGGGTAATAACATGGATTTAGACTTTTTAAATGTTAGAATTATTTTAAGCCCTTGGATCTTGCTTTATGAGATTCAATCCTAACCATTGCTTTATGTTTGACTTGTCAAAGTTGATTAGTAAGATTGTTTAGTGTCTTAATCCTATGCTTAGTAATCCTTTGTTGATCAATTAGGCTTTAGGGATTTCATGTATTTAATCTTATACATTTTCTTAATCATTCCTAATTAATTAGCAATTATCATTATGCTAATCTTGACCCTTCATTGGTCACTAACCTTTAATTAGGGGTTTTATATAGTTAACTTTGGACATTTCCTTTATTCATGCCTAAACAATTAGCAACTAATTATTTATTTAATCATCTACTAATTGTTGACAATTTTCTTAAATTGGGTTAATTATTTTCTTACAACTTTTGGGTTTACATTGGTCATTTTGCACCATGCATTATTTTAAAAATCATAGGGCAACTTATGTTCTCCAAAATAAAATTAGGTTTTTGCCTCTTCAATTCCTAGGAAAATAATCTAATAAATTCCTAAAATTAGAGACAACATACTTTCCTATTTTCAATAGGTATTTAATTGCCTCTTAAGACATAATTAAGATCATACTTGATCTTAGGGTATTTTATGATCCATAAATGTATTTAGGGATTTTGGCTCTTTGTTCATTTTAACTTCAAGAGAAATTTCCCTAAAAACAAAGTAAATACACTACAAAATTTGAGACCACATATTCACCTATTTAAAATAAGTATTATTTATCAAAATATAATATTTAAGATAAATAATTATCCGGGTATTACATTTATAATTATAGTGGTAGTTGTGCCATCATCATGGTTCTCTTGTTGCTGGATTATGAATCTTCCATTTTTCATCTTTATGAGTTTTGGCTAGACTAAGTTAGTTATTGACACAAGTTCTGATCTAGATATGACCTCGGATTGAATAAGTTGATTCGTGATATCTAATCTGGTCCAAAAGAAAATTCAGGTCATGCTAAACATGACTTGGTTCATTGGACTAGTATATTGATCAAGTTAATCCAAAATCTAATATGCAAGTCTCTTTATTTACTTCGATATTTTCCTATTAATATCCTTATTAAATTGTTGACCTTATTGGCATGAATCCAAATTAGTTTTCAGAAATGCAAGTCTCTAATTCAATTACATTTTCCCACAATTTCCACTACTAGAAAATACCCGTCACAAATTGCAATGGAAATAAAAATCCATCACAAATTGCGACAAAAAACAAAATCCGTTGCAATTTGTGACGGAAACAAAAATCCGTCGCAAATTTTTACGATGAAAAAAAATATCCGTCACAAATTGCGACGGAAAAATATATCTGTCGCGACGGAAATAATCTAGGTTTTCTTTTTCTATTCTTGGCGGAGTACCCTTGGGCCGCGCTTTAACGATTTCAGAAATTCCGGTTTCAGAGGGAGCTCCAATTGGGTCTTCATCGTCTTCGCATTCTGGGAGTCTTGATGACTGTTCTTTGGTTCCTTATGTACCAAATCAGATGGGAGTTTCAACGTCTTTATCCATTGAAACCGAAGAGGAGCGGATCAATGCTTCTTTACCATCCAATGTAAGTGTTTCTGATCCCTATTTAGGTTCCAAAACCCTAGACGAGTGTTCACCTTCTGCTTCAATAGAAATCTCTGCGCCTTTGGTGCCTAGCTCAGTCATCAACTCTCGAAGAGTCGTCACTGCCCATGGCAACGGCTGCCAAAAATAATTATTACCTCCTGTTCTGTCGCAGAACATAAGTCTCTAACCCTAGGTGGGCTAGTATGTAGATATAGGATCAAATAGCTCTCCCCCAAGTATCCATAGATGAGATACCTGAGAGGATCGGAGATCACAAAGCACAAGGACTTGACCTAGGTGCGATACCTAGGGCCTACGTACCCTGAAGAGGGATCAAAGTTCACGTAGTTCGATGACACTGGAGGCATTTAGCCAAAGGGGGTGGTGTGTGTGCTCTGTGTGCAGTATATGCAATTGAGAGAGAGCTTAGAAGATGTGTACCTCTTTAGGTTAACCAATTTTATATAAAGGCTACCTTAGGGTTAGGGTTTGGACTTGTTGGGCCTCTTGTACCTCCAAGCCCAAGTGTATTAGATGTCTCCTGTTGGGCCACACCTTGGATGAGCCTAGTATTTTATTCCATAACAGTTGCCCCCAAGCTCGGTAGTTCAGGTCTCACGAGTGCCGAGATTAATTGACTGCTTTCCGAGATCCCCTGAATCTGACTTTGCTTTCGTAGCAATTTTCCCGGGCTAATTGTCTGGTTTGTATTCCTGCATTTAATAACATGTAAGCAAATCACAATAAATGGAAAATACTTACTGTTTGTGCAAATCGTTCAACATGCTCATTTCGGATGCTTGTCCAAGCTTGCATTAAACTTTCTGTTTTGCATTAATGCCGGTTATTGATAACATGCTTTTCCACTTAACAAATCGTTGTCCACTCTATTGCCCCCATCCTGGTAGTTCAGGGTTCTAAGCTGCCAGGATGTGTTACTTTCCAAATCCGGACGAGGTGCTCGTGACTGTTGGGATTCCGTGCGTGCTGACCCAAGATTCCGGGTTTATATACTTTAAAACCAAGATTCTGGGTTGATATACTCCATCACCGAGATTCCTGATTGATATACTTTAACACCGAGATTCCGGGTTATTTAATTTATCACCGAGATTCCGGATTGATATACTTTATCACCGAGATTCCGGATTGATATACTTTAATACCAAGATTTCGGATTTAATACCAAGATTCCGGGTTATTTACTTTATCACCGAGATTCCGGATTGATATACTTTAACACCGAGATTCCGGATTGATATACTCTAATACTGAGATTCTGGATTGATATACTTCAATACCAAGATTCCGGATTGATATACTTTAATACCGAGATTTTGGATTGATATACTTTAATACCAAGATTCCGGATTGATATACTTTAATACTGAGATTCTGGGTTATTTTCTTTATCACCGAGATTCTGGATTGATATACTTTAATACCAAGATTCTGGATTGATATACTTTAACATCGAGATTCTGGATTGATATACTTTAATACCGAGATTTTGGATTGATATACTTTAATACCAAGATTCTGGGTTATTTACTTTATCACCGAGATTCCGGATTGATATACTTTATCACCGAGATTCTGGATTTATGATTTCTGAAGACGGGTTTGTTTACCCAGAACTCAATCATTCAAATAAATCTGGCGACATTGTCGTCGCAAATAATCCAATAAAGGACTTTCAAGACTCGGCAGCATTGCCGCCTTTACACAGAGCCCGATTTTAACCGATTGATTGTAACCGGGATCTTCACATGGAACTCGATTTAAGCGGATTCAGTTAAACCAAGTCCTCCTCCGAAACTTTACACGGATCCAGATTTTAACCAGATTCGGTATAACCGGGATCCGCCTTCTGTCTTTGTTTCCTGCAAAACTCTAAACAAAACTCATCTTGGCTTTATCGTGTCCCAAAGGGTCCACGTTTTAACCATTAAATTCTACGGAACCCGGATTTTAACTAGATTCAGTTAAGCCGGGGTCCGCCTTCATCCCTTTCGTAGGGACGGACTCCGCAATTTATCTGGGATCCAATTAAGGAGCGCGAATTTAATTGTATAAAATAGACTTGACATGATTTTCGAAAACGAGTTTGTACCTCAGATTCCTACATGTTTAGCTTTGACATGATTTTTTGGAAACGGGTTTATGTACCTCATACTCCTACATGTTTAAACTGAACATGATTTTCGAAAACGGGTTTTTTTTACCCTGAATTCTACATGTTTAGCTTTGACATGATTTTTGGAAACGAGTTTATGTACCTCATACTCCTACATGTTTAAACTGGACATGATTTTCAAAGATGGGTTTCTTTACCCTGAATTCTACATGTTTAGCTTTGACATGATTTTCGGAACCGAGTTTATATACCTCATACTCCTACATGTTTGGCTTTGACATGATTTTCAAAGACTGGTTTCTTCATACATGTTTGTAAACACACGGATCCTGGATTTTAACAAGATTTAGTTAAAATCGGTCCGTCTTCTTTAAAAATCAATTTGATTGACAAGTACTTTAAATTGCTGAGACCTTACCAGAATGAAGCAATAGCCTGGAGAAATCATAAAATCCTTCAGATTAACATCTTCCAGAGATTATTGGAACCTGACTTTGGCATTCAATGCGATGAAGCTCTTGCCCTCCATTTGACGATTGGGATTTTGGAATTATTGACCTTCTTTGGTCGAAGGAATCAGAAATTTACCGATTCCCCACAGACGGCGCCAATGTCTGTCGCAGAACATAAGTCTCTAACCCTAGGTGGGCTAGTATGTAGATATAGGATCAAATAGCTCTCCCCCAAGTATCCATAGATGAGATACCCGAGAGGATCGGAGATCACAAAGCACAAGGACTTGACCTAGGTGCGATACCTAGGGCCTACGTACCATGAAGAGGGATCAAAGTCCACGTAGTTCGATGAAACTGGAGGCGTTTAGCCAAAGGGGGTGGTGTGTGTGCTCTGTGTGTAGTATATGCAATTAAGAGAGAGCTTAGAAGATGTGTACCTCTTTAGGTTAACCAACTATATATAAATGCTACCTTAGGGTTAGGGTTTGGACTTGTTGGGCCTCTTGTGCCTCCAAGCCCAAGTGTATTAGATGTCTCCTGTTGGGCCACACCTTGGATGAGCCTAGTATTTTATTCCATAACACCTCCCACTCTGTGATTCCGGTAGGGAAGATCGAGGTGATGTTCCAGAGCCAATTCGATGGGTAAACAATTTATCATATTATCTAGTATCATCTCCCAAGCATTGGGCTTCGTGGCCCTCTTCTTCAAAGCTCCCCTTTAAAGAAACTTGAAATCTCAAGCTTACTTCCGATTAAATATTGGTTCCATCTGAAGATACTGGCACGCCTTTGAACAATTTTAATGTTTCCGGAATTGTACCCTTCAGGGTGGTATGTTTCTTTACCCCTATCTAGGAGATGGTTAAATACTAGTCTTGCGGTTCTTGGAGTTTGATTAGTTATTTGTATCACAAGGTGTTGGGCTTGAAAATCTTGGAAACACATGCTTTTTCATTGTTATCGTGCAATGCCTTACACATACTGTGCCACTAATTCGGGGTCTTTATACTTGCAGTCATACTGCACCTTGTGAAAGTAAGGCTTATTTCTTGTTTGGAATGCCATACTCTTGATTTAGTGCGCATAATATCTTATCTTTATTGTGAAAGTAAGGCTTATTTGAAAGTAAGGCTTATTTCATACACTTGCTCCCCAGTCAATGCCACCGGAGCTTCTTCATACTCTTGGCCACCGAAAAAGGCCTTCTTTAATCGACGATATAGGTGGCCCCGTCTAAGAAATCTCCTATGTCCAATATACACCGTCTTTCCTCCATGTTGAAGTTGATGGTAGCGTGTGCCTTCTTCACAAACTGGACATACTTTATGGCCTTTTACACTATACCCTGACAAGTTCCCATATGCTGGGAAGTCGTTTATAGTACAAAATATCATGGCTCTCATTTTAAAGACCTCCTTCTTGAAAGAGTCAAAAACATCGACACCTTCTTCCCACAACTCCTTCAAGTCTTCGATCAAGGGCTCAAGGTAAACATCTATGTCATTTCTGGGTTATTTTGGTCCCGAAATCAACATAAACAGTGTAACACCCCTACCAGCCTCGCCTTTTTAGGTGGCGGTAGTGTGGCAAAATCAGAAATAACTCAATATACTGATACTAATTAAAACTCTGATTACATAACAGGGGTATTCATAACCAATACCCGTTTCAATTTCTGACACCCGGTCCTATCTTACTCGCACGGAAGCGTCAACATTCTTCAGGGCCATCCTTATAGCTATCAGGGTGTCTTTATCTCTCTGCTCCGCTCATTCATTCTACAACAACTTCAAGCTCTCCCTTCAGTGTGCCGTCTTCAAGCAACACTCCATCCTACAGTCTGGTGCAGCACTTCTCGCATGTGCTCACCTGTCTATTGGGTTGGTAGTGGAGGGTGAGTTTCGGAGGAATCTCAGTAGCAAACAGTACCGAACAGTGCATGTAAGATAAATGCTAATGTATGATATGCTTGCCTTACATAGGCTCATGTTAACATAATGACATTTCTGCATGCTTCAATGCTCCATACAATATACTCATGGCCATAGCATAGATAGAAACAGAGCTTCAATCATTCAAATATGTTAAATAAGCACGTAAAGCAATCATGCATATCAACACACAAGAAAATAAATCAATACAAGCAAGGTAAGTCTACTACCTTTTAAGGACTATTGTTCTTACTCGGGTTCCTCTTTCGTCAACCGTCAGAGTTGCTTGAAGTTCTTTCCTTCATTCTCCTTATGGACCTAAGGATATAACCATACTTTTAAAACCAAGGAAAATAGAGGTTTATTTTCCTTTTTAAGCCTTTTTGCAAAATTTATTATTTCTGACCCTTAATTTACTCATTTATGAATTAATCTCTTAACTGGCCAGAAAATCCAGTAACTTCAATCATTTTTAATAAATTGCACAAAAATACTTTTAATGTGCCATCAACTCTCACGTGTTCCTTGAGAAGTCTATTTTTATATAAAAATAATTCCCAAAGTCAGGACATGCCACATTAATCCTAGATTTTTCATTTTCATTCGCTGTGCAAATTAAACTTCCAAAAACCATCACTTATCTTTAAAAATTCATATCTGGAGTTATGGGTGTCCAATTGAGGTGGTTCAAAAACCTATGAACTCCTTACTAAGTATAGTTTCGTGGAAAAATAATAATTATACTTATTAGAAGCTGTATCATTCCCATATTTCGTTCATTCTTCTCTGTCCAGAAAAATGTTCCAGGTTAATAGGTCAAATTTCAAAAATTCGTATCTCTTTGGATACTGCTCCAAATGAGGCTTGTGACCTATCAAATTAAACCTTGTTATGTCTACTTTATTTTTGGAAAGTTTCAAGGAAAAAATCAATCATTTACCATTTCAAAATTGATCCCGAAATTGACTGTTCACTTCTGGAAAATACAAATTTCCAGTTTTTAGCTTCTAACTTTAGAATTTCATAACTCTCATTGTACACATCCGATTTCGGTGTTCTTTGACTCATATTAAAGATTATCATGTGTACTAAATATACAAAAAATTTCAGGGTCAAAGGAATTCGTTTGCTCTGGTTTTACCTTACTTAAAAATCAGTGCTTCAAACAGGACAGCAAACAGCTACAGTACATGTACAGTAACTTTAATTGCTACAGTGTATTACTATTATTTCACGAATTTACTGTAGCGTCCGCCTTTTGACTCTGTTTCAACTCCATAAAAACAGAGTTTCAAGGTGCAGAACCAGTTGAAACTAGAGGAAAGAGATTCAAAAGCTCACCTTCGTTGACATACTCTTGCATGCACGATCAAACTCCTTCTTCTTTCCTTCAACTTCCTTCCTCTTGGTGTTCTCGGTCTCCCATTGCCTTTCGTCTGTCTCCAACATTCTTGCTTTCATCTTTCACGTTCTCACTTCTGCATTTCTTTTTTTCTGTATGCATCTTCTTGACAGCCCGAACACCTTCTTGTGTTCATTCTCTAAATCACACACTCTTGGTGTTTTTCTCAGCTCATGATCGGTCTCTCACTCTGCGTTTCTGTTCTCATTTCTGCTTCTGCGTTTTCTGAGGGAGACCGAAGAGAAATGAACGAGAACGAAGATGGGAAATATGATTCTGTCTGAATGGTTTAACTGCTGAGTTCAAGAGACGAAGGAGCATGGCGCTGCTGAGATGCTGAATTCCAAGAGAGACATTCAGAATTCCAAAGGAGATAGTGGAGTATAGATGCTGTCACGCCAAATTCTAATAGAGACAGAGGATCGTGGATGCTGATATACTGAGTTCCGAGAGATATTGTGGAGCATGGTTACATACATATAATATAGGGACCCTTGGACCATTCTGAGGAAAAGAATGACGGACCAGAGGTGTATTACACAGCGCTGGGCTCGAGGGCCGAGGAGCATGGAGTTACTGCTGCGTGTGGTCTCTGCCTCTGATTACGTGATCTGGTGTCATGACCGAATGAGATAAGCAAATCGAGGGAGTTATGGAAATCTGATTTGCTGATTGTGTTATCAGCGGTTTTTACGTGTAGCAGGTATGCGTTAAACAATCTCATTCTCTGCGTTTTGGTGTTAGGCCGAAGAGGAAATGACCAAATAAAGTAATGGAATGAATAATGAGTTGGAACTATGTTTGGGCCGGAGAGATCAAATGAATTGGTCTAAGTATTATCTCATGTATAAGGGCACAAAGAGTTTTGGAATATCTCATGTATAAGGGCCCAAAGAGTTTTGGAAATTAAAGGAGCCGTACGTGCTTTGCTTATCCATTTAGTCAATGAATATTAGGTTTGAAGTGTTGTGCATAAGAGGGGCCCGTGGCTTTATGAAGAATAAAGGAGTATACGCTGCGAAATGGTTCTTCATATATATATATAGAAGCACGTGCTGCATTAATTAATGGTATAAAAGAGATACAAATTATACCCTTGGGTCCACGAGCATGCTTCCAAATGCAATTATTTTTTTCCTTGGACCCAACTTATCACCCATTCAAGCCTTGAATAAAAAATTGGCTTAACAGTATTCTTCTCTCAGTCTTATTCAAAATAACCCATAAGACATATGACTTAAAGATAGTCACTCCTCTTAAACAGGGTCTAGAAGTCTCCCAAAAATAGGCTAATTCTCAAGTCTTTAGACCCAAAATTTGGGATGTTACAGACAACATGATGTACTTTCGTTTCACGGATAACATAGGAGATAAGTTGTAAATAATCAGGAGTACAGGCCATGAACTATGTATGCTGCTAAGGCTTCCATAGGGATTCATGTCATCCGTGCTAAGGGCAAGCCTGAGGTTCTTAGGTTCTTCGCCAAAGTTTGGAAATAATTGATCGATTTTCTTCCATTGAGAAGAATTAGACAGATGCCGAAGCTGTCCATCCGAAATCCTCTCATCTGCATGTCACCTAAGATTTTTTGCATCATTTTCATTCGCAAACAACCGCTTGAACCTTGGTATGATTGGAAGATACCACAACACTTTTGCAGGCCCCTTATTTGACTTGTATCATGGGGTTTCACATATCGGACAAGTCTGCTTCTCTTCAAACTCTTTTCTATACAATACGCAATCATTCGGGCATGCATGGATCTTTTTGTACTCCATCCCCAATGGACAAATTATTTTCTTATCATCATAGTGTCGATGCAGCAACACATTATCATCTGGAAGCATGTCCTTGAAAGCCTCAAGCATTTCTGAAAAACTCTTGTTGCTCCATCAATGACGTGCCTTCAAGCTTACCAATTTCAATACAGCATTCAACAATTGGTATTTTTTACACCCAGGGTATAGCGGCGTCTCTGCATCACTGCACATATTACCATATGCATGTGATCGCTCAAAGGTCTCTTCTCCTAGATCACGGATAATGTCGTCTATGCGATCATCCATATCCGTGTCATTATCATCAAAGGCCACTTCCCCATGTTGAGACCCATTTGACACTTTTTCACCATGTCATACCCATACTGTTAGTCCTGGCTTTCACCCAAGAGGGGGGGTGAATTGGGTGTCCGATAAAACTTTGAAACTTTGAAGATCTTTTCACAACTTACTTAAAATAGTTTGTATGACAGTAAGGATTTATAAAACACTAAACAGACATACAAATATATATGCTGGGAATATAAGAGATAAGGGAAGAGAATATGCAAACAGAGATTTATACTGGTTCGGCCAATCCTTAACCAACGTCCAGTCCCCAAGCTCCACTTGAGATTTTCAATCCACTTTCTTCTTGTTTAATCCGGGCACAAGAGAAGCCTTTACAAATCCACAAGTTTAGTCGGGCACTTGAGCAGCCTTTTACAAATCTCTTACGAGATACTCCCCCTTACTCACTGTAAGGATACAACCTTTGTAATGAATGATTACAGATAATCTTCTCTCTCAGAAGTGATAAAGATAAACACTGAAGCTCATTACAAATAATCTCACTCTCTAATATAAACTATATGATCATTGAGATAATCAGAGAGTAGGTGTATGTGTATATCAGAGTATTGGCATTTTGAAGATGTAAGCTCGTGTCTCTGACTTCTTCTATCTTGAATGCTTCTGCTTTTATAGTTGATGAAGAGTATTCGACCGTTTGAACAATTCTTCCCATTTAGCATATGGCCAGTTATGTCATTTAGTGTCTTCCCTTTATTTGTGCGGGAATCACTCGAGTAATGGCTATATCAATTGTTTCCAAAACGAAGGACTTCATCTTCTTGACTATTGCTCTGTTCGTTGACGCGTGAAATCAATGCTCTGATTTGTTTTGCCGTTAATCAAGTGTTGATTACCTGAAAATCATTTAAACAGAATGATTAAATAGAAATTAAACGAGTTTGAATATGATCAGTAATAATGGTAAGGTGGCCCAATAATCAATCAGAGATAGCGTATCGAGAATCTGTTCGTATCGTTGATGCTCGAGCATGATGTTTTTCATTGCTCGGGCAAGCTCTCTCAAGAAATAGGATTCTTCGCTGATGCTCGAGCATGCCATTGTCCTTGCTCGAACAAGCCTCAGGCAGAGGCGAGAATGAGTGCTTCAGCGATGCTGCTCGAGCATGATTTTTCCTCTGCTCGAGCATGCCTTTTACTCTGCTCGGGCATGACTCCTCAATTCCCAAATTCTTGCTTTTGGCTCGATGATGCTCGGGCATGCCAAATGTTCTGCTCGAGTAAGCTTATGTCTTTGAGGCTTCTGATCATATGCGAAAAAGTATAATACTCTCCAATACAAAGCTCGTCAAGTCTTCTTTCCAATGCAGGAAGAATCAGCCCCAAACTCATTGTATTTCGTCCATTATCATCAGATGATTGGACGTGTTCTTGACCAACGTTTTTTGCAACATTCTGAACTGACCGTCCAATTTCGAGGACCATATCTCCCTGGTCTGAAATCCGTTTTGGTTGTTTCAACTCTTGATGGAAATCCATTTGAGTCTACTTTCATATTCCATAGATTTCAGCTCAATTGGATTTGTAATGTGTGAGATACACTCAAATTACCGAAGATTGGTCTGCTGTGTGACATTGATTTCACTGTCATCTTCAAAAATTCATATCTCTCTCATCTGACATCATTTGGGCTTGAATATTATTTCAATATGACGCATTGGAAGTATAGTTTCCAACAAAATTAGTTTCACCTCAATCGAACTTCTGGTTTGAGAGATATCATTAAAATACCAGAGGTCGCCTAGAACAGAGCTGAACAGAGTAGCTGAAAAAAACCGTTCTTGCTCGAGCACGGAATTTCCTCTGCTCGAGCACCAGAGCATGCCTTTTGTCCTGCTCGAGCATGAGCGGATTTTTGCTAAAATAGAGGCTGGAAGTGTACCTTGCTCGAGCATAACTTTGGTGTGCTCGAGCATGACTTCAGGAATGCAATTGTAGCTTATTTTAACCCCGATTTGAGCCATTCCAACTTCCATTTGATCATGGAGACTTCTAGAATCAATCTAAAAACTTGTATAATGATTTTATCATTCCATTTAACAAGTTCTTCCTTTCTTTCTTCTTCTCTTGATTATTCTCCATAATTCCACTCTTTCTTTCTTCTCTTCTCTTGATCATTCCCAAAATCCTTTGATAACTTCTTGTTTCCTTGACATTCTCCACAATTCAATTTGGACTAATCTACATTAAATATAGTAGTTAGTCAATGTAAGAGATAAATATATTACACAAACTTTTTGCTCTTAAGAATGACATTTATATAATACATCATCAAAATTAATCATATCCAACATTCTCCCCCTTTTTGATGATGGCAAGTACTTTAAGAAAAATATGTTTGAATATGAAAATATATTAAAGGGTTAAGGTGCAAAAATAGACATATGCTTTTGTCAAAAGAGCGTCCAGTGGCAAATACTTTTTTTAGGTGCAAAAGTAACTACGTGGTTACAAAATAGGAGCAAAAGTCACATTGACCGTTAAGGGGATGGATGTTGGCCAGTTAAGTTGGAAGGTTTGACTAAAATTGATGACGTGTATGCTGATTAGGACTATGTAGCAGACAAGTGGAATGTGAGTCATTGATGACTTGGAAAAAGAATTATGTATTTATCTTTTAATCCCAAAAATTGATTAATCCCCAAAATCCAACCTCATCTTCTTTCTCCATCTCCATCGACTTCTAATCTTCTTTCTCCAAGCTGCCCATAATCCCCAAAATCTCTGGTTTCCAACCCTCCACTTCAAAAATTTCCGGCACCTTGTGCTTCAATTCTTCACCTCCACCAGCTCCTTCAACCGGAAGCAGAACGCCGTCGTCTCCCTCGTCGGTTTTGATCGAAAGCTGGCTCTTCAGATGTAAGAAATCGTGCTTTGGAGGCGGCGACAACTCGAGCGAAGCTTCTTCATCTGGCCGGCGGCGTCATCGACCACCAAGAGATAAAGGACAGATCTTGGATCTTTACAGATCTCATCCCCTAGGGTAATGCCCCGCTTCTCTTCATCTCTGGCCGGCGGAGTCATCGACCACCAAGATATAAAGGACAGATCTTGGATCTTTACAGATCTCATCCCCCCAGGGTAACACCCCGCGTCATCGAACAGAAGCTTCTCTGAATCCCTTTTTGTTAATCATCTGTCTTTCAAGTTATGAGTTTTGGGTTTGTCTTTTAGTTCACCAAGAAGCAAATTTAGAAGGATTTCTCGAAAGCCAGGTGTTTTTAGAATCGAGATCCAGCTCTATTTTTTGTAATTCCTCTCTAATTTCTAGGGATTAAAGGGGTTGGGTGTTTTTTGTCTGGAACAAGTGGTTGTTCTTCAGTTTTCTCTTCTCCAAATTCGCTGCCTCTGTGGGGTTCTCTGAGTTTGGCTGATATTCCGCAACCTGTTACGGAGCCAAAGACGGAGCGTCTTTTCCATCGATTCTAGGCGATTCACGAAACTTTGCGGGGTGGGGATACGGAAGAAAAGCATTTTGGGATTGAAGAACATTGATGTCTACGCATTCGGTATGGCATTTTCCCATGGAAGTATATTTCGGTGATTGCCAGAAGAAGCTTTTCTTGATGGTTTCTGGCTCAACACCAATGGATTGCGAACTGAACCCACCATCATCTCCATCAGCAAGGATTCAGAGGAGAGAAGGGCAAGAAATCAACACTGTTCTGCATTGTTTCCCTTTGATTCCTGTTATGTCACTGAATCTGGAATCTGGATTTTATGTTGTTGAGATGATTTTGAGTAGTTAGTTACTTTGCATTTGGATTATTTCAAACCATTCTGAGTTTGAGACTTGTTATTGTACCGATTTGATCGATGATGTTTCAATTCTGATGTTAGATTTTGGGGATTAATTTATTTAGATAAATAAATTATATTTTCTCTACATAAATAAATTACATTTTTCCCAGTCATTAATTTCACTTGTCTGCTACACAGTCCTAATCAGCATACACATCATCAATTTTAGTCAAACCATCCAACTTAACGGTCAACATCCATCCCCTTAACGGTCAATGTGACTTTTGCTCCTATTTTGTAACCACGTAGTTACTTTTGCACCTAAAAAAAGTATTTGCCACTGGACGCTCTTTTGACAAAAGCATATGTCTATTTTTGCACCTTAACCCTATATTAAATGCAACATATTTTTGTTTCCATTCTCTCCCCCTTATTTTTCATTAGCAAAAAGTTGAAATATAAAGAAGACGTACGTTCTTGGAGAGGCAAGTATGACAACCAATTAAAAATTTTCTTCCTTGAATAATATGTCAAGAAAACAGTTTTCTCTCCCTTATGTAAGAGTAGTTTCATTTTGATACGATGTAAATTGAAATGTTTTTATGAAAACAAATTGGAGAGAATTTTGAGAAATTAAGAAATCTTTCATAATTAAAGCATATAGATATCAAACATGTGCAAGATTTCTACTGAATAGAAAAAGATAGAGATTAGAAATGCTCATGTAGGTTCTGCAAATTGATGAGTGATCGATGAAGTCCATTTGCTTGCTTTCTTGTTGTATGAGATTCTTCTAAAGTGTGCTCAATAGAAGAATCATGAATATCTTGTACGATGCGAATAGGATGAAGGTATTGGCTTCTTGAAGGCTATCTCATCTGAATAAATATGGTCAGTACTCAGCTTCCATCCCTTGCCTTTTCTTCATGGGACTCTTCATAGAGCATATCTCAACATTTAATGATGGAGCATGAAAGCATTATTACTCAATGTAATAGTTTCTCCTTGTAGATCATTAAGAAAGATTTTTGCATAGACCGAATTTTCCTGCAACAATTGTAAAAACTTTCTTGCAAGGGAGAATTATTAGCGCAACCAGATATCAAAGTTTCCCTTTTTAAATGAAATTTTCAAATAAAGATAATCAAAGGAAAATATGATATATTTTCAAATTGTAACATCCCGTTTTTAAAAAAAGCAGTATAAATTTTTTTCCTTCATTAAAACATCAGAGTAGAGCATTAGAGCAACTGAGTAACTGATATGTATTCAAAATGCCATCTGGTGTTACATTGGTCTGAGTGTTTAACGTAAACGCAATTACAAAATAACATAAAGTCTTCAGTCGCTTCCCTATGCTAGCTGCTTGCTCTTCTCCTCCGCTCTCGGTTCTCCTGATCCTGAGGCTATGTTAAGAGCTGAGATCCGCACTGGACCTCAGGTAACGGTTAACCTCATGTTTACATACACAACATATACATTACAGATAAAAATCATACAGCAAACAAGCATATCCCAACAGCACATAACCCCCTCTAGCAAATGTGTCACACCTAGCTATCGTGTCACACCTAGCATACGTTTCACACATAGCATTTCACACCTAGCAATCGTATCCCAATACCCAGCAAGCATAACAACAGTACATGAACATATCAAAGAGCTAACAACTACCTCATTTAAGCATACCATACACATAGCACATATACACATACAATAAACATTAGAGTTAGTGTTACAGTACGCGAACGTACCTTCGTTGACGGAATTTCCGTACGACGGTTGGTCAGAACGTAATCAAGGATATCCTATAAGGACAATAGCGCATTTATTAATGATCAAACATTATGACGGACATTTTAGTCATAAATGACCATTTTACCCCTGACCCCCTAATCGGCGGAATTTCGCCAGAGCTTCGCTACTTTGACTCCCAACTTTCAGAAACTCAATCCCTACTATGTTTTTACCTTGTCAGGCATCTTTCAATGCAATGAGGCTTAAAAACAAGAATAAGAATTTCATTTCCTACTGCCTAGATCTAACTAACATTTCTATAAAAACTACCGAACAAAAGACTAGAACTTTAAAAGCTAAGGACCGAAGAACTTACTCAGGGCTTCGCTACAAATTTCTCTGGGCTCCTCCTTCTCTCTTCATTCTCTCTATTTTCGAAATCACTCTTGTGATTTGGTGTGAGAATTATGTCAAGAGCTCATGGCTATTTATAGAAGAAAAGCGAGGGTATTTTGGTAATTTTCCAACAACTTCTTCAACAAGTTGATGATGTCATTGATGACATCATCCTATCCCTTACTTTATGGATTTCTACTGATAAAGTTCCCCGATCGGTGTTCTAATCGCGTAATCTTTGAAGAATCTTAGAAATCCGGCAACATAGCCCTGAAGGTCTATTCTTCCTCTTTGGAAATATCTTGGTTAACTAAATTTTCGATTCCATTTAGGGTATTCCGTTGCCTGCCGAACATTTTTCGGATAAACGTCTTCGGTTACAGAAATCGCTTCGGGTAATGTCCAACTCGGGACAAAATTACACTGAATCAAAGTATGTCCAGCTGTTAGTAACCTAATTCAAGGATTTTGAGTTAGGATTTATTTTCTATTGGTTCTCATTTATCCTGTTGCCTTTTCTACAAAATATCTTTCTACTTTTCAAAACTTCTCCACTAAGTTTTCTATTTAATTTTCTTCAAGTTTTCTTCTTCTTTTTCTCTTCATATTTTTGAAATCCTTGGCATCTTTTTGACAAAAGATGTTGCCTCCCACTTGCCTCAAAATATCCCATTGTCCATGTGTTTCTATTGGCCAATTACAAACTTTGACTTTTCAATACTTCTTAGCTAAGTTTTCTACAAAACTTTACACCTCATTAATTCAACATTTTTTCTCCTTTTCCTCCAACTAATTTTGGCTGCCCTCCTCTCCCAACAAGTCTTGACTTTTCAAACTTTGATTTTAATATAATTACTTTATGCCTTAATCACATCTTATAGTATTTAATCCATTGGTTAATCTTATGTTAGTTAATTAAACTTTAGGTATTTATATTTAAGCCTTAGGTATTTTATATAATTATTCTTATACATTTTCTTAATCATTTCTAATTGATTAACAATCATTCTCATGCTTAATCTTAGCCACTAGTCTTTAATTAGGGTTACAACTCCTAATTGTGCCTCTGTAACATGTTGATTAATCTCTAATAAATAGGGATTTAATCATTTACTAATTGTTGAAAATTTTCTTAATTGAGATTAATTATTATCTCACAACTATTGGACTGACATTGGTAATTTATGCTCCATGTAAAATATTAAAAATCATTGCACAACTTATGTCCCCCAAAATAATATTAAATTTCGCCTTATTATTTTCCAAGGGAAATAATCCCAAAAATTCCCTAAATTAGAGACAACACACTTTCCTATTTTTAATAAATATTTTGTTGCCTCTTAGGATTTATCATAATTTTTTCAGGGCATTTCATGGCCCATAATTGTACTTTAGGGATTTTGACACTTTATTCCCTCTAATTTCACTAGAAATTTCCCTAGAAAATAGAATAAGTATTCTACAAGGTTTTGACACCACATATTCACCTATTTCCAATAGGTATTATTTACTAAACTTTGATGCTCATCATAGGTCAGATTTTAGGGTATTACAAAAATATATGATTAACTCATCATCAAAACTAATAAAGCATAGTAAATGCATATGAGAATGCTTAAAAAGGGTTTTCTTTAAATAAAGGATATGAGCTTTTAAGATATAAAACACATATGACTGTGGAGCTCCCCCTTAATGAATGCATGACTAAAAATATGAAACTCCCTTTAATGATACCAACTAATAATGTGACACCAAATTTTATAAGGGTCATTTTAAAAATGAATTTGCTTGGGCAAAACTTCATGAAATAAAATGGAATGAATGAAATCAAGTTAGCCAAGCATGATTATGATATGTGCACATTATTTCAAAATACAATATCTCACTTAAGTAATATCGTAATTACTCAAGTCATAACCATCTGTAATCTATAGATACATTGCTGGCTAGCCATTATCAATTGCTCTAAATGCATCTTAGAAGCAGAAATCCTAAATAAGCTTTGCATAGGATCTCAAAATCAGTTTCTGCTCATAGCTTCTCATCAGACTAGTATGCTCCTTATCATCTTGGTCTAAGCTTCTTTCTATAGATGAGAAGTCACTCAAGTGATATATGAGAACTTGCGAATCTCGCAAGCGCCACTAAGGCTCGCCTATATTTTTATATGACAATAGAACATTTTGGTCAACTCCTGCAAAAATATATGTTCTTTGGTACCCAATGATTCTTGGGTCCATACAAGATTAGACATAACAACTCTTATGCTCTTATAAAATTTATCCATATGATATTTGAGCAAAGAGTATAACAATCAAGGACTAAACTATAGTTCTACCCAATTGAGTAAATTCAATCCAATGAGTCATAAAGGGTAACAACTATATGATACCAAGACAGTTATTTCTCAATGACAATTTGTAAACGCACTTTATATAGAAAAGATGTTATTGATAATAATGCATGTAAGCTTGATCAAAAAGCATAGAAAATCTTATCTATAGAGATAAGCATTTATCAATTCACATTTTATGAATGAGATCAGATTTTTCAAGAATGATAATAGAATATACAAATTGTTTCAAATCTCAAATTTTCTTTCAAACATTGATAATGCATTATGAAATTGAAATTTTAATATATGAAAGATTCATTTTTGAAACATGTTTAAAATCGATGCTCACTCTAAAACATGGTGGAAGTCAACATGTTAAAGAATATATCAAAATATATCAGAATGCTTCAGTTTTGGAGAACATGTCAAATAATGAAGTTAACATGTAGAAGAATTTTCTCAAAAAGCAAAGATCATATGGATGAGGCATTAGCAAGACATGCTTAGCCCAATAGAGATACATATGCCTAATGACTTTGCTATTGATCAAGAGATAATCTTGCCTCTTAGAATAGAGACTTGAAATATATAAACATTCAAGGCACGAATTTAAATATAGTTACTCAAAAATGGATGAAGACAAAGATGATGAATTTGAGTAACAAAATGATCGAGTACTAGGATTCATGGATGATGAAGCACATATTCATTAGTCCAAATGACTAGAGTTCTAGAAAATCATCCCAGTAGATTATTCCACTAATGGATAATGCATCAACATTCAATGCATTAATGAACATTCATAAAGCTTGGAATAACATGGCCAACCTAGAATTTAATTTATGTAGTAGGCATAACACTCACAAATTAAATTTTTTATAAGAGATAAGCTTGAAACTCATAGATGATTTACTTATTAGACATGAGATCCAACAAGTTAGAGAATAAAGAATGAGGAGTTCAAGCAACATATTAAATACCAAAGATCAATATGTGACTGATAGGGAAAATTCTACCAAACATATTTGAAGCATATCCAACATTCAGTATACAACATTAACTTCCAATTTGAAACATCATATGAATGCAATCAAAGTATTTTTCAAATCTATGAAATGCTTTCAAAGTATGAATATTTTTCAAAACATTTGTATGCATCTTTATAAAACAAAGTGAATTGAAATTCAAACAAATTTTAGAATTTTGAATTTCAGAAACATAAACTCAGAAAAGTTATGCACAAATTCACTTATGGTCCATTTAGCAATCTGAAAACATTTTGAAAAACATAAATGATTGATTGCTAAAGGAATGCAATGATAGGCAAGAATTCATTACCCAAAAATGAATTTCATATAATCACAGTATGGGGTAAAAATTAGAAATCACCGTAATGCCTCTTGTCCTTGTAGAAGCTTGCTTGATTAAGGTGGATTGATGTAGATGTCTCCCTTTTTGACATTCACCATCAACATCAAGCATAACTTGTTTAGCTTTCTCAAGACTTGATCATTTCTCTATATTGCATTCTTGAGAAGCTTTCTTTGATCCTACAAAACTGTATAAATCTTTTTCTTTCTAGGTATCCAACCTTACTTGGATCCAATCATCGTTAGCTTGTAGGAGTAAAAATAAAATTCACATGCCTTTATGAATATAATCAATTCAAAACAGCAAAGCACAGTGAATTAATCATGAGTTTATGCATAAAGAATTACTTTCTTTTCAAATCATGATGTATGCATAAAGAATTAAAATATTGAACATTGCAATCCCTTTATAAATAAATATATTAAATGGATTTTTAAGAGATGTGAAAACTCAATTTCAAAATAGTTTGCAATGCTTATTCCTAAGGTTCCAAAATATAAAACCTCAATAAATATCACAGATAATGGCATAGGAGGTTTTACCATTGGATACCTTTCCCTTAGGCACTTGGAGGATTGGCTTTGCTTACCCACTGATTCTTCATATATTTTCTTGTGGTTGTCAGCAAAGCTCTCTCAGAAGATATAGACTTCAATAGTCTTCTATATGATACTTGAGAGAATCTCCTTTTCTTGTTCTTCTCAAGATAGTTGAATGGTACTCTATGCACTAGTGGAAAAAAGGCTTTTAAGACCGGACAAAAAAGGTACATTAGGACCGGACCCGCGAGCAGTCTTGTTCCAGGCGGTATTAAAAGTCGACCTTTAAGACCGGACTTTTACACGGTCTTAAAGATTTTCTTTAAGACCAGGACATTTTAAACCTTCGGTCTTAAAAGTCGTACTAAATAAATATCGACCGCTCTTAAAAGATCCAAATATTAAGACCGGACAAATATCAATCCGGTCCTAAAGATAGAGGACTCTAAGACCGGAGGACTAATTACCGGTCTTAAAAAGACCGACTTTCAAGACCGAATTTTTCAATGGACCGGTCTTAAAAGACCAACTTTTAAGACCAGCTTAACACCTTTAAGAGAGGTGTTATATATACATCCGGTCTTAATATTTGAACATTTAAGAGCGTATTTTTATTTGCGGTCTAAATTTTCCCGTATTTTTTCCCTGTTCTGTTATTCCTGATCAATATATATACACAAATCCACCATCGAAAACAGCACATAAAAATCGATATACTTTAAGCTACAAGCTATGAACATGAATAAATTGAATTGGGAAAAAGAATACAAATATTATCCACCATGAGTTATGTGGCCTCTTAATCAAGTATAAAACAACTAAAGTAATTTATACAATAAGCTAACATATAACTAATTACAAAGGCAATGAGTTACAATACATGCAGCACGTAATTCAACATACAAATGTAGTCCAATATATTATTCACCATGCCTTCATTTGATTCCCACCCAACAACGTAACATGCATCCTCTTTTATAACATGCCCCTTTGAAACGGATCCTGCCATAAAAACAAAACAAGAACAAATTCATATTCAATAATGACATTGTTTAATTAAGAACATAGAAGGAATATAATAATAGTTAAAACATTAAAGTTTTCTAAGAATTCTGCATATGAATATTAATTACCTTATGAATTGACACTTTTATAAAGTGATATCCTCCCATATCCCTTCTTGATGATCATTTCTTATCCGGGTTCATTATCCGCTTCATCTTCTTCGTTCATGTCCAGGTAGACCCCTTGTAAAAGGAGTACTCTCAGGAAGATCACCATAATTTGAATGACTTTCCTCATCAATATCAATGACCCTCTTTCCTTGGAGAGCTACGAGACCACATTTTATTTTCTTGATCGGTGATATAGAACACTTGTTTTGCATGATCTGCCATAAAGGTTCATCTCCAAAACTTCTACTATTGACATCGACTAAAGTGAATCCTAGTCGATCGATCTGAACACCATTATTGACATTAACCCACTTGCATTTGAAGATGGGAAATCTAACTTTGACATAGTCCACCTCCCAAATCTCTTCAATAACCCTATAATATGGCATGACTGCCAATTTAGGCCTCTTGTCTTTCGAACTGGAGAAGTGCATAGATTCACCTCTAACATAACACCACTTTGTTGCGGATTTGTGCTCCTATCATCTAGGGACTTCGTGTAAAATGTATAACCATTGATCACATACAATTCCAACTTATGACATCAACCTCGGGACCACGTGCTAACCATTTCATTGTCTCGAAACACATTGAGATCCCTCGACCTTTTGTTTGAACCAGTTTGCAAAAGTTACATTATGCTCCCTAATCAACCTTTGTTCGGTCATTCGATGGTTCTCTTTCCTTACTGACCTCTTTATGTGCGAGATATGCTTTGGCTTGAACTTCATCAACATTATTCAAGATGTATAAGTGGACTTGTGACAATTCATCGGGATCCACATTCTTTACCGAAGCCCCCGTCTACCCCCTTGACATCTTTGACGTTTTGGAAGCCCAATATGTCTTACTTTTGCCAAAAAAATTTGACAAAATTCCATGGCCTCTTCAGAAACATATTTCTGAACAATTGATGCTTCAGGCGGTATGCGTTCTTCACATACCCTTTTAGGAATTTCATAGATCTTTCAATAGGGTACATCCACCGTAAATGGATAGGGCCGCACAACTTTATCTCCCTCACTAGATGAATAATGAGATGAACCATGATGTCAAAAAATGAAGGAACAAAAAGCTTCTCAAGGTGGCACAAGATAAGATATCCTTCATTCTCCAATTCATCCAACTTTTCAATCTTGAAAACTTTACTACAAACCGCATTGAAGAAGAAACAAAGTCTAGTCAAAGCGACCCGAAGATCATATTCGGCAATCCCTCGAATAGCTCTGGGAGTATTTGTTGCATCAAGACATGGCAGTCATGAGACTTTTGGCCTACTAATTTCAAGTCCTTCATCGAGACAAGCCTCTTAAAATTTGAAGAATACCCGAGGGAACTTTTGTGCCATGTAAACACTCACAAAAGCTTCGTTTCTCATCCTTAGACAAAGTATGAGAAGCCGGGGGACAATAAGTTCTCTTCCCATATGGCCTTGGATGCAAGTCTTCGCGTATTCCCATTGCTTGCAAATCCAATCTTGCCTTCACACCATCCTTGGACTCTGGGAAGTCGTTTATAGTACAAAATATCATGGCTCTCATTCTAAAGACCTCCTTCTTGAAAGAGTCAAAAACATCGACACCTTCTTCCCACAACTCCTTCAAGTCTTCGATCAAGGGCTCTAGGTAAACATCTATGTCATTTCCGGGTTGTTTTGGTCCCGAAATCAACATAGACAGCATGATGTACTTTCGTTTCATGCATAACATAGGAGATAAGTTGTAAACAATCAGGACTACGGGCCATGAGCTATGTATGCTTCTAAGGCTTCCATAGGGATTCATTCCATCCGTGCTAAGGGCAAGCCTGAGGTTCCTAGGTTCTTCGCCGAAGTTCGGAAATAATTGATCGATCTTCTTCCATTGAGAAGAATCGGCCGGATGTCGAAGCTGTCCATCCGAAATCCTCTCATCTGCATGCCACCTCAGATTTTTGCATCATTTTCATTCGCAAACAACCGCTTGAACCTTGGTATGATTGGAAGATACCACAACACTTTTGCGAGGCCCCTTATCGACTTGTACCGTAGGGTTTCACATATCGGACAACTCGCTTCTCTTCAAACTCTTTTCTATATAATTTTTTTACACCCACGGTATAGCGGTGTCTCTGCATCACTGCACATATTACCATATGCATGTGATCGCTTAAAAGCCTCTTCTCCTACATCACGGATAATGTCCTCTATGCGATCATCCATATCAGTGTCATTATCATCAAAGGCCACTTCCCCACGTTTTTTCCCACTTGATGGAACTTGTTCACCATGCCATACCCATACTGTATAAGTCTTACAAAATCCGTGACAAATTAAATGTGTGCGTATAACTTCAGGACATAGTCGACACTCATTCAAACATTTTACACAAGGGCAATAATACTTCCCCCATCATCATGGGCATTTTGTTTAGCAAATTCTATAAATTCCCTAACCCCATTCGATATTCAATACTCGTTCGTAAAGCATCTATCCAATGTGATCCATAGTAGAATTCCTATATATTATTTAGGCAATTAAGAATTACTTTTGGTCATAAATGCATCACGGTGAATCCAAGAACCAAAATAAATGCAAGACGAGGAAATTAAATGCGGGGATGAAGGTCTTGTGGACTAACACGTAGCATATGCGTTTCTTGAGTCGTCTTACTTCTCCGCTCACGAACGTTGATGTTGCGAGACAAGACAACAAGAGTAACCTAAAAACACTTGTTGGTCAGTTGGGTAGGTCTAAAGTGCAAATATAATCTTCAAAAAACAATATTCGTTAACAACGAGAATACCCATAACAACATTACACCGATTTCGTTAAACCCATGAAAAACCAAGAACGATAAGGCGGAAAGTAATAAAGTTTTAACCGAAACATCTCTTACGGCTTCGTCTATAGACGTTTAGCTAAGGAACCAGAGAGTGATTGTCGAGAAAGGTACGCGAAGCGACGACGAAGGCGAGAGGGAAATTTCGAGTCGGAACTGAGTATTCACTTTCGGCGCGACAAGAGTTCGAGAGGGAAATTTAATTTTTCCGCGCGACAAAGATACCTTATTTAGCTTTTTGGATTTTATTAATACCGGTTATTAATTAAATGTCCGGTCCTAAAGATACAACTAACATTTTAAGACCGGAGTTTTAAAATTATCCGGTCCTAAAATTTTATTAGACTTTTAAGTTTTTAGATCTTGAGGTTTATAAAACATCCGGTCCTAAAATTCAAATTATCTTTAGATCCGTTACTTATAAAATAAAATGTCCAGGTCTTAATGGCCTTCGTGATTGCAATATTAAATCAATAAAATAAATGATATTTTTTGGACAAAAAATAAAGCAAAATTGGAGAATAAGTTTCTTTAATGAATTCTTGGAGAAGAGCCAAAAAATTCATACGGTGTTCTTAATGTTTCTTACATTACTTGAATATATACACAACAACAAAAACACAAATGAAAAACAAGCTGAATATTATCATCCACAAGAATCTGACTGAACAACCTCGGCGATTTCGGTGTGAAGAGCATTAATTTCCCGCCAGAGATCAGCAAGTTGTTGTCTTATTCTCTCCACCCGCAATATGAATGGATCATTACGGGAGAGCGGAGAGGGTCGAGGTAGGCGCTGGGGCCAACGGGTTGGAGAGGGGATTACGAACATCTGCATGGCCGGCTTCAAGATGACGGTTGAACTCGGCAAAGGAAAGGATCGGCGAGAAGGATCGAGGGGGTGCGGCATGAGCAATCTCTTCATCATCCGAAGAAATAACAATGGGTCCAACGACCAGAGAGTCTTCGGAAACAATACGGCCTTGTCGCCATTGTGGAGGAGCGCACCATATAATGATCTAACCATGGCACGAGCATGAGGCGTGTATGCACCCCTACGAGCGGTTTGCTTGTATCTAACCATGGTTTGAGGATTTGAGAAGTTGGGGCGAGAGCTAGGAAGTGAGGAGTTAACAAGGACAAAGAGGTAGTGTGTGGAGTATATAAAGACAAATGGCAGGAGAGATAAACATCGATGATGAATTCGTCATTTACTTTTATACAAACTTTTAAGACCGGACTTTTATCTTATATCCGGTCCTACTTTTAATTCAATTACTTTTAAGACCGTCCTTTTATCACATATCCGGTCCTAAAACTCATTTAAGACTAGATATATTACTTTGTATCCGGTCCTAAAACTAATTTTTAATTCAATTACTTTTAAGACCGTCCTTTTATCAAATATCCGGTCCTAAAACTCATTTAAGACCGATATATTACTTTTATCCGGTCCTAAAACTCATTTATTTTTATATTTCAATTTATTTTTTCAAGTAAAAATCTTTGGTTAAAAATATTACTTTTAAAACGGATCTCACACGGTATCCGTATTAAAAGTTCATTCTTTTCAAGAGTCCCTTCCCCATTGTTGAAATGAATTCGAGTCTCTTCGGCTTCCACATAAACTTCCCAACTAGGCGTCTCCTCGTATTACGAGCAAATATCGTCTCCTCGTTAATGTTTAGGCGTTTCACATTCTTGAGGATGGGTTCTCTATTTAAACCCGTTGTTACTTTCTTCACATTCATCTCCATCTCCTCCTAGAACCTCCACCGTAATGGCTTCTCCACCACGACGAGTCCTCCTTCCAGGCGAAATCACGAGGCACCTCCATATCCTCCTCCGTTGCCTCAGAAACCGAACTTCTCGGCGAGATCTTGGAGCACTGATAGCCCGCGTCGATCATATAGACCGAAGCTTGGGCAAAGCCAATTTCAGTCTATCACGCCGTCAACAACAAGGCTGAAAGCGGTACTCGAAGCAGAAAAAAAAAATTATTAAATAAAATTTTTATTTCCCAATCGCCTTCCTTGTTTGTCTTTAACTTTATGTTCTTTTTCTCCGACAACAAGAACAAACAAAACATTGTCCTATTCGTGGTGATCAATCTTAAAAATTTGCGAGAATAAAGTTAACAGTTGCGACCATACAAAACAAAACAAAAAAACATTATTTACCTTTTTCGAATAAAAACAAACGAGTGACGACTATTCTCAAGTTTGGACCATCGTTGTCTTCCCTCTACTTTTCCCAGATGTGATGAAAATTTTCGGTGTCGTTTTCGTTATCTTCTTTCTTTTTCCGACAAAAGAAAAGGGACACCGATGACGTTCTTCACATCGAGAAAAGTAGAAACGAGAACAACGAAGCACAAAACTTGAGAAGAACGCCAGAAACATGGTTGCCTTGAACCCTAACGATATGTCTGAAAATCGAGTCACCAACTCTATTTAAATGAAGAATATTAGGACCGGACGTATAATAAATCCTCGATCCTAAAAATTAAGCCTTATTTTAAAATTTAAAGTTAGGAGCGGACAACTAACAAATATACGGTCCTAAAGGTTTCGGCAATCTATTAAATAAAATGAAGACTTTTAAGACCTGACTACTAACAAATATATAGTCCTAATATTTTAGCCGTATATTTTCTATACTTTTAGGACAGGATATTTGACATACATACGGTCCTAAAAGTCTCTACCCATATTTTTTAGAATTAGACGAAGACTTTTAGGACCGGATATTTGTTAAATATACGGTCTTAAAATGGACGAACCTTTAGGACCGTACTTTTAACAAATATACGGTCCTAAAAGTCGCGAATACTTTTGAGCCTCTTACGGATCATTTTCAACATCACTTTGTACCTCAAATTTCAAGCACTAAATAGCTTTATCAACCATCCCATTCATTCAGAAACCAAAATGGACACACACAAATTGTTCGAAAAAATAAACAAATTTATTATTGAATTACATTGCTATATTTACAAATGAATGAATTAGCTAGTCGAAAAAATAAACAAATGTACAGAAGGCTATTGTTGAGACAGCATCATATATTATTTACAAATGAATTAATTAGGACATTAAATATTGTCACGACTTAGATTTTCTAAGACCGGTTTATACTGAGATATTTACAAAACAATTCGCGTATGTGCTCCACTTCATCATCGAAAATGGCGTTGGACGGGAAAACCTCTTGTAACATCAAAGACGAGGAAATGAAATAACATATTATTACGTGCATATTTCATATGTAACATTAAGCCATCGGTGGCGAATTCGCCCATAACATTATTTTACCTTTACGGTGAATGTAGTCTTTCCCTCCAGTCACAATATCATATATGTGTTTCATGACGTACGGGCCACATAAGTTCGATCCTTGGGTTGCCAGACGGGTCTAAAAATAACAATAAATATATATAAGAGCATATATAGCTTACTTGACCAACTTGAAGGCAATTATGCCATGTCCAATTATGTACTAACCTTAATTTTGTGCCATTTAGGATCGTAGTGAGCACCATGCTTTTTTACCTCAACACGGAAGGTCTTCATGGCACTATCATCAAAATCACAAATTTATCAGTAATGTTCACTGAAAATTCACAACAGAGATTTCAGACAAGACAATCAAAATGACATTCTTACTTGGTGATCATCTGCTTCAACGTAGTCGATGAAACATGTTTAGTACAGATAACGATAACGAGAAGCTTAGTGATGAAACATGTTTAGTAAGTAAAAAATAACAATATCGATAGTTACAATTCGTTCAGCAACTACACGAGTTTTTTCACTCGTGTAGGCGCCGCTTGGCTTTTGCCGAATATACAACCACAGCTCCTCGCGACGTATTGGAGATGGCGGGTGGTCAACTACAGTAGAAGGATTGGATTCGAGCTTCATCTTCCAATCTCTTCCGTTTGTTTGCCATCAAATCTTTTCGGCCTTTTCATATCTGTGTGGTCAATCATTCTTTCTCCCGATCTCGATATTTTTCCCTTATTTTACGTGAATCAGATTGAAAACAACTATATATCAATTATGAATTCCGGCCATGTCACTAACGAAATTAGAGAACTTACGCTTGATATGAACGTCAAACATTAGTCAAATTCACTTCATCAAGTTTCAAAATTTTACTTAAGGAAGATGTAGCATTGTAGAAGAAATTGGGAAAACCAAAGGAAAGGAGTTGCGAAATCTTGCCAACTCGATCAATTCATTCATTCATCATAAATGGTTCCTACACATATTAGAATAACTAACTAACTAACGACAACGTCTAACCATGGCCATTACAGGTTTACATATCAAACTTGCATGGAACTAGGACATGCTCCTCTCATGCGAGGACAAAGGCGGCAAATGTATACTTCTATTCACACACCAAACCATTTAACTAACGGAGTTAGACGTACACAATAACATTCACATATCCTCACGAGGTTAATAAGCAAACAAAAGTGAAAACAAAACTAAATATAACTCACGAGCTTCGAGGAGTGGTCCGCTTCGAACAAATTGTTGCCAAGTTTGTTCATCAATAAATTTGTACTTGTCCCGGGTTTATGGTCGAGGCTCAACCTCGGCAAAAATATAAGTGTTAGCTTGAAAGGTCTTAAACTTCTGAACCGCTCGGCCACAATAAGACAATGTTGAGTCTTTCAACTTCTCGGACTCAGGACGGTGAATGTAAGCGGATAGTGTCCCACATAGGATCCTTTATTGTTTTGGTCCACATTTTTCCACTCATCAGTCAAAATGCTAACCTTCTTCTGCGTACTAGAGCGCCGAAACAAAACTAGTATATGTGCTTTTATTAGGACCGAAAGGTTGCAAATTTTCATCAAAAAGAATCTCGAGCTTCGTCCCAGAATTCCGATTAAGGGATACTTCCATCATCCGTGTGCCGCTTCTACCACGACGTGCACGGCGCTGAGGAGGCTCAATGTGAGATGAATAGGGTTCGTTTGTCCGACCCTCCCCAGTCAAACCAGTATCTGGAGTTTCAATAACACGAGTGGAATCGTTTTCATAGTTCATTTTCAAGGCGATAAGAGAGGAATGCACGAGAAAATGAGGGAGTAACAGAGGCTAACGGTGCGCGGGCGAGGAAGAGAGGTAATGGAACAGGGAAGGGTTTCGCAACGTGAACGGGGTTCTTCGGTGAGAGTGAGAGTGACAAAAACTTCCGCGCGAAGTTAACGTTTGGCGCTTCATTTTTAGGCCAGGACAAATACACGTATACGGTCTTAAAAGATAACCTTTAAGGCAGATCTCTATATATGTCCGGTCTAAAAATTAATTAATTTTTATTCAAACTTTAGTACCGGCCAAATTTTTGTCCGTTCTTAAAAGTCTAACTTTTAGGACCGGTCATTCGTAACTATGGTCTTAACATTTATTACTTTTTTATTTAAACTTTAGTCTTAGGACAAATTTTAAGTTCGGTCTTAAAAATCAAAGTTTTAAGACTGGCTTTTATATATGTTCGGTCTTAAAACTTTAATACCTTTATATTTTAATTTTTAGTATTTGCCTTGATGAGATTTCTCCATAAAAGTAAATGCTATTTCAATTTTTTTATTAACATTTTAAAGACCGGTTGTTATTTTAACAGGTCTGGATAAGATCTATGAAAAAATGATCTGAATAAGAAGTTCTTTATATTTACAAATATGCCATCGGTTACAGATTTAGGACCGGTCGATACTTAGACGGTCTTATTGAGGCGTCTTTCATTGTATAAGAAGTTCTTTTTATTTACAAAACTGCCACCGTCACACCATTAAGACCGGTGCTTCGATTATCCGCTCTAAATGAGGCGGTCTTATAGCCCTTCATTGTATAAGAAGTTCTTTTTATTTACAAAACTGCCACCGGTCACACCTTTAAGACCGGTGCGTCAATGATCCGCTCCGAATGAGGCGGTCTTAAAGCCCTTTTTTGCACTAGTGATGGTAGTTTGTTCTTGAGGTGGAACATATTCCTTTTGCTTGTATCCATTTCTTCTTTTGATGATTAGATCTTGTAGTTCTAGCAATGGGTGCTCTGAGAGTTCTCCTATTTGATATAGGTGTTGCACTCCTTTTCACTGGTGCATGAGAAACTCTTGGATACTTCTTCTTCTCTGTACCTTTATGTCCTTTCTTTTTGGAAACAATCTGCACACACAAGGCACTAGATGGACATTTTGGTACCCACTTATACTTGGGTCCTTGACTGTTAGTATTAGAGCTTACTTGTCCTTTCGGAACCCAAAAAAACTTATTACTCACATTATAATTTCTCCTAATATAACATGTGTGAGAAATATGCCCAGATTTACCGCAATAATTGCAAACAATATGAAGATGTGCATTATGAGATTTTATGCAAGTATTGTGTCGGTTGTCAGAGTGAAAATTTAAATAAATCTCATTTGAATAATCTTTCTTCCCAATAAACTTTCCAGCATTACTTTCGGAAACATTTTTGCTTTTCAAATTAGAATCAATAATCGATTGAAAGACAGTTTTCTGCAAATGTTTAAAATCATTTTTCTTGAATACACAAGAAGAATTGGAATTGTTTACCAGATGTGCATCTTGAGTCCTAGATAATGATTTGCCATAATCATGCAAGATGTGCTCTTGGGAATCGTCTTCCTCTTGATCTGTGTTGACTAGAGCGTGGAAGCATTTTCTGATTTCACCTTCTTCATTTTTAACTTCTGTTTGTTCATCAATCGTGGATATGCATTTTATAATTTCAGATGAACTATCAACACTTTCCACTTCAACACACTTGGTAGAAGTATAAATAGAATCAAGAGTATCCCAAATATTTTTAGCACTAGAGCAACATTTGATTTTCACAAAATCATTTTCGGTTAAAGCACTATACAAAATTTTCATTGCTCTAATGTTCAACGAAAACATTTTCTTTTCTTTTTCTGTCCAATCCTTTCTCGGTTTGAAATCAAAGACATTTATAAAAAATTTCCACATATCAAAATCCGTTGCTTTGAAAAAACTAGTCATTCTAGCTTTCCAAAAAAAAAAAATCAATATTTTTGAAAAACGGTGGAACAGTATAATCGAAACCTTCAGAAAACAAGCAACACCCAGAATTAGCCATTGATAACTCTTGAGACGATTAAGTCCTTTAAACAAGAGACCCGCTCCAATACCAAAAGTTAGTCCTGGCTTTCACCCAAGAGGGGGGTGAATTGGGTGTCCGATAAAACTTTGAAACTTTGAAGATCTTTTCGCAACGTACTAAAAATAGTTTGTATGACAGCAAGGATTTATAAAACACTAAACAGACATACAAATATATATGCTGGGAATATAAGAGATAAGAGAAGAGAATATGCAAACAAAGATTTATACTGGTTCGGCCAATCCTTGACCTACGTCCAGTCCCCAAGCTCCACTTGAGATTTTCAATCCACTTTTTTCTTGTTTAATCCGGGCACAAGAGAAGCCTTTACAAATCCACAAGTTTAGTTGGGCACTTGTGCAACCTTTTACAAATCTCTTACGAGATACTCCCCCTTACTCACTGTAAGGATACAACCTTTGTAATGAATGATTACAGATAATATTCTCTCTCGAAGTGATAAAGATAAACACTTGAAGCTCATTACAAATAATCTCACTCTCTAATATAAACTATATGATCATTGAGATAATCAGAGAGTAGGTGTATGTGTATATCAGAGTATTGGCATTTTGAAGATGTAAGCTCGTGTCTCTGACTTCTTCTATCTTGAATGCTTCTGCTTTTATAGTTGATGAAGAGTATTCGACCGTTTGAACAATTCTTCCTATTTAGCATATGACCGTTATGTCATTTAGTGTCTTCCCTTTATTTGTGTAGGGAATCACTCTGAGTAATGACTATATCAATTGTTTCCAAAACGAAGGACTTCATCTTCTTGACTATTGCTCTGTTCGTTGACGCGTGAAATCAATGCTCTGATTTGTTTTGCCATTAATCAAGTGTTGATTACCTGAAACTCATTTAAACAGAATGATTAAATAGAAATTGAACGAGTTTGAATATGATCAGTAATAATGGTTAGGTGGCCCAATAATCAATCAGAGATAGCGTATCGAGAATCTGTTCGTATCGTTGATGATTGAGCAATATGTTTTTCGTTGCTCGGGCAAGCTCTCTCAAGAAACAGGATTCTTCGCTGATGCTCGAGCATGCCATTATGCTTGCTCGAGCAAGCCTCAGGCAGAGGTGAGAATGAGTGCTTCAGCGATGTTGCTCGAGCATGATTTTACCTCTGCTCGAGCATGGTGCTCGAGCATGCCTTTTACTCTGCTCGGGCATGACTCTTCAATTCGCAAATTCTTGCTTTTGGCTCGATAATGCTTGGGCATGCCAAATGTTCTACTCGAGTAAGCTTCTGTCTTTGAGGCTTCTGATCATATGCGAAAAAGCCTCACCTGTAGCATATAAATTCAAATGCGTTTGCTGAGTCTTACTTCTCCGGTCACGAACGTTGATGTTGCAGACATCAAGAGTAACCTAAAAACACTTGTTGCTCAGTTGGGTAGGTCTAAAGTGCAAATATAATCTTCAAAAAACAATATTCATTAACAATAGAGAATACCCACAAGAACATTTCATCGATTTCGTTAAACCCATGAAAAACCCAGAACGATAAGCTGGAAAATAATAAAGTTATATGACCGAAACACCTCTTACAGCTTCATCTATAGATGTTTAGCTAAGGAACCAGAGAGTGATTGTCGAGAGAGGTACGCGAAGCATCGACGAAGCAACACACAAACATTGGAGTCGGAACCTGAGTAATCACTTTCGGCGCGACAAGAGATATTCAAAGAGGGAAATTTAATTTTCCGCGCGACAAAGGCACCTTATTTAGCTTTTTGGATTTGATTAATACCGATTAATTATTAAATGTCCGGTCCTAAAGATATAACTAACTTTTTAAGACCGGAGTTTTAAAAGTATCCGGTCCTAAATTTTTATTAGTCATTTAAGTTTAAGACCAGAGTTTTATAGAACATCTGGTCCTAAAATTCAAATAATTTTTAGACCTTGGTGATTGCAATAGTAACTGAATCAATAAAATAAAGGATTTTTGTTGGACAAAAAATAAAGGAAAATTGGAGAATAAGCTTCTTTAATTAATTACTGGAGAACAACAAAAAAATAATACAGAAGCTTAGTTCTTAATGTGTCTTACATTACTGAAGAATATGCACGTACACATGACTTACTATTCTTTGACTTACTATTCTTAAGAATAGAAGAGGGCAAAGACTTACTATTCTTTCTCTTAACAAGTATCAATGGTAGTGTTACACCCCTACCGGCCTCGCCCTTTCGGGTGGCGATTTAGAGGGATTCCTTTTTATTTAATCACTTTCCCTTATTACTTAGACCAATTAGCTTATCTCAGAGTTAGCACAGCAAAGCACGGGATCCTGTTGGACATGTTTAATATACTGATAAACGTGCATACAAAAAGTAGCATGTAAGTCTCCGAAGAGTTAATTACAGTCATCCCAAAATTATTAACGTTAAATATTCAAAATATCATATTACAAAATCATAAGGGCATTCCCTAGATCTTCTTCTTATACGCACACACCCTACCTTCACTGCAGGCCAGGTACGCTCTTGCCTTTCCCTGTTCCTCCAAAGTGGTGGAGGTTCGAGTTGAACCCCGAGTAAGCTGTTAGACTCAAATACGGTATGTATACAATGCATGCAATGCAAATCACAACCAGGAAAATAAACATAAACCTGCCTTCTTGGCACAAGTAACAGAGCATGTAGCATCTCCGCGAGGACCTTTGGTCAAGACAAGCCCTTTGGAACAGCGCGCTCAAGGGCCTCGGTAGTTAGGGTGGCCAAACCTAACCACCTATCCCTCCTAAGGTCTCAGTAGCCACCTATGAACACACAGTCACATAGGCCCTACCTACCTCATACATCTCGGTCTTGTAGCAAATCCCTAAGGACACACGGTCCAATAGGTACTACGGCCCGATCCTACATGCCCTCGGTACTGTAGTAGAACCCCAAGGACACGCAGTCCAATAGGTACCACAGCCCGATCTCGGTACTGCATCAGAAACCTAAGGACACGCAGTCCAATAGGCACTGCAGCCCGATGTCCTACATCATGATAAAACATACATGCAAAAGCAACATAGAGTATGTAAGTCAACAGTTACTACGGCACTTCGTAATTCGCAAACTCTCCTCTTGGTACTGAGTATATATGCCACACGAACTATCACCTAAATACAGTCAAACATCATGTTTTCAATCACCCATTCAAACTTTACTTCAAGTTTCCAAGAATTCGCATAACACCAGAATCTCCAGAATTTATGACCTTACTTTTCCGATTTTTAATAAATTCTATAAAAATCGTATTGACATGGAATCAGTGGAATTAGAACCCTTAGTATGTATATTGTATAGGAAAAATAATTATCAACTTCATCTGGGTTTTAGTACTTCAAATATTCACACATCTTAGCCACTGGTCCGAAACGGAGTCCATGTTTTTAGGTCATTTTAAATCTTAAATAACTCTCGGTTGGAAAATCCAAAGAACACAAAATGTTATACCAAAATCATCCCCTGGATGTCTAATTTCATCATATGAAATTTCAGAGTAAAAAAAATCCATTTACTACTTCAACACCATCGTTTTGCCGTCACTGTCCAGAAACCGTAAGGACCGACAGATTTTCGGATAATAAAGACTTGAGCTTTTTTAGTTAGAAAAAAAAGTGATCCCTCTTGTCCCCACACAAAAAAACCCTCTGGACTCATATAAGACCTTAAAAATATGGAAATCATACTGCATTTCCACGAAATACCATAGGGCAGAAATGAAAGTAGCTTGGTTGCCGGTTTAGGGGACTTACCTCAGAATTTCGGTTGCGGACGCTTTCCTCCTCCCTTGGGCCGAATCCTTCAGCTGGAACCTCTCCCTCCACACCTCAATTTCGTGCTTGGGCTGATGGAAAGTGGAGGGAAAATGTCCTATTTATAGGCCTCAAGGGTGAAAGCTTTTACCCAAGTTTCATTATTATTCATTGGACAAAAGAGTGTTTTGGCATTAAAATATGATTTATTAATTGAATTCTCAAGAATTCTAGAGAATTCTTGGCCTTATGGGACGTCCTAAATATGCCCAAAATAAGGTTTCCAAGATTGCCCTTAATGATGGTTTTTATTCGTACTAAACGTAGGTTTTTAAGTGCAAGGGTAAAACGGTCATTTTGCGTGTTCTTCTTCCAACCAATGGGGCCCACCAAATCTGCCCTTAGATCAGCCATAAATGCTCTTTATGAGTCATAATTACAAGTCATTTCATTGTCATGTCAATTTCAAAAGATGTGGTCCAGATTAAGCCGGGTATTTTATTCTTTATCTCTCATCATAATTACTTGATGTGACTTTCTCTCTCTTCATAATTATATGACATGACCTTTTATTTATCCTCTAGGCCCACTAAAATTTCGTCCCCTCGGTGTCTGGGCCTGGGCCCGGCTCGGGAAGTCCTAACCGGTCCTGCTTCGTCCCTATTTGCCGGTTACACCTTTACTCGTAATTTGTTTCCTTATTTGGACTTGTGTGGACCCCGATCATTCGTTCCTTTTCCCCTGAGGTGGCTGCACGTTTTTCCTTATTCATGGGGAGAAAGAAATGTATATTTTAAGGTCTCATAATTACCTCATACTTGGTGCTACCGAAAATCCAACTTCTGACCCCGAAACACCATGTGTCTGCCGTAGCACTACTCTCACTGAATTTTCTCTCTACTTGGTCCAGGACACATATTCTCTCTCTCTTCCTTAGTTGAACACGCATACCCTGTCCCACAGGGTCAATGTTCACGTCCGAATAATGTCTTTTGGTTTCTTGTACATTACTCCAGCTTCAGTTCCCCTGAGTTTACTTCATGCACAAGTTACTACATAATTAGTCATAGTTTCTTATTATTTTGACTTAGTCAATTCCATTGAATAATAACCAATGGTTTTTCACCTTAGTGTTCTTAAATAACTTATACTATGACCTTCGGGGATAAATGCTTTAAGTACGATTCAGAATTCCTCGTTAATACATTAATACATACTTGAACCTATATTACAGAAGTTGGGGTGTTACATTTCTTCCCCCCTAAAAATAAATTTCGTCCTCGAAATTTAGCTATACATCAACCATATTCTTAGCCATAAAATCAGGATAACGCTTCTTCATTTCTTCAACTGTCTCCCAAGTTGCTTCCCTCGGAGATAATCCTTTCCAAATTACCTTGACAGAGGGAATGCTCTTCCGCCGAAGCTGCTTCTCTTGATGACCAATAATTTTTTCAGGTTCTACCACGAAGGTATGATTATCTTGGACATCCACATCTTCATATTCCAAAACATGCTCTGGGGCCGGTTGATACTTCTTTAGTTGGGAAACGTGAAAGACATTGTGTAGCCTACTGAGGTTCGGTGGTAGCGCCAATTGGTATGCCACGAGTCCTCGTTCCGCTAGTATCTCAAAAGGACCAATATAACGAGGGCTTAGTTTTCTCCGCTTTATCGCTCTCTGGATTCCGGTGACGGGAGATACCTTCGAAATACATGATCCCCCACTTTAAACTTTAGAGGTCTCCTTCTTTTATCCGCGTAACTCTTACATGCGCTTTGTCTTGCCAGGAGCCTCTTTCGAATCAAGCTAATGCGCTCGGACATTTCATCAACCATCTCAGGTCCGAACAGCTTCCTTTCTGATAGTTCTGTCCATCCCAGGGGTGATCTGCATTTCCTCCCATACAATGCCTCGTAAGGGGCCATCTGTATACTGGAATGGTAGCTATTGTTGTAAGCGAATTCTGCTAAGGGTAGATACCGATCCCAACTACCCTTGAAATCCAAAACGCAGCCTCGCAACATATCCTCTAACGTCTGGATCGTCCTCTCTGATTGGCCATCAGTCTGGGGGTGATAGGTTGTACTGAACTTCAGCTTCGTCCCCATTGCCTCATGTAATGCTTGCCAGAATCGGGAAGTGAATCGGGAATCTCTATCAGAGATGATACTCTTCGGTGTACCATGGAGTCGTATAATTTCTTTGATATAGATCTCCGCCAAATTTTCCGGAGAATAATTTACACTTATAGGGATAAAGTGTGCCGATTTTGTAAACCGATCCACAATCACCCAAATAGCATCATAGTGCCTTATCTTAGGAAGGCCTACTACAAAATCCATGGTAACTTCTTCCCATTTCCATTCAGGAATCCCGATTCCTTGCAACAAACCTCCCGGTCGTTGGTGTTCAATCTTAACTTTCTGGCAAGTTAGACATTTGGCAACATACTTGACTACATCGTTCTTTATTCACAGCAACGTGCAGTCGTCTTTAGATTTTGGTACATCTTTACCGCTTTGGATGAATGGTATACCTGCTCTTATGTGCTTCATCAGGTATCTTTTCCTCAACTCTTCTATTGGTGGCACATAGATTCTCTCCTTATACCGAACTAGTCCATTTGGTGAAATATTATACTCCGTCAGTTTGCCACGAGCTACCTTTTCCCGAATGGACTGTGCCAACTCATCTTGCCCCTGAGCTTCTGCTATCTCTGTTCTTAAGCTATTCTCCTCCTGACTAACAAGGAGATTAGCAATATAGGCTCCAGGGAATTTACCTCTATTCATCACGATCTTTCTGGACAGACTCAAATCCCTGAAATCCTCGATCAGCTTTTGCTCTGCTATCATCATGGACGCTACCCGCGTTACTTTCCTACTTAATGCATCTGCCACGACATTAGCTTTACCCGGGTGATATTTGATCTGTAGGTCAAAATCCTTAAGCAACTCCATCCATCTGCGTTGTCTCATATTAAGCTCTTTTTGGTCAAACAGATACTTTAGGCTCTTGTGGTCGCAGTACAACTCAACATTAGCACCATACAGATAATGTCGCCATATCTTCAAAGCAAACACTATTGCTGCCAGCTCCAAGTCATGTGTAGGGTAATTCAACTCATGAGGCTTCAGCTGACGAGAGGCATAGGCCACAACTCGCCTCTTTGCATCGGGACACATCCCAATCCTGCAAACTTGCATCACTTGTAGACCGTAAAGGTCTCACTCGGATTTGGGATAATCAACACAGGTTCCGTCGTAAGCCTCTCCTTCAGCACACGGAAGCTCTCCTCACACTGAGCATCCCATACAAATGACTGGTTCTTTTTGGTGAGCTTCGTCAATGGCGACGCAATCCGGGAAAAGTTCTGTATAAAGCGGCGGTAATACCCCGCAAGACCCAGAAAACTGCGAATCTCAAACACAGATTCTAGTCTCTTCCAATCTAGTCTTGCTTCCACTTTACTAGGGTCCACTGCAACCCCTTCTTTGGAGATCACATGACCCAAGAACTTGACCTCCGAGAGCCAAAATTCGCATTTGCTCAACTTAGCGTAGAGCTGTTTCTCCCTTAGAGTATTCAATGCCAGACGCAGATGGTTCTCATGCTCCTCTTCACTCTTTGAATAGATCAGTATGTCATCGATAAATACTACCACAAACTGATCTAAATAGGGGCGGAACACCCGTTCATATAGTCCATGAAGATAGCAGGTGCATTTGTCAACCCAAAGGGCATTACCAGAAACTCATAATGCCCATATCTGGTCCTGAATGCGGTCTTCGGAATGTCCTCAGCCTTGACCCGCAGCTGATGGTATCCGGACCGTAAATCTATCTTTGAAAACACACAGGAGCCAGATAGTTGATCCAGAAGATCATCGATCTGGGGAGTGGATACTTGTTCTTTATCGTCACCTTGTTTAATTCTCTGTAATCAATGCAAAGTCGCAGACTCCCGTCCTTCTTTTTCACGAACAGGACTGGAGCTCCCCATGGCGAAACACTTGGTCGGATAAATCCTTTTTCAAGTAACTCTTCGATTTGCTTCTTCAATTCGCCATCTCATTGGGTGCCATCCTATAAGGTGCCTTAGAAATAGGTCCACTACCCGGCATTAATTCAATCGCGAACTTGACTTCCCTCTCTGGTGGTAGTCCATTGATGTCATCAGGGAATACATCAGGGAATTCCTTTACGACATGTATTTGATCTAGGGAGAGTTTAGATTCTTCCTGCACTGAGAAGAATACCATATATCCATGGCAGCCTTGCTTGGTAGACTCCTCCGCTTCATCGGCCGAAAGAAAACCAAGTATAACTTCCTTACTAAAGCTTTGTGAAGACTCTGGATAGATGATCCTTCTACTTCTAGTGTCCATCTTCAAATTATTAGCCGCTAGCCAATCCATGCCCAATATCACATCAATCTCCCGTAGAGGCAAGCATATTAGATCAATCGTAGACTCGCGCCCATTCACAGTTACCACGCAATTCGAACACACATCAATGGTCTTAGCTTTAACCCCTAAGGGTGTAGTTACAAGCAAATTATATGGTAACTTATGGACATCTAATTTTAAGCGTGCCACACAGTCGCATGCAATGAATGAATGACTTGCACCGGTATCGAATAATGCATGCAATGGGTGTCCATAGATTAGGATCATACCTTGAATCATTTCAGGGGATTTCTGGGCCTCCTCCTGGTCATTGCAAAGACTCTACCTTGGTTCTGGGGTCTCGGCTCCGTCTTCAGCTGTGGGCAGTTCCATTTCAAGTGTCCGGGCTTATGGCAATGGAAGCAGACAGTTTGTCCCTTGCAATCAGTCCCGAGATGGGTCTTTCCACACTTGTAGCACTTTCCTGCCTCCCTCGGCTTTTCGTAACCCTGATTTCCTGGTTTAGTAAATTTCTTGTTTTTGCCACGGTTGCCGAACCATTGCCCCTTCCGTTTCTGAGATGAACCTCCGCGACTAGAGTCCCCGCGACCAGAGAAACTTCGGGAGGCTCGTAGGTCTTTAAGGTTCCTTTCTACGATCCTAAATTCCTCCACTGCTTGGCTCAAAAAGCGGAATTGTCTCGCTATCAGTTTCTCCCTCAACTCATACTTCAATCCTCGAAGGAGGATATCAGCCATACTGCTTTCTGCATTGGGATTTTGATGATAAGCAGAGTATCTTGAAAGGCGAGTGAACCTGGCATAATAATCTTCAAAAGGCTCACTATCTCCTTGTTTGATGCTTAAGAACTCGATTCCCTTGCGATCCTAATGGAAGGAGGCCGATATTGTTCATTAAACTTTATTTGAAATAACTCCCAAGTGACGGGGACGTTTAGGGCACGGAGGGCAGACTCAGTATTCCTCCACCAACGATCAGCATCACCCTCGAGCTTGTAGATGGCAAGCTGTGCCTTTCTTTCTTTAGGACATCCGAGCACCTGGAAGATTTTCTCGAGGCGTAGGATCCAGTCTTCCGCTGCGTCAAACCATCCGCGGAATGTTGGGGGATTCTGTTTACAAAATTTAGAGACCTAATATAGCGGAGTCTCGATATTTCCATTTCCCCGTCGAGCTTGATGATGCTCATCCCCCTGTTCTTCCTCGTCATTGTTACCATTTTCCTCATCAACATCTTCTTCTTGTTCTTGTTCTTGATCTCGACGAGCTCTTAATTCATTCAACTCAGTCCTCATCTCTTTGTATCATGTTGTTTTGTTCTTGCAGCATAGCCATCATTTGTTGGGTTTCATTAGGTTCTGGGTTCTGTTCGGGCTCCCTTCTCGCCCTTGTCCTTCTTCGATGCATCTTTAGCTACAACATAGCAAATGTCGAGTAAATAACCATTCTGCAAATAAAGATTTAATGGGGTGCTAGGACCTGAACACTTAAAATGACCATACTTCCATTAATACTGGCATCCATACAATACTTCATAGTAGATAATACATCTTACATAATCCTACCTTAACCTTCCTACCATTACTTACTTCTACCCCATACACTTCATACAACTATTTTACATATCCACTTTAACTACTACATTCTTCTACCAGTGTGGCTTTACATATAGGGGTATACACGGATCTCTACGAGAGCGATGAAAGCCCCGATGTCTAAATAAAATTAATGCTCACTCTCGATGATCTCAGTGATTCGTTGTATCCATTCTGGAGTCCTTGGAAGGAAGTACAAAAGTACCTTCTTCCACTGTTCCAGTGGATAAACTATTCCATTGACCCTACTATTATCATAGATGCTCCTCATTCGTACCATATAACGACGGTACTGAGCTATTGGGGTGCCCCTCTCTATGCAAGCCGCCTGGTATTCGTCTATGGCTATCATTAATAAGCCTTCATAGATTTCGTAGGGGAAAAGCAAATTATCAGACTCATCTGCCCCATTCAGGAGCTCTTCATTGTCTCCAACGGATGAGATGTCAGATACATCACCTTCTTCTATTTCTTCCACCACTTCTCCTTCATCCTCCTCCTCCTCTACTTCCTCTTCTTCTTCCTCCTCCTCTTCTTCCGGTTCCCACTCAGGTTCCGGCTCAGGCTCAGGTTCAAGTTCAGGCATTTGCTCGACCGAAGGTACGATTTCCAAAGGAGCGACAGGATTTTCCTCATCCTCAGGGTTAAGGGCCAAGAATGGGAATAGCAGATATATTAGTTCAGGGTCATGTGGTAGGTCAGGAAGAGGGGGAGATCCAATCATTTGTGGGGATACAGGTTCTGGTGGGGGAGTTGGGGGTTCTTGTTTGATTTCCTCAAGAGGCTCGGGTGGTAATGGAAACTGGGGTATTGGGTTAGGATTCATCACAGGTTCTGGCTCCACTACTGGGCTAGGGTTAGGAACAAGCGATGGCAGAAGTGCTGGTATCATGTGCGTAGGCATGGGTGCGCTAGCTGGCGGGAATTCAAAGGAAGGTAGGTTTCCTTGATGCCTAGCCGATTCCTGAGCTCCGCTTCTGCGTGCTCCCCTCCTTTGGTACACCCGTCCAAACCTTCGATCCATTTCTCTACTTCAATCACCCAAAAATTAGTTAGTACTTCTTACCACCTTATCCAACTGTTTATCAGTACTGTCCAACCTGGCTCTGATACCAAACTGTGACACCCCTACCGGCCTCGCCTTTTCGGGTGGCGGGTTAGAGGGATTCCTTTTTATTTAATCACTTTCCCTTATTACTTAGACCAATTAGCTTATCTCAGAGTTAGCACAGTAGAGCACGGGATCCTGTTGGACATGTTTAATATACTGATAAATGTGCATACAAAAAGTAGCATGTAATTCTCCGAAGAGTTAATTACAGTCATCCCAAAAGTATTAACGTTAAATATTCAAAATATCATATTACAAAATCATAAGGGCATTCCCTAGATCTTCTTCTTCTCTGCAACACGCCCTACCTTCACCAGACTGCCAACTGCTACTGCCTTTCCCCTGTTCCTCCAAAGTGGTATGGAGTTCAGAGTTGAACCCCAGAGTAACTGTTAGACTCAAATATAGTATGTATACAATGCATGCAATGCAAATCACAACCAAGAAAATAAACATAAACCTGCCTTACTGGCACAAGTAACCGGCATGTAGCATCTCCGCAGGACCGCCTGGTCAAGACAAGCCCTTTGGAACAGCGCGCTCAAGGGCCTCAGTAGTTAGGGTGGCCAAACCCTAACCACATATCCCTCCTAAGGTCTCAGTAGCCACCTATGAACACACAGTCACATAGGCCCTACCTACCTCATACATCTCGGTACTGTAGTAGAACCCCAAGGACACGCAGTCCAATAGGTACCACAGCCCGATCTCGGTACTGCATCAGAAACCTAAGGACACGCAGTCCAATAGGCACTGCAGCCCGATGTCCTACATCATGATAAAACATACATGCAAAAGCAACATAGAGTATGTAAGTCAACAGTTACTACCTGGCACTTCTCGTAATTCGCAAACTCTCCTCTTGGTACTGAGTATATATGCCACACGAACTATCACCCTAAATCCAGTCAAACATCATGTTTTCAATCACCCATTCAAACTTTACTTCAAGTTTCCAAGAATTCGCATAACACCAGAATCTCCAGAATTTATGACCTTACTTTTCCGATTTTTAATAAATTCTATAAAAATAGTATTGACATGGAATCAGTGGCATTAGAACCCTTAGTATGTCTATTGTATAGGAAAAATAATTATCAACTTCATATGGGTTTTAGTACTTCAAATATTCACACATCTTAGCCACTGGTCCGAAACGGAGTCCATGTTTTTAGGTCATTTTAAATCTTAAATAACTCTCGGTTGGAAAATCCAAAGAACACAAAATGTTATACCAAAATCATCCCCGGGATGTCTAATTTCACCATATGAAATTTCAGAGTAAACGAAATCCATTTACTACTTCAACACCATCGTTTTTCCCTCACTGTCCAGAAACCGTAAGGACCGACAGATTTTCGGATAATAAAGACTTGAGCTTTTTGAAAAAGTGATCCCTCTTGTCCCCACACAAAAACCCTCTGGACTCATATAAGACCTTAAAAATATGGAAATCATACTGCATTTCCACGAAATACCATAGGGCAGAAATGAAAGTAGCTTGGTTGCCGGTTTAGGGGACTTACCTCAGAATTTCGGTTGCGGACGCTTTCCTCCTCCCTTGGGCCGAATCCTTCAGCTGGAACCTGTCCCTCCACACCTCAGTTTCGTGCTTGGGCTGATGGAAAGTGGAGGGAAAGTGTCCTATTTATAGGCCTCAAGGGTGAAAGCTTTTACCCAAGTTTCATTATTATTCATTGGACAAAAGAGTGTTTTGGCATTAAAATATGATTTATTAATTGAATTCTCAAGAATTCTAGAGAATTATTGGCCTTATGGGACGTCCTAAATATGCCCAAAATAAGGTTTCCAAGATTGCCCTTAATGATGGTTTTTATTCGTACTAAACGTAGGTTTTTGGGTGCAAAGGGTAAAACGGTCATTTTGCGTGTTCTTCTTCCAACCAATGGGGCCCACCAAATCTGCCCTTAGATCAGCCATAAGTGCTCTTTATGAGTCATAATTACAAGTCATTTCATTGTCATGTCAATTTCAAAAGATTTGGTCCAGATTAAACCGGGTTATTTTATTCTTTATCTCTCATCATAATTACTTGATGTGACTTTCTCTCTCTTCATAATTATATGACATGACCTTTTATTTATCCTCTAGGCCCACTAAAATTTCGTCCCCCTCAGTGTCCTGGGCCTGGGCCCGGCTCCGGGAAGTCCTAACCGGTCCTGCTTCGTCCCTATTTGCCGGTTACACCTTTCCTCGTAATTTGTGTCCTTCGACTGGACTTGTGTGGACCCCGATCATTCGTTCCTTTTCCCCTGAGGTGGCTGCACGTTTTTACTTATTCATGGGGAGCAAGAAATGTATATTTTAAGGTCTCATAATTACCTCATACTTGGTGCTACCGAAAATCCAACTTCTGACCCCGAAACACCACGTGTCTGCCGTAGCACTACTCTCACTGAATTTTCTCTCTCTACTTGGTCCAGACACATATTCTCTCTCTCTTCCTTAGTTGAACACGCATACCCTGTCCCACAGGGTCAATGTTCACGTCCGAATAATGTCTTTTGGTTTCTTGTACATTACTCCGACTTCAGTTCCCCTGAGTTTACTTCATGCACAAGTTACTACATAATTGGTCATAGTTTCTTCTTATTTTGACTTAGTCAATTCCATTGAATAATAACCAATGGTTTTTCACCCTAGTGTTCTTAAATAACTTATACTATGACCTTCGGGGATAAATGCTTCAAGTACGATTCAGAATTCCTCGTTAATACATTAATACATACTTGAACCCATATTACAGATGTTGGGGTGTTACAGGTAGTACTCTTCCCAATAATACTCACCTACAAAGAGCATGAATTAATTTTCAAATTACATATCACAAATTTCATACCATAAACTCCATATCATAAATCACAATTTTTTTTAACTAAACCCTAACTTTATTTTCCTCAAATCAATACATAAAAAAAATCAAAGAGAAGACTAGACTCTCCTTGATGATACATATTAAAACGTGAGAAACAGTTAGGTTGCTTACTTGTGTTAATGGACAAACGCGAGCTTCAAAGAGTCAAAACCTTTAGGTGAAATAAGTGAATAATGTTAGCTCCCTATGTTTTTGATGTTTTGGTGATAACAATTATAATGGAAATAATCCTTACGATTCAATGAAAATAATCTCTTTTCAATTTGGAGTTTCTGTCAATCAAGTTGCCTCAAGTTAAATATTGATTGCCTAGAGTCATATGCTTCAATTTTTTAAGGAAAAATGTTTTCACTTCAATTCCCTCATGTTAGATCAAGTTTAACTTGAAGTTCATTAGTTTGAAATATATTCAACTCGAGTTCAACTCATTTTGCCTTGAGTTTTCTCTTTGCAAACATTTGAATTGAACGTCTTTAACTCCAGGCATTTATGTTTAACCTCGAGTCAATCGTTCTGAAAGGTTTAAATCTTGTTTTCGCGCTAAAACTTTGCCTCGAGTTAATATCACTTTAGACTCAAGGTGATAACTTGAAGTCAATCTTTATTACCTCGAGTTAACCTTGCTCAAGGTATTTGTTTTCAACCATTAAGCTTGCTACAAGTCAATATTGTTAGTTCTCGATGTTTTGATGATTACAATTTGTGAGTTATTAAATTGAGTGAAAAACATGCAGATCAGAGTTTGCTTGAGCAGCAAACATATCATGCCCGAGCATCATCGGGATTCAGACCTCCAAAGCCAACTTGAAGGAATCTTGCTCGAGCAGCAGTTTGGGTCTACCCGAGCAACAACATGTGAAAGAACTAAATTGAGCATTCATGCTTGAGTAGGAGGAATTCCTTGCTCGAGCAGCATAGAGGCAGAAGCAAAATTTTCCATGTCAAATAGGCTTGCTCAAGCACCATGCTCGAGCAGAGTGAATGGGCTTGCCCGAGCAGCTCTCCGAATTCGCTATGGACGGTGTCTGCCCGAGCATGAATCTTTTCATGCTCGACCACCATGCCTGAGCAGAGATAAACTCTTGCTCGAGCAGCACTTCTCAAGCTCTCTTATTTCTTCACTATATGTCATCTTCCCGAGCAGGTCTTTTGTCCCTGCTCGAGCACCATGCCCGAGCAACAGATATTGTTTGCTCGAGCAGCATTGGTGAAACACCCATCTCGCCTCTGCCTGAGGCTTGCTCGAGCATGACATTATAGCTTGCCCGAGCATCAGCGAGGAATTCTAGTTTTTGTGGAGGCTTGCCCGAGCAATGAAATAACACCATGCTCAAGCATCATCGTTACGAACAAAATCTCGATACACTACCTCTGATTTATTTCTTTCTGATAATTATTGGATCACCATTATTACTAATCATATTCAAACTCGCTAATTACTATTCTTAATCATTCTTCTTAAGTGAGTTTAGGTATCAACCATTGATTGACGAAAAAGGAAATCAGACCATTAATCTCACGCGTCAACAAACAGAGGAATAATCAAGAAGATGAAGCCCCTCGATTTGGAAGTATTTGATATGGCCTTTACTCAGAATGATTCCCTGCACAAAATAAGGGAAGACACTAAATGATGCAACGGTCATAAAGCCTTCAATGCAGAGCAACGTAGGAAATCCAAGAGACAGAATGGCTCAACGGCTATCTTCGCAAATCACTCATCGACATGAATCATAAATATTATAAAAGCACATCCGATTCAATTGAAGAAACAACTCAAGAGAATACGAGACATACATCTTTCTTATTACTGTAATTATCTTGAGTATCTCAATACCTATAGTACTTCAGTGCTCATATTTTATTCACTCTTGACGAGCTGTCAAACACCTTCATTATTTCTATTGTTCAAACTTAAGGTTGTGGAACCTTAAGTAAAGGTGTACAATTGCAACTTGTAAGGGGGAGTGAGTCCAAGTGTGAAAGGATCATCCTAAGTTACAGAGTGGGTAATTGTACGTGTGTTTAAAGTGCTAGTGGAAATCTCAAGCTGTATTTGAGGACCGGACGTAGGTCAAAGATTTAGACCGAACCAGTATAAATCTCCTTGTGTTCATTTCTCTTCTCTTACTCCAGTAATTTATTTTCTAAGTGTATCCCAGAAAAGTTTAACAAGATCACCTATTCACCCCCCTCTAGGTGATATTCCACCCTCATTTGGTATCAGAGCAAGGTTTCTCTATTGGGCTTAACATGCCGAGATAGATCATGGAAGGAATATTACCTGATGGTGCCTCAATCAACCAACCACCTGGATTCAATGGCGACCTCTACTCATTTTGGAAAGCAAAATTCAAAGTGTTCGTGCTAGCAACCGAATATGGTCTCTGACAAGTAATAGAAAATGGGGATTATGTTCCTACAAGAAATGAAGGAGGAATTGTTGTTCCTAAAGCAGAAGAATAATTTGATGAGACTGACAGAAGGAAAGTTACTCTTAACAGCAAAGCCGTCTTGATGCTTCAAAGTGCTCTTAGCCAAAAGGAGTACTTCCGGATATGTAATCTCTCTACTGCAAAAGAAATGTGGAAGGCATTGGAAATCACGTATGAAGGAACCTCCGGCATTAAAGAAAATCATATCAATACTCTAACCACTGAGTATGACTTACATCGAATGAAGTCCGGAGAAACCATTGCTGAATTCGAACTCCGTTACACACACTTGACCAATCAATTGGCATCTCTTGGCAAAACATATGAACAACGTCCTCAAGTTAGAAAGATTCTCAATGTTCTAACAAAAGAGTGGGAAGCCAAGGTCACAACAAAAGAAGAGGCCCGTGGAGAATCAATGACATGAAAGCAAACTGAAATTCAGAAAAGGTCTAGATGAAGTCAACACTAGTAAGAACAAAAGCATTGCTCTTAATACTATAAAAGAAGATCAAAATGAAGATGACGAGGATGATGAAGAGATAGACATGCTGGTAAGAAGATTCAGAAAATTCTATAGAAAGGATCAAGGATCCAGAAACAAGTTTCAGAAAGGAACCTCGGGTAATCGACGAGAGTTCAAAGATAAAGATTAAGTCGTTTGTTATGAATGTGATAAACCCGGTCATTACAAATCAGAATGCCTTCAACTGAAAGAAAGTGAAAAGGAGAAAAATAAGAAATTCAATCAATTCAGAAAGAAAGCCTACGTCTAGTCGCAGAAAAAGACAATAAAATACACTGCAAACATTTGTCTAGTCGCAGAGGAAGAAGAGCAACCGGGTAATAACAATGAGGTATGTGATTCACACCCTTCTTATGATGAATTATTTGATGAAGACACTGAGTTGCAATCTGATTTTGAAAAACTTGTTGAAAAGTACTTAGCTCTAAAACGAAAGAACATAACTCTTGAACAAGTTGAAAACTTCACTTGCAAAAATCTTGTTTGTGAAGATTGTGTTGATTTAGACAAAAAGAACATATATCTTACAAAGACTCTTGAAAAATTTACAAAAGGCAGTGACATGCTCAATGTGATTCTAAAGCAACAACAGTTTACAAATGATAAGTCGGGAATTGGTTACAAGCCCGAATGTGACAAAAAGAAAGGAAAGAAAAAAACTGGAGAAAAGAATTATTTAAACTATTTTCAAAAAAAACACTTCATTTCTCAAACCCTTTTGCCCATTGCAATTATTTTAATCGCAAAGGACACACCACATCATCCTGTTTCCATAAGAAGGAAAGAAAGACCAAACCCATTGGTAATTACAAGTGGGTACCAAAGGGATCCTATGTGGTTCCTAAAACCCAAACTAACCCGAAAAGGACCCATGAAAAAATGGGTACCTAAAACTTAATCCTTTCTAACTTGCAGGTATGTCTGAGAGCATCAAGAATTAATAAGTGGTATATCAACAGTGGATGCTCTAGACACATGATGGGAGATGCAGAGAAATTTGTTGCAATGAGATCAAAAGATGGTGGCAAAGTCACCTTTGGAGGAAACCAATCGGGAAAAATCATTGGTATTGGTGAAATTGGTGCAAGAAAAGGCCCTCATATCAAAGACGTCTACCTTGTGGAAGGTCTTTGTCACAACCTTCTAAGGTGAGCCAAAGTGCAGACAAAAATAATTGGATCATCTTTGACTCAGAAGAATGTCTCATTGTTAACAAAAATGATCTACCAATTGACAAAGGTAAACTTAAGGTATTATTCAAAGCTCCTCGTGAGGGAAATTGTTATACATTAGACTTACCTAAGATATACTCTGAAAAGTGTTTTGTTAGCAATTTCAATGAAAGCTGGCTATGGCATAAGCGACTAGCTCATGTCAATATGGCTCAATTAGACAAGTTGCTGAGAAAAGACTTAGTCCTTGGGTTACCAAAACTTCTGTTTAAAAATGACATGCTTTGTGACTCCTGTCAAAAGGGTAAACAGACAAAATCTTCTTTTAAAAACAAGTTTGAAATATCAACCAATCGACCACTTCAACTACTTCATATGGATTTAGTTGGACCAGCAAGAGTCAAGAGCCTTGGTGGGAATCTATATACTCTAGTCATTGTCGATGACTTCTCAACATTTACATGGACTATTTTTTTATCCTCAAAAGATGAAACATTTTATCTATTTGTTGTGTTTGCCAAAAAGGTGCAAAACGATAGAGGTATTTTCATTTCAGCAATTCAAACTGATCATGGATGTGAATTTGAAAATCAAGCCTTCGAAGAATTCTGTGACACTCATGGAATAGATCACAACTTTGTAAATGGAGCTTGAATCACCAAGAGGGGGTTGAATGGGGATTCTTGATAACTTTTCGGTATGCTCTGTTTATCGGATAGGAAGTGAAGGTAAAAAATAGAGTTTCGAGAAGAGAAGCAAGACACAAGAGTTTATCCTGGTTCAGTCCAACAACTTGACCTACATCCAGTCCCCAGTCTCCCTGGGATTTTTCACTATATCACTTGATTACACACTCTACACTCAAGAGTAATTCTCTTTCTAGAACTTACTCGCCCTTACAAGTTGTAATCAATAACCCAATCTCCAAGTCCCCTTGACTTGAGATAACTCACAATAAATGATTTACAATCAATGAACTCTCTTTTAGAGTAGATAAGATAAACACTGAAGTATGAATGTATCAGAAGATACTTTACACAGAAAAACTCAAGAAATAAATTACACTAGGATGATTTTCGTTTTCTGTTGGATTGGTTGTTGAGAGGAATTGAATGCATCTCTATTTATAGGTAGAGATCATTAATTGACCATTGTAATCCCAATTATAACCGTTGAAGGTGTTGGGAGCTGATTACATTAAGCTTGGGTCTTCTTCTCTCTCTAATTTTTCACTTAATCCAGCTGTACAGATGTTCAGGGTTGATTCTCTGTGAATTAATCTGTTGGAGTAGTTAATGCTGGAAGTAGAAAACATCCTTTCTGTTGTTCCAAACGTGTGCAGGCGGATTAACCAGAAAAATGCAACTTTTCTGAGTTTTGCATTTAATGTTCTGACTTGCTTTTTGCTTTTGCTCAAATCTTCATTTAATCCTGTCTAAATCATCTGAAACTTACTAACAAACTGTTTAAACATAGTTAGGAGTAGTAATGAATGATGATATAAGGTATTGAGATCAAACATGAAAGTCTCACAAAATTATTCATTTTGAAATTCAAACATCGCGATGGAAACTCGAGTTAGTTCATCAAAACTCGAGTTTTCATGCTCCAGTGTTCTTTCTGTCAAAGACCGAAACTCAAGTTTTCAACGGAAACTCGAGTTTACTCAACTCAGTATCGAGTATCGTGATTTCGTATTTTGGACAAGTCTTTTGAACAGTGCAAAACTCGAGTCATTAAGTGACAAACTCGAGTTTTGGACTTTCATCGAGAAATCGTGTTTTAGTCCAAAATCTCTAAAAACTGGAGTTTATAAACAAAACTGGAGTTTTCAAAACATTCTAAATTAGCAGTGCTCTCTGCCTTGACAAAACTCGAGTTTTGTACGAAAACTCGAGTTTTCTCTTTTTATGAGAAAACATTGAAACTCTTTGTTATTTTTCATACATAAGTTTTTGCAAGATCAGAGATGAGTATTGTTCTTAGATGATGGAAACTCGAGTTTTAATACTGAACTCGAGTTTTCATGAACTCTTGAAAATCTTAGAAAATACTCAGAAGAGCCTAAACTTGAGTTTCCCATGGAAATTGGAGTTTTGGTTTTATCGAAAAACTTGATTACTCTATGTCTTGTCAAAACTCGAGTTTTCAACTGAAACTCGAGTTTGCTTTGTTTAGTGGAAAACTTGAATGCTCTCTGTATGGCCAAATGGCCAAAACTCGAGTTTGTCTTTCTTTATAAAAACTTGAGCATTTTACTGTCAGGCCAAAACTCGAGTTTTCAACCAAAACTCGAGTTTGCCTTTGACAGTAAGTTTTCAACTTACAAAGACAAACTTCTCTTGTGTTTACAATTGTCCGTTATCATCAAAACCAATTTGAGAACAAACATTCTCCCCCTTTTTGATGATGACAACACTTGTAAACCTGAGATTAGTTATTTTCAAAAGATTTGATCTTTGAGTTAAAAATTTCAGAAATTGGTTTGTCATAAGCATATGTGATGTCAGTTATGAAATTCCTTCAGAAGTATAGCAGAAGCGATTTTAATGTACCATAACTGAACTATTGCATGTATATTAACATTATACCAAAAGCATAAATGCAAAGTTACATATGTGTTAAACCAGAATTATAACCTGAAATTTAAAAAAGTAACCCAAAAGAAACTGATCCAAAACAGAAATCAAGCCTTAGAAAAACTAAACTCCTTCCTTTAACTCAAACTTGCTCCTTGACTTCTTTCTCTGGTTCTTCTCCCCCTTTGTCATCAACAAAAGAGGATGGAGCTGAGATTAATGGTTCAGTGGAAGGGGTTGAGAGCTTGACAGCGGGGGCAGAGGATGGTAAGGGAGTTGGGGATGGAAATGCAGTGAGGGCAGGTGAAGTGAGTGGAGTAGTAAGAGACAAACTGGGAATGAGAAACAAGTAAAGGCCTAGAAGAATTTCTGGAGGAACTGGGTCTATTAGAAACAAGATTGGAAGATCTTGGATAGGAGTGGAAATTCAGTCCCAAAAGGGTGAAAAGTGGTTGACTGAATAAGGGAATGTGTACAACCGTATCATTGAGCAATATAGGCCATATTTTCTCATGAAATAATATTACTGAAATGAGATTGGGAAAAGGAATTTGGGAAGAATGCTTAATAGGGAATCGAAATTTGGTCATTTCCGGATAAATCCAATTGCCAATGTTGTGAGGAACTTGACCTATAATGGAGGCGAATATAGGGTAGTCCTCTTTGGAGAAGGTAGAGAAGTTGCCACTCTTTTGCTTGAGGTTTCTGGCATAAATATACCAGATAGCTTGGTAATTAGGAGGCATGGTTTCAGGGGAAAAGGATAAAGTGGGCAAGTTGTCAGGGAGAGGTTCATGGGGTCTAAGCAGCTGAAAGATCACCTCATTGGTAAGGTGTACTGGTCTGATAGGTGGAGGATTGGTAATTTGCAATATGCGATTTATGTATTCAGTGTCGAATGATCTTGTGACCTTCAATTGAAGTAGTGAGACGCCGAAAGAGAAATCCATTATCCACATAATCTTCAAAATGAAGATTGTGATAGAACAGTCTGACCAGAGCAGGGCTATAGGTGGCTCGAATAGAAATCAGTGGTTCAAATTGAGTCAGCCAGGGAGTAAGATCCAAGTGATTTTCATCCCTTAAATAGCCTAAGTCCACACACACGACAGGATAAAATTCTTTGTTGTCAAGCGTTTCTCTGAAGCGAATGAGATTAATCTCATGGAGAGGATTAGAAATTATCAGGAAGTTATTAGGGGCTATATGATGACTGTAGATTTCAGAAAGAGCACATGAATTTATGAGAGGAGAGGAGTCTGGGCCCTGAAATTCTCCTTCTACGAGTCCTGCTGATGAACGTTCTTCATCAAATCTGGATATTGCTCGAAATAGGCTCGCAGAGGTTCACCGAGAGGTTGACGATTCTCCAGGATAAATGTTTAGCCGGCGTTGATCAATAGGTAGAGTAACTAGGGCTTGGTCTTCAGGTTCGGATTCTGAGTTTAGATTGATAATATCGTGGGGGTTAGAACTGGAGGACATGATCGATTCGTAGATTAAAGAGGGATTAGGGTTTAAGGATGATCGAAGGAGGTGAAGAGGACAGAGAGAACTCTAGGGCAAACTTGAGTTTGGGGGAGAGTTTAGACGAACACTGAATAGTTGAACTTAAATAGGGTGCGAAATTACTAACCTGGATTCAAAACTGTAAAGTGAACTATTGAAATTCCGCGACCAAAACTCGAGTTTCTACTTACCGACTCGAGTTTTCTGAATGCTTCAACAGGTGTGTGTCTCTCTGTTTGCCCAAAACTCGAGTTGTCGTTGGATGACTCGAGTTTCCATATCGTGAAATCTCAGAGCTTGCTCTGTCTTACCGAAACTCGAGTTGTTACTTAACGACTCGAGTTTTCATATTTGCTCAGCAACTCATCCCCGATAGTAACCCGACAAAACTTGAGTTTTGAGACAAAACTCGAGTTTGCGTCCTTTGACAGAAAACTTCAGGTTTTTCAAATGTCCTGCAAAAGACAAAGCTACGTACTCCGAAGTTTAAGTTAGTATCAAATATTCATCAAAACCAAAAATATCATTAAGATAAGAAGAATTACTCACAATTCATTGGGATTTACCATTCCCAATTCTCTTCTTATGAAATTAAATTGATCTTTAGCCAATGGCTTGGTGAAGATATCAGCAAGTTGAAGATGTGTGGGAATGAACATCACTTTGATATCTTTCTTTTGCACATGATCTCAGATGAAGTGATGTCTTACGTCAATGTGCTTTGTTCTCGTGTGTTGAACTGGATTTTTTGCAAGACTGATTGTGCTAATATTGTCACAGAGAATTGGAATCTCCTTCAAGTGAATTCCCAAATCATATAGTTGTTGCCTTAGCCATAGGACTTGAGCACAACAACTGGAAACAGCGACATATTCAGCTTCGGTTGAGGATACAGCTACGGTGGTTTGTTTCTTGCTAAACCATGATACTAGTGAACCTCCAAGAAACTCCCATTGTCCGCTAGTACTCTTTCTATCTGCTTTGTAACCAGCGTGATCAGAATCTGAATATGCAACTAAAAATTCTTGTTGACCCTTTGGGAACCACAGAACAAGTTCTTTTGTGTCTGATAGATAGCGAAAAATCCTCTTTACATGTTCAGCATGTGATTCCTTTGGTGCAGCTTGAAATCTTGCACACATGCCCACACTGAATTGAATATCCGGTCTACTTGCTGTTAGGTAGAGTAGTGATCCTATCATCCCTCGATATTTGGTTATGTTGAAGTCCTTTCCTTTTTCTTCATCGGCATCTAGAGAGGCAGTGGAACTCATAGGTGTATCAGCATCGTTGCAATGTTCCAGGCCAAACTTTTTGAGCAAATCCCGGAGATACTTTGTTTGTGAAATAAAGATTCCGTCCTTCCGTTGTTGGACTTGCAAGCCGAGAAAATATTTCAACTCTCCCATCATTGACATTTCGAATTCACTCTGCATCTTCTTAGAAAATTCTTCACAAAGAGATTCATTAGTAGAACCAAAAATAATATCATCCACATATATCTGTACGACAAGAATCTCATTAAGTTTATTAGTTTTAATGAAAAGAGTCGTATCAGCCTTTCCTCTAATGAATTCTTGTTCTAGAAGGAATTTGCTAAGACGTTCATACCAAGCTCTTGGAGCTTGTTTAAGACCATATAATGCCTTTTTGAGACGATAAACATGATCAGGATGATGCTCATTTTCAAAACCGGGAGGCTGTTCTACATAGACTTCCTCTTGAATAAAACCATTTAAGAATGCACTTTTAACATCCATTTGATAGAGTTTGATGTCCTTGATACAAGCAAAGGCTAAGAGTACACGTATTGCTTCCAATCTAGCCATTGGAGCATACGTCTCCTCATAATCAATTCCTTCTTCCTGATTATAGCCTTTGGCAACAAGTCTAGCCTTATTTCGAACTATAATTGCAGACTCATCTCGTTTGTTCTTGAATACCCATTTGGTCCCAATGACCGGATGGTCCTTAGGCCTAGGTACCAAGTCCCAAACTTGATTTCTATCAAACTGATGTAACTCCTCTTGCATTGCTATCACCCAATCATTGTCTGAAAGGGCTTCATCAATTTTTGAGGGTTCTATTTTTGAAATGAAGGCAGTAAAAGTAACTTCATTTAAAGTACTGCTTCTAGTTCTCACTCCTTGATTAACATCACCTATGACTTGGTCTAAAGGATGGTTTCTAATAAATCTCCAGGCTCTAGGTTGTGTTTGATCAGGGTTTTCTAAATTGTTTTGAGGATCAACTTCAAAAACATTTTCTGGATTTTCAATTGAAGCAGGAGTGGTTTTTGAAAAGAATTGATTTTTCAAAATATTTTCCTCATCATCATCATCATCTCTAGATTTATCAGTTTTGGATTCGCAGAAAGCAACATGTATAGACTCTTCCACAATGCGAGTGCGTATATTAAAAACTCTATATGCTTTACTCCTATTGGAATATCCTAAGAATATACCTTCATTTGCTTTGGCATCAAATTTTCCCAAATTGTCCTTACCATTGTTGTGGATGAAGCACTTACAACCAAACACATGCAGATGACTCAGGTTCGGCTTTCTTCCTTTGTATAGTTCGTATGGAGTTTTGTTTAGCTTCTTTCGGAGATACGCCTGATTTGAGATGTAGCATGCTGTACTCATTGCATCAGCCCAGAACACTTGGGAAGTGTTATTCTCATTCAGTATTGCTTTGGCCATCTCGGTGAGGACTCGATTTTTCCTTTCTACAACACCGTTTTGTTGTGGAGTCCTTGGAGCTGAGAAGTTGTGATCAATCCCCATGTTGTCACAGAGCTCAGCAAATGCATGGTTCTCGAATTCTCCACCATGATCAGTGCGAATACCTGAAATCATAAAACCTTTCTCGTTTTGGACCTTCTTGGCAAAAACGACAAACTGATCAAAGGTTTCATCTTTTGATGATAGAAAAATAGTCCATGTAAATCTAGAGAAATCATCAACTATAACCAATGTGTAAAGATTGCCACCTAGGCTTCTTACTCTAGCTGGTCCAACTAAATCCATGTGAAGCAATTGAAGAGGTCTATTAGTTGAAATTTCATTTTTGGATTTGAAAGAAGATTTAGTTTGTTTTCCTTTTTGGCATGCATCACAAATCATGTCATTTTTAAAACGAAGTTTAGGAACACTAATCACTAAATCCTTTTTGAGTAATCTGTCAAGTTGGATCATATTGACATGTGCTAAACGCTTATGCCATAACCAACTATCATCCAAATTACTTACAAAACATTTTTCAAATGTAGAGCCATCTCTAGAAAGATTAAGAGTATAGCAGTTACCTTTTCTAGGAGCTCTAAAAATAGCTTTTGTTTTTATATTGTCTAATGAAAGAATATCTTTTTGATCACCGGTCATGTGTCTCGAGCATCCACTATCGATGTACCATTTGTTAGATTTTGATGCTCTTAGACATACCTACAAATCAGAAAGGATCAAGCCTTAGGTACCCATCTTTTCTTGGGTCCTTTGAGGTTAGTTTGAGCCTTAGGAGCATAGGTTCCTTTAGGCACCCACTGATAATTTCCAACAGGTTTATTTTTCTTATCTTTCCTATGAAAGCATGATGAAGTGTTATGACCCTTTCTGTTGCAATAATTACAGTGAGCAAATGGATTGGAAGAGTGTACAGTTTTTCGAAAAGAGTTTAAATAAGATCTTTCACCACTCTTCTTCTTTCCTTTCTTTCTATCAAATATGGGATTGTAGCCTATCCCTGAACGATCATTTGTAAATCCTTGTGCTTTTAAAATCACGTTAAGCATCTCACTGCCTTTTGTAAACTTTTCAAAAGTTTTAGTGAGATATGAATTCTTTTGTTTAAAAATGGCACAATCATCACAGATGAGATTTTCAGGAGAGGAAAGCTTTTCTACTTGCTGTTCAAGAGTAATATTTTTCCTTTTCAAAGCAATATATTTCTCAGCAAGTTTTTCAAATTCTTATTGAACAATGGTATATTCAGTAAATAATTCATCATATGATGGTTTAGAATCATATACCTCATTGTTCTTTTCATGTTGCTCTTCTACTTCAGCAACCAAGCAGATATTTGCTTTTTCTTCCTCTTCATCAGCTTCATCTTCATCAGATGAGCTATCTCCCCATATTGCTGAGACATAGGCTTTCTTTTTGAATTTGTTGAATTTCTTCTTGCCTTTGTCCTTGTTCTTCAGCTGGGGGCATTCTGACTTGATGTGGTCGGGCTTCTCGCATTCATAGCAGATGATTGGCTTCTTTGCCTCCATGCTGGAGCTGCCCTTGTTGAATCTCTTATACCCTTGGTCCTTCTTGTAAAATCTCTTGAATCCTCGGACCATCATGCCCAGCTCTCCATCTTCGTCATCTCCTTCTTCTTCTTCGTCATCGGATTGCTTAGCTTCATTTGTAGCCTTGAGTGCAATACCTTTGTTTTTGCTACTCGTTTCCTCAAGTCCCTTTTTGAACTTAAGTTTGCCTTCATACTCAGATAGACCGCCAAATAATGCTGCCACCGAGCTCATTGATTCGCCACGAGCTTCTTCAATGGCTGTCACTTTAGCTTCCCATTCTTTGCTCAGAATATTCAAGATTTTTCTTACTTGAGCAGGTTGCTCGTATGTTTTGCCCAATGCAGCAAGTTGATTGATAAGATGGGTGAATCTCAGCTGGAAGTCAATGATGGATTCACCGGTCTTCATTCGAAGGAGATCATACTCCGTCATTAGAGTGTTAACTCTATTCTCCTTGACTCCAGTTGCCCTTCATGGGCTATCTCCAGAGCATCCCACATAGCTTTTGCAGACGGTAGGTTACAGATGCGGAAATACTCTTGCTGACTAAGAGCACTTTGCAGCATGAGAACAGCTTTACTATTGAGAGTGACATTTCGTCGGTCATTCTCATTGTACTCTTCTTCAAGCTTGGGAACCCGGACGCCATCTTGGATTGAGGATGGCTCATAGTTGCCTCTTTCGAATACTCTCCAAAGACCATATTCGCTGGCCATTACAAAGACTTTGAATTTGACCTTCCAGAATGAGTAATGTTCTCCACTGAAGCTTGGAGGTCTATTGATCGAAGCTCCATCCGGCAGAATTCCGTTCATGGTGATCCTTCTCGAGATGTTAAGCTCTTATGAGAAGGCCAGGCTCTGATACCAAATGTAAATGGAGCTTGAATCACCAAGAGGGGGGTGAATTGGGGATTCTTGATAACTTTTCGGTATGCTCTATTTATCGGATAGGAAGTGAAGGTAAAAAACAGAGTTTCGAGAAGAGAAGCAAGACACAAGAGTTTATCCTGGTTCGGTCCAATAACTTGACCTACATCTAGTCCCCAGACTCCTTGGGATTTTTCACTATATCACTTGATTACACACTCTGCACTCAAGAGTAATTCTCTCTCTAGAACTTACTCCCCCTTACAAGTTGTAATCAATAACCCAATCTCCAAGTCCCCTTGACTTGAGATAACTCACAATAAATGATTTACAATCAATGAACTCTCTTTTAGAGTAGATAAGATAAACACTGAAGTATGAATGTATCAGAAGATACTTTACACAGAAAAACTCAAGAAATAAATGACTCTAGGATGATTTTCGTTTTCTGTTGGATTGGTTGTTGAGAGGAATTGAATGCATCTCTATTTATAGGTAGAGATCATTAATTGACCTCTGTAATCCCAATTATAACCGTTGAAGGTGTTGGTAGCTGATTACATTAAGCTTTGGTCTTCTTCTCTCTCTAATTTTTCACTTAATCCAGCTGTACAGATGTTCAGGGTTGATTCTCTGTGAATTAATATGTTGGAGTAGTTAATGCTGGAAGTAGAAAACATCCTTTCTGTTGTTCCAAACGTGTGCAGGCGGATTAACCAGAAAAATGCAACTTTTCTGAGTTTTGCATTTAATGTTCTGACTTGCTTTTTGCTTTTGCTCAAATCTTCATTTAATCCTGTCTAAATCATCTGAAACTTACTAACAAACTGTTTAAACATAGTTAGGAGTAGTAATGAATGATGATATACGGTATTGAGATCAAACATGAAAGTCTCAGAAAATTATTCATTTCGAAATTCAAACATCGCGATGGAAACTCGAGTTAGTTCATCAAAACTCGAGTTTTCATGCTCCAGTGTTCTTTCTGTCAAAGACCGAAACTCAAGTTTTCAACGGAAACTCGAGTTTACTCAACTCAGTGTCGAGTATCGTGATTTCGTATTTTGGACAAGTCTTTTGAACAGTGCAAAACTCGAGTCATTAAGTGACAAACTCGAGTTTTGGACTTTTATCGAGAAATCGTGTTTTAGTCCAAAATCTCTAAAAACTGGAGTTTTCAAAACATTTTAAATTAGCAGTGCTCTCTGCCTTGACAAAAATTGAGTTTTCTACAGAAACTCGAGTTTTCTCTTTTTATGAGAGAACATTGAAACTCTTAGTTATTTTTCATACATAAGTTTTTGCAAGATCAGAGATGAGTATTGTTCTTAGATGATGGAAACTCGAGTTTTAATACTGAACTCGAGTTTTCATGAACTCTTGAAAATCTTAGAAAATACTCAGAAGAGCCTAAACTTGAGTTTCCCATGGAAACTGGAGTTTTGGTTTTATCGAAAAACTTGATTACTCTCTGTCTTGTCAAAACTCGACTTTTCAACTGAAACTCGAGTTTGCTTTGTTTAGTGGAAAACTTGAATGCTCTCTGTATGGCCAAAACTCGAGTTTGTCTTTCTTTATAAAAACTTGAGCATTTTACTGTCAGGCCAAAACTCGAGTTTTCAACCAAAACTCGAGTTTGCCTTTAACAGTAAGTTTTCAACTTACAAAGACAAACTTCTCTTGTGTTTACAATTGTCCGTTATCATCAAAACCAATTTGAGAACTAACAAACTTCTCAGCTCCAAGAACCCCTCAACAAAATGGGGTGGTTGAAAGAAAGAATCGAGTGCTCATCGAAATGGTTCGTGCAATGTTAAATGAAAATCAAACCTCACAAGTCTTCTGGGCAGATGCCATGAGCACAGCCAGCTACATCTCAAATAGAGCGTATCTCTGAAAGAAACTTGACAAGACTCCATATGAGCTGTACAAAGGAAGAAAACCAAACTTGGGCCACCTTCACATATTTGGATGCAAATGCTTCGTTCACAATAACGGTAAAAGCAACCTGGGTAAGTTTGATCCAAAATCAGACGAAGGTATTTTTCTTGGCTATTCAAATAGGAGTAGAGCGTACAGAATTTTCAATAAACGTACGCGCTTAGTAGAAGAGTCAATCCATGTTGTATTCTGTGAATCTAAAATTGACAAACCTCTAGATGATGATGAGGAAACCTCCTACAAAGGAATTGGGGCTCTGGTTTCCAAAAAGTCAACAAGAGCATTTAATCGCATATTCTGATTCAGATCATGCTTGGTACAAGACTGATAGAAAGAGTACCAGTGGACAATGTGAGTTTCTCTGTGGATCGTTGGTTTCCTGGTTTAGCAAGAAACAAACAGCTGTAGCAATATCCTCCACCGAAGCTGAATATGTGGTTGCTTCAAGTTGTTGTGCTCAAGTCTTGTGGCTCAAACAACAAGTTCAATACTTGGGAATTCATTTGAAGGAGATCCCAATCCTATGCGATAACACTAGTACAATTAGCTTGGCCAAAAATCCAGTTCAACACACAAGAACCAAGCATATTGATGTACGACATCATTTTATTCGTGACCATGTCCAAAGAAAAGATGTCAAAGTAATGTTCATACCTACAAATCTTCAATTGGCCGATATATTCACCAAACCATTAGCCAAAGAACAATTCACGTTCATACGGAGAGAATTGGGTATGGCTAATCCCAATGAATTGTAAGTATTCTTTTCTTAAAGGATGTGCTTCAACAAGATAAATACTAACTTTAGCATCGGAGTCTCTAGAATTTGTTTTTGCAGGATGCTCTGTCTGAACAAAGAAAAACAAAAACGAACAGAGACGTCCATGCTCGAGCAAGACCACCAGCCATGCTCTAGCAACAGCGTAAGTTCCTGGCTCAGAATGAAGAAATCCTGAAGCCTGCTCGAGCACGCCATAAGCTATGCTCGAGCAACAACGGGAAACTTACATGACGCGAAGAGGATGCTCGAGCAACCAAATGATCCTGCTTGAGCAACAACAAGCATCTCACCAACGAAGGATCACCTGCTCGAGCAACAAAGATGACCCTGCTTGAGCAAGAACGGGTTAGCAAGAAAAATATGGCAAGCTGCTCGAGCAACCTGGCTCACCTGCCCGAGCGTACAAATCTGTCGAATCAAATCCAAGCATGAAAGGCTCGTTTCAGACTCTTAAAACTTTGATGTATCAACTATAAATCAAGTATTCACAGTACATACTTGATTGGAGGTTAGCTTGGCTCATAAATTTCAGATTTAAAAGACGCATGTGTTCATCCCTTCTCGAGCAAGACTTGAAGTCTGCCCGAGCAAGACCTCTGCTCGAGCATATAATATATGCTGCTCGGGCAACATCGCAAAAAGTCATTTTTAAAAAGGAAAAGACGGTTCTTTTTCCCTCACCGACAAAACCCTTTCTTTTTCCCCCTTTCACAATTCTCCCAAATCTCCTCACTTCGTTACCCTATCTCTCAATCCGTTACCGAAATCAACCGTTACGACTGTTCATTCGTGCCTAATTTCTCATTCCGACTGATTGATTTACTTATTGTTCCCTCCATTCCTTGCACCCTACTCGTCGGCACGACCCCAAAAATTTCTCTCCCAAATCCAGTTCTCTACCCAATGGCTGGATCAAGTGAGAAAACTCCTTCAAAATCTATCCCCAGCAAAAACTTCCATTACTATCGCCCGAAGGTTCAATCATCGGAGACGCCGAAAACCACTAAAGCAACGGTTGCTCAATCACGGTCACAGGGAGCGGGCTCTCAGGGATCTCCCAAACCCACTACGCGTCTCTAGACTGGGTCTCTATCTTCTGGGAGAGGGAAACGCGCAAGATCACCCTCTCCGGCTCACTCAACCGACGACTCCGAATGGACGATAGAAGCCATTCGGTCTAAGGAGAAAGAAGACCGCCCTCAGATTTCCAAGTCCGCCATGAGTCAGAAATTACAAGCTTCGGGAAGCAAGCGAGTCTCCTTCTCTTTCAAGTCTCAGGAATCAGAAAGTAAGCGCGAACATATCTCCACGAGCAGACCCCAGGATGGTCAACTACCAGAACCAGCCTCTGGAATGATTCAGGGTAATGTGGTTGTCGATGATCCTCAGTTATATACTCGATACTATAAGCAGAGACCATTCTGTCCAATTGTGTACGTTGATCTCGAATATTTCAAGAAGGAGTGTAACTTCGATATGACAGAATGGTTGCAGCAATTCATGCCTCTCTTAGGAATCAGCAAGCCCTTTTCCCCTGAGGCAGTCCGAGTCTTCTACCACAACATGTATCTCTTAGAGAAGGCTCAGGAGGACGATGAGGATACACTGGTCACTATCGTTAGAGGCAAGATCATTAAGCTCACTGCTTATGATCTTAATGTATTGCTTGGGATTGTCGACCCTCCTGAAGATCCCCCGAAGTTGTTGCCAGCCCAGTGCCACCAGATCTTATTTCCTCACATCCCAGTAGATGAGAAGAAAAAGATCAATCTGACCCCTGCTTCAATGAGCGATGAGCACAGGATTCTTTGGTAAATCTACAGCCGGAGCTTAGTCCAGAAGGGTCAGAGCTTCACTCACTTCGTCCTGAAGGACTTTGAGAGATTTGCCTCTCTAGTAGCCAAAGAACCAAGGAATCTTGGTAAGTGGATTCTGGACGAGATGCTCTCTTTTATATCAGAGGCCCAAGTGAAAATTAGAGCTACCATTTCGTATCCCTCTCTGGTGTATCAGATTCTGGAAGTAAACAATGTCTGGTATTTATCAGAGGACAAGGAAGAATACCCTCCCCGCTTTAGGCTAGAACACCCAATCCGTCTTCGGGTATCCTTCACGGAAGCATCGTCTAAGAAGAAGCGCAAGGGTAAAGCACCAATGATTTCTTCTCAGCCTTCAGTTCCCAGAACTGGACCCTCTATCCCTTCTACTACTCCTCCGGATGAAGCAGAATCTTCCAAGGCTGGACCCTTTAATCTGCCCCTTCCTTCTCTCATGCAGCTACTCATGCTGCTATTCAGGCAGTTGTTGATTCCTCCGTTCGAGCAGCTGTTGCTCCTGTCTTACAGTCACTGGACGCCTTCAGGAAGCTGACATCTCAGATGATCTGAGCCATGTCTGATGAGATGAAGAATCTCAAGCAACATATCGGCCTTACCTTTGACATGGACTTGGCTGAATTAAAAACCGATTTAAAGTCTAGCTATGCCGTCCTTTATAAGGAGCAACAGGAACTCAAGCGAGAAGTCCAGCGGACAGCAGATCGGCAGCAGAGGCAGATTTCTGGATTGGATGCCACATTGGACGCCTTTGTCCAACATTTCATACCCTCTGGCTCCCACATCTTCTGACTTTCCCTCTCCTTCTGCTCAGGCCCCTCCTTCTGATTAGGCCCCTCTTTTTCCTGATGACAAAGGGGGAGAATAGATAGGACTAGCATCATTTGTGTTGTTTTGTGTTGTTCTTGATTTGAGCTTGTAGTATGTTTATCTTGTATTTTGTTAATTATGAACACTGTACTCAATTGCCATGATTAATGAAAAATGTTCTTTTGGCTCTTCTGCATATGAACCATTTCATTTACATAATTTCTCAAATTTCTCTCAATTCAATCAACTTATGAAATTCCTCTCAAAACAAAAATTCTTAAGAATTGTCATCATCAAAAAGGGGGATAATGTTAGTTCTCGGTGTTTTGATGATTACAATTTGTGAGTTATTAAATTGAGTGAAAAACATGCAGATCACAGTTTACTCGAGAAGCAAACATAACATGCCCGAGCATCATCGGGCTTCACTGGTTAATGGGTTCTCGTACTCACTGGTGAGTATTATCTTCATTGAAGTCAAATGGTAATATTTCACCCCCTGATTTTCCAGTTCCGTTCTACACCTCTGGCTCCAGGGTATTTGATTCCCTTGCATTAATTTGTAATTTCATTGAACGATTATTTTAATTTGTGTCCAAGTATCGAGATAATGAAAGAAGATTCTGCATTTTTTTATTTCTTCTTCAAGTTTCTTGACAAAAGCACACATTTTCCTCTGCTTTTCGATTCTCCATTCTAATTTTGATTAGCACTCTGCCTCCATTTTCTCTAACTTGTATGCGTATGGTCAGATGAAGGAAGTTGTTGACACTTTGAAGGATGATGCACCACGTCTAGATTCCATTCTAATGCAGAGTTCTAGGTCTACAAATTGAACTCTGCATTAGAAAAAAAGTTCAATTTTTTCATTGCAGCTGCTTGGAGCCGTGGCTACAAAATAATAGTTATTGCCCATGTTGCAGAACTTCCATTATTATCGCTCATTAGATTTCTCATCCCTTTCTAGTTCTGCACTTCTATGGTAGGAATTTGGGATTGTGGTAATGAATTGATAGGTTTCTTGTGTGATTTGTAAAATAGATCAGCACCTTCCATTCATTGAGAATTTTGCCGCAGAATTGATTTCTACCTGTAAACGCTTGTTTGTTTTAACTTTTCGAAAGGGATGTTATGCTGTACGAAATTTATATGTGAGGAGTTCTACGAATAAAATACGGATTTTACTTTTGATTTTGTTTCCTTTTATTTTAAAATATAGTTGTTCTAAATTGATTGCCTTGATAAAAAATGATTTTTTTTTTCTAATGCAGAGTTCTAGGTCTGTTGGGTGATAATTTTAGATGCAGTTGGCAAAATTGCCTTGATGGTTATAAGCAAGCAATTTTTGTCTGATCATCATGGCTAATTCCCTAGATTCTTAGTGCATTATTTTGGTCAGCATAACTAAGTTTAGCCTGCATTGTGCCAATGTTGTGACTATGACTTTTATTTAAGACTGAGCTAGCATAAGTTTGTACTTTTCTTCTCTTGCTCATTTTCTTTACTGCATTGGTGTATAATTTACATAATTTCCTCTTGGTGGCTCCACAGAGAGATTATTTCAAGCTTAAGAGAATTTTTTCGCAAGTTCTTCTTTTTTTTTTAAATAAATATCAGAAGTCACTTGTTTCCTTTTTGCTCTTTCTTGTGGTTCTAGTCTGGATGTGGCTATTTAGATCCTTTATTTAGTTGCTGGATGGAACTCCTGGATCTTGCTTTGATTTAATAAACTCAACTCATATGGTTACTAACTGCCACATTACACTTGTAGTGTGGAGCAACTTAAAGACTTGGGCTGCAAGTGGGCTATTCTTGGGCATTATGAACGGAGGCATATTATTGGAGAAAATGATGAGGTGAAAATTCTCAGAAATTATTTCCAGTAGTTGAAGGCTTATGCAGGTGAGGTTTTTATTCTTGATGTTTCTTTATACCCTGTTTCTACCTTTTGAGAGTAGACTAGTTAAATTTTGATTTGATATATTTTTGTGTGCTTATCATTTTACCTTCTGTGATGTTATTCCTAGCTAGTAGTTGCATACAAATGCGAAATATTCTTTGATTTCTTATAGGTTGCAACATGTTCTTTAATCTTGTCAAACTTTTTTCTTTCCAGAAAATGTCAACGATATAATCTTAATGCATTTAAAACTTTCCTTAAAAAAAAAAAACGCCCCCGAACCCCTACACTAATTGTGCATCCATGAACTTTAAATCTTGGCTCCGCCACTGATGGGAAGTATGTATTCAACTTTGGGGAACTTTGAAAAATCACTAGACACATATCAAAGGGCTATTTACATCATGAAAAGGACCTATGGTGAGTGTATTTTTCTTGCAAAGTTCTTGAAGGGAAGAAAGGATCTTGGAGCCCTCATACAACAATAGAATCACACATAGGTGAACCTCCCAAGTCCCTTCCCATCTTCAATCTGTCTTTTTGCTGCTGTTTGAAGTTAAGGAAAATAGTTGAATATTCATTCTGAAATAGGAAACAAGAATTAAGGGTTCAAAATGGAAGCTTAAGGTAGATTAAAGCCTGTAAACATGATTATTGGTGTTGCATGAATTTATTTGGTTCTATTTTGCGATGGCTAAAGCTAAGATCTCTGTTTGTTTGGTATAACTCCGGTTTCTCTAATGGAAACATAAGAGAAAGTGTAAACGGTTCAAAATAGTACCCTGTTTCCATTTATCATACCACTAAGTTGAGCAATCGATTTTAGTTGGTTGAGCTATTTCTCAGACTTTTCTTTTGTTGTTGTTTGAAATATTAATGAAGGTTAAAGGCTAGATATGTAAATATAAGATGTGAAAGTCAAGTCTTTTAGGTGAGTGAGCGTATGAGACTGATGCTTGACGTGTAAATTACGTATTGAAACTCTAGAATGAAGAATATTCTACTAATGATTCTTGATGATCAAAGTGACGGTATGCGGGATATTTTGAATTTGTTATGTTATTCAAATTGTTAACAATAAGATATATTGGTTTTTAAGTGGAAGAACTGCCGATTAAAGGATAAAACATCTAGAGGTAGATTACGGTAAATAAATAAATAAATAAATATATATATATATATATATATATATATATATATATATATAGTTTTGCATGTGCTTGAGTTGTTTTGGTTTGGGAACACCGAATCTGTGTTTCGGTGTATATGGTTTTAAGGATAAGTATAAATCTGGAAATTTTAGGAGTGGAGATTTATTAATTATTCCTATACCCCTGTTCAGTCAGCCCTGTTTTAATATAAAGGATGTAATTTTTGTTTAATTTGATGCTTCTAATGGGTTTAGTTGAGAGTTTTGGGTAGGATAATAGGCAATTAACTTAGCTATGTCTTGGTTAGTATATATATATAAGGATAATAAAATTATCATTGATGACCTATTTCAAAATTTATAGGAATCACCAATTGCCTGAGTTTAACTATGTCTTGGTGAGTATATATATAATGGAAGTGCTTATTTGAGAGATTGTTTATTTCCCCTTATCTCATGAGGTGACATTGGTGGGTACCTTTCTGCTTCATGCTTCCTTTTCCATTGAATTTAAGAATCCCACCGTCTACATTAGCTAATAAGTTACATGGGCAGGGGAAAAAAACATTGAATGTTCTTTGATATTGAAATGCAAACAAAAATTTATTGAGAATGATGCCAACATGTTTCTGGGGAAAAAAACTTTGATTTTTCTTATAGTCAAGGTACTGCTTATTTAAGGCCATGAGTTCCTTTTTCTTCATTTCTTTGACTTGTTTTATGAGGTGTTGTACCAATTGTTATATTGTTCAAAGAATAGCTAGTTACTTTTGATAACAGTGCTGTTAGAATTGTTCCATTTTATTTTATATACTAGATGGGCCTTCAAAGATAACCGGAGTTGCTGTTGGAGTTAGGTGCTGGGGTGGAATTGGCAACTGTAGCAGTGCCACATCTATTTCTTCCTTTGGCATGTGTTGCTAATGTAGTAAAGGTTTGATGACTTTCTTATAGTTAGTGATTATGATTATGGCTGTCTTGTAGACTCATTTATTTACTTTTCCAATTAGAATGTTGCTGCTTAACATGGTTGTACTAGGTATAGATATATGAATAATTTGTTCCTTCTAAATTCTATTAGCAATGCAGGATGTAGAAAATAACACTACCCCGTTTTTGGGAAGGTGGTGTTTTATAGAGAAAATTATTTCATTGTCTACAATTATTTCTATTTGGATTCTGTGTGGTCTTGCTTTCAATGCTTCCTCTGATTAAGCATTTGAAAGGGCACATTCATATATATATATGATTATGTTGGCTTTTCTTTTCATGTTTTGAGCCATAAATTAGTGCATGATTGAAGGATATGTTTCATTTTCGGCCTTTACAAAAAGCCAATGGATGCAGCATGCTACTCTTTACACATCATGTATTTAAGTTAGAAACGGCATTCGCAAAAATATTCATTTCCTATTTTTCTGATGAATTATTTAGTGTTAGTGATTACAAGACATGGAAATTTGAGGTGTAGAAAAATGTGTTCCAAAAAGGTTCCAATTCTTCCACAACCCAACAATCACCGCCTCCTATTTTTATTAATCTTACAATCAAAGTTTAGTTCGTTGTTCATATTTCTTAAAATTTTATGCTCACCCAATCATTTTTTTTTTTTTTTTGCAAAAATGTAAAATGATCATCCGGTAAAACTAGATTCATCATTACATATTGTTTTATGCAGTATTGTAAGGTTTCTAAATGAAGAATGTTCCCCCCCCCCCCCCATAACTCACTTTTGTTGAAGTTGTACTTTATTTGTGTAATTAATTCATTCACTTGATTGATTTTATCTTATACCTTTTTTCAATTTTACAAATTTTTGGTACTAACGATGCCTACTTGAAGGAAGAAATCGATTTGGTTCGAAACCTGTTGGCTGGACATCTTCTTCACCACATAGATAATTGAAGATAGTCTTTATATTGCATAATTAGTAGGAGGTAGCTAGACAACTTTTTGAAGCTTTGTGGTGATTGTTGTACATAGAAGTAATAGTAGTTAACACTTGAATTAGTTGGAGCAAATTGGTTAAGATGAATTGAAGTTAGCCACTTCTACTTTGTTGTTACTACTTTGCTACCTTTATATCCAATTCATCATCAACTATGTGTCTTGGGATTTTGTTATATATACATGCATGTATTTTGTTTCTGTCTTATGAAATATAAGGTTGGCTGAGCTAAATCTTTTTAGCACATAGGTGTGTTGCTTTATTTTAATCACATTGTGATGATTGACTGCTGATATGTGTAATAAGGTTTTTGTAAGGGTGGGTAATCATATGAAGCAAAATATTTATAAAAAAAAACAATTACGGCGTCTAATTCTAGGAATTAGAAGCCGTAAGGCCATACTTACGGCTTCTAATTCTAGGAATTAGAAGCCGTAAGGCCATACTTACGACGTCTAATTCCAGGAATTAGAAGCCGTAAGTATGGCCTTACAGCGTCTAATTCCTAGAATTAGAAGCCGTAAGTATGGTCTAACGGAACGCCGGAACTTACGACAGACTTACGGTGTCTAATTAAAAATTAGACGTCGTAAGTCTGAACTTACGGCGTCTAACTAAAACTTAGACGCCGTAAGTTCTGCATACTATGCCCCCCAAATAGACATCCCGCATAAAAAGGACGTTAAATGTACCGAAAATAGGACGCCGTACCCCTATTTTTGTAGTAGTGTGAAATTAATTAGGCGTATGGTGTGGTGTCGTACGCTGGACCTTGATGAATAGAGAGATGGGCATCGAATGGAATATACATATGGTGTATGTCCCCCTTTTGTGCTGAGTTGTGGCTGAAAAATGAATATAATGGAGTGGGTGTATGTGGCACAAGAGGGAGGAGGTAGCTGTGAGGTGTCGGGCATGCAGAATGTGGGTGTGAGTGTCCACTGGCTAAAATCCACATTTGACCTCTTATAAGGCTTTTGTTTGCAATTCGGTCCTTTATTTATTTAATTGCAGACATCAGATAAGTGCTAGAAATTAATCCTTAATTTCATATAAGGATTTTTCTTTATCAATCAGCTTCTATGGGCCTTAAAATATTGACTTTAAAATTTCTAGGCCAAAAATTATTCTCTAACTATTTTTCCTTGAATTTTTAGAAAAGTAGGTCCTAAATTCCAAATAATGGCTTTAAGACTATTCAAGCCAATCTTTCGTAATTAAACCCCTAATAATAGTTCTAGATCCTCAAAATAATATTTCATACTTTTTCTCTAAATTTTCAAGGTCCAAAAACTCTATAACCTTTTCCTCAAAGTAAGCTTATGTAATACCAGAATAATTATTTATCTTAAATATTATATTTTGATAAATAATACCTATTCTAAATAGGTGAATATGTGGTCTCAAATTTCTGTATTGTATTTATTTTATTTCTGGGAAATTTTCCCTAGAATTAGAAGAACCAAAGGCAACATTTTCTAAATCCTATTAGGGATCATAAGATATCCTAAGATTCTCATAATTAAGTATAAACTTAATTATGTCATAAAAGGTAATTAAATATCATCAAAATACCTAAATCAATTAGAGAAAATTAGCAACAACTATTAGGCAATTAAATTTGCAATAAAAATTATAGTTATGTTAATTTTCGAAATTAAATAATAATTAATTTAAAAAGGGCATAATTAAGAATATATCAACTTAATTAACATCCAAATGATATCTAAAGGCCAAGATTAGTATCTTAGGAGTTTCAAACAATTTTGTTTAATATAGTAACCTATCAAATTTTGACAATTAGGCCTAATAACCCCTAAAACACTATATTAGAAATATTAACCAAGATTGATTACATAAAATTCCTAACAAGTAAGCCTAATTGATCAACAAAGGATATACTAAGCATAGGATTAAGACACTAATCAAGCTTATTAATTAACTTTGACAAGTCAGCTAAAATCAAAGGCTTGGATTAGAATTAATAAAGCAAGATCCTAAGGCTTTAAATTAACCTCATAAAGCTAAATCCTTGTGAACCTATAATCCACCAATGAGAGGTTTTTCTTGTAGATAATATAAGATTAATTAAAAAAACAAAATGAAGAGATAAAGGGGGGAGGGGGACGTTTTGTAGAGAGTTGTGTGTGTGTGTGTGTTGTGAGTGTAGTGTAGGAGAGAGAAAAAGTGAATTGTGAGTGTGTGTGTAACATCCCATTTTCAAAAGCAGTATAAAATTTTTTTCATCAAAGTAGAGCAACGGAGCAAGAGTGTAACTGATATATATATTCAAAATGCCCACTGGCTAATTACAGAAGCGGTACAGTAACCGAGAGTTTTCAAAAGTAAGAACAACAATAGAAAGGAAGGCTTCCGCCGGAACATCAAAAGGGAAGTCTTCAGCCGGATCTTCTATGCGGACTGCTTGCCTCTATCCTCGGTCCTCTGTCCTCGGTCCTCCCGACCCTGAAGCTATATTAAGGGCTGAGGTCCAATGCATATGGACCCCAGGTAACGGTTAACCTCATGTTTATATATACATATACAGACAACAGACATTCACAATATCAACAGCACATATAATCGCTCTATCACAACCAATGCATATGTATTGCTCCCAAAGATGCGACATATTGCCCCAAAGATACGGACATATTGCCCCAGCATTCGACATATCTTCTAACCTCTATATGCACTCAACAGTATAACATCTCTACATATACAACATACATACCACATATATGCATACCATAAACATCGGCGTTAAGACGCGAACATACCTTCGTTGACAAGCAAACTGACTTCGTCTTAATACGACGACAGGTTGGTCGAATGTGATCGGGGATATCCTATAGAGTAAATACCCTTTGGGTCCTCGAAAAACACGCTCTACCCATTTTGGTCCCTGAGTAAAAAAAATGTCATTTTCAGTCCTTTTTAGGGACTAAAAAGGGTTTTTTGGGAATTTGTGAGGGATTACAATGCCCACAAAAAATGACTAAAAGGACTAAAAGGGACATTTTTTTTACTGTTTAAGGACTAAAAATGAAATTTTTTTTACTCAGGGAGCAAAATGGGTAGCTCGTGTTATTTCAGGGACCAAAAAGGGTATTTACTCTATCCTATAAGGATAATAGCGCATTTATTAATGATCAAGCCTTATGACGGACATTTTAGTCACAAATGACCATTTTACCCCTGACCCCCTAATCTGCGGAATTTCACCAGCACTTCGTTACTTTGACCCTAATCTTCCAAAATTTCAACATAACTCCTACTCCAACATGATTTTCGAAATATATATCATATTCAACCTTAAAACATGATATCTAAACTAACTTGGAAGATTAAAGATCAAAACAACATTTCTACTATAACTACCGAATCGAAAACTAGAACTTAAGACTCGGTACCGAAAAATTACCCAGAGCTTCGCTGCTTCTTCCTCCGGACTCCTCCTTCTCTCTACCTTCTCTCTAAAACCGAAATGTTCTTGAATTTTGAAGAATGAAGTGAACTTGGAAGGCTATTTATAGGCAAAGGTTATGGATTTCAACCGTTGGATCTTCTTTCGTATCGACGGCTCAGAGGAGGTAGATGTGGCCTCTTTGAACATCACTCATTCTCCTCTTTTCTCCACCAAAAAAACGTCCCCCTATGTCATATTTTCCAAAAGTGAAGTCATCCTAATGATGTCATCTTGTGCTTTATGGTATTCAACCGATAAAGTTCCCTGTTCGATGTTCTAATTGCAAAATCTTACAGAATCTCAGAAATCCGGCAACATAGCCCTGAAGGTCTATTCTTCCTCTTTGGAAATATCTTGGTTAAATAAAATTTTTGATTCCATTCAGGGTATTCCGTTGCCTGCCGAAGATTTTCGAATAAACGTCTTCGGTTACGGAAATCGATTCGGGTAATGTCCAACTCGGGACAAAATTATATTGAATCATAATATGTCCAGTTGTTAGCAACCTAATTCAAGGATTTTGAGTTAGGATTTATTTTCTATTGGTTTTCATTTATTCTACATGCTTTTTCACAAAAATCTCTCTCTCCTTCCACTTGATTTTGTGTTCACACTACATAAATGCAACATACAACTTTTCTCTCTCTTCCCTTCTTCATGATCGAAATGCATGGTCCCCTTTTGGGCAAAAGATGTTGCTTTCTCTTCTCTTTATCTTTCCTCACCCACTTGCAATTATCCCATGTGCAAGTGTTCTCATTGGCTTGTTGAATTCTTTGACTTTTCAACCCTTAACCAATAAGTTTTCCTTCTTCCATTTTCTCTTCCATAATTCGAAAATCCTTGGCATCTTTTTAACAAAAGATGTTGCATCCACTTGCATCAAATATCCTATTGTCTATGTGTTTCTATTGGCCAATTGCAAACTTTTACTTTTAAATACTTCTTAGCTAAGTTTTCTACAAAACTTTACACCTCATTAATTCAACATTTTTTCTTCTTTTCCTCCACCTAATTTCGGCTGCACACACATATACATTAATCAATTTGATTTCCCACTTGCTTACCCAACTTGCTCAAATATCCCATTGCTTTATGTTCTTATTGGCTAGAGTTTTTGTTTGACTTTTCCATAACTTCTTCACAAAGTTTTCAACATTTCCATTTTGTTTAATTACTCTATGCTTTATTTCATCTAATAGTTAATTAGCAAGAAACTCCCCTATTGGCTCTCTTCATTTTACAAGGATTTCTTCAAGTTTTATTTATAATCCATCTCATATTTTTCTTAATCATTAATTCATAATTATTCTCATGCTAATCTTGACCTTTTTTTGGTCACTAATCTCCAATTAGGGGTTTTAGATAATTAACTTTAAATATCTCATTTTCTCAAGCTTAAACAATTAGCCAATAATTATTAATTTAATCACTTACTAATTGTTTATAATTTTCCTAAGTAGGATTAATCATTTTCTCACAACTATTTTACTTACATTGGTATTTTATGTCCCATGTAAAATATTAAAATCGTTTGAGTCACTTAATATTTATTTTTGTCTCATTATTTTTCAAGGAAATTAATCCCAAAAATTATCTAAATTAGAGACAACATACTCTCTAATTTTTAATAATTATTTTATTGCCTCTAAGGATTTATCACAGTGTTTTATAACTCTTAATTCATTTAGGGCATTTTAGCACCTTAATTCACTCGAATTTCATTAGAAATTACCTTAGAAAATAAGATAATTATAACCTAATATTTGAAACCTCATACTCACCTATTCCCAATAGGCATAATTTCCTAAATTTATGATATTTACCCTAAGTTGGATTTTAGGGTATTACAGTGTGTGTGTGTTGTAAGCCTAGTATTAGGAGAGAGAAAGTGAGAAGATATTTTGAGAGTTTAAAAGCCATTGGGATTAATTCAAGACTCAAGTAAATGAGAACCGACAGAAAATAAATTGTAGCCTGAAATATGTTAATCATAGACCAAATATAAGGACTTATTATGAGCAAGCATATTTTTAGCTTGAAGTAGGTTATCTCCAAAATCATTTCCTTAAATTTTGGGATTAATCCTAAAATGATTAAAAGGCTAGTAAAAATCCCTAATTGAACCATAATTCTTGTTATTCCAAGCACTTCTCAAGAGACTTGCATGAACTTCAAAATTAACCTCTAAAAATATTTGTGATTAGTAAACAATGGATTTTATCTAAGGAACTAGAGCACCTAAAGTAACTAATTCTTGAAGCATCTAGTTATAGAAACAAAGGGAGAAGGGGACGAATTAGTTGGCTTGGAAGAGGGTCCAAGAATTGTCTAGCATATATCCAAAAAGCACATGCAACTTGAGAATTAATTAGGGGACTTAATTGGTGAGATAAAAATCTATTTAGGATAAGGGTCATCATGAAAATGGAAGAGGATAGGGGGGGAGAGAGAGGGGACGTTTGGAGGGAGTGAATGGTGAGGATGATAGTTGAGATTTTACCCTAGATCCAAGGGTCAAGAATTGAGAAGAGGAAGTTCAATGGAATTACCAAACTTGCCATACCCTTTTCCTATAAATAGGCACCTTCATTGACTTGAATTCTCACACCAAATTGCAAGAGCAATTCGAAAATTAGAGTGGAAGTGAGAAGGAAGAGTCTTGGAGAAGGAGGAGCAAAGTTCTTGGTAAGTTCTTGATCCTTAGCTTTTAAGTTCTAGTCTTTTGTTTAGTAGTTCTTAGTATAAATGTTAGTTTGATCTAGGAAGTAGGAAATAAAATTCCTATTCTTGTTTTTAAGCCTCATTGCATTGAAAGATGCCTGACGAGGTAAAAACATGGTAGGAAGTAAGTTTTGAAACTTGAGAGTCAAAGTAGCGAAGCTCTGGCGAAATTTTATCGGTTAGCGATTTCTGAAGTCAGGGGTAAAATAGTCATTTATGACTAAAATATCTGTTAGGATATGGTTTATAAATTAATAAATACGATATTACCCTTATAGGATATCTGTGATCGCGTTCCGACCAACAGACGTACCGTATTCATCAACGAAGGTACGGACGCGTACTGTAACCTTAACTCTTATGCTTGTTGTATGTTTATAAATGATAGTTGTATTCATAGACTAAGACTTTGTCTTAGATAATTCATTATACATCCAGCTATATACGGGTTATGGTTATGTAATACCGTCAAGTTTTCATAGCGCTGAGGACACGAGTGTACATCGTGGCACTGGTGAAGAGTGCAGACAAGGATAACATGCATGTGCAGTTGCTATGTGTGGTTATTATTTTACATATGTGATTATGTACAACTGAGATGTCATGAATAAATTGTCATTCATATATTGTTTACATAAGCATGAGGTTAACCGTTACCTGAGGTCAGGTGGGCATTGGACCTCAGCTCTTACCTTAGCTTCAGGATCCGGGGGATACAGGATCGAGGACAAGGGTAAGGAGCTAGCGTGAAAACCAGATGAAGACGTTTTTGTTTTGATGTGTACTTTATTATATTTAACACTCGGATGAATGTACTACCGTATGAACAACCAGATACACTCACTAGTGCAAAAAAGGGCTTTAAGACTGCCTCATTTGGAGCGGATAATTGACGCACCGGTCTTAAAGGTGTGACCGGTGGCAGTTTTGTAAATAAAAAGAACTTCTTAAACAATGAAGGGCTATAAGACCGCCTCATTTAGAGCGGATAATCGAAGCACCGGTCTTAATGGTGTGACCGGTGGCAGTTTTGTAAATAAAAAGAACTTCTTACACAATGAAGGACGCCTCATTAAGACCGGACTAAGTATCGACCGGTCCTAAATCTGTGACCGGTGGCATATTTGTAAATATAAAGAACTTCTTATTCTGATCAATTTTTCATAGATCTTATCCAGACCTGTTAAAATAACAACCGTTCTTAAAAATGTTAATAAAAAAATTGAAATATCAAATACTTTTATGGAGAAATCTCATCAAGGCGGACTTATATTTTCTACACTCCAAAATAATACGGAAAAATATAAATATAAAGGTATTAAAGTTTTAAGACCGAACATATATAAAAGCCGGTCTTAAAACTTTGATTTTTAAGACCGAACTTAAAATTTGTCCGGTACTAAAGTTTAAATAAAAAAGTAATAAATGTTAAGACCATAGTTACAGAATGACCGGTCTTAAAAGTTAGACTTTTAAGAACGGACAAAAATTTGGCCGGTACTAAAGTTTGAATAAAAATTAATTAATTTTAAGACCGGACATATATAGAGATCGGTCTTAAAGGTTATCTTTTAAGACCGTATATGTGTATTTGTCCGGTCTTAAAAATGAAGCGCCAAACGTTAACTTCGCGGAAGCTTTTGTCACTCTCACACTCTCACTGAAGAACCCATGTTCACGTTGCGAAACCCTTCCTGTTCCATTACCTCTCTTCCTCGCCCTGCGTACCGTTAGCCTCTGTTACTCCCTCATTTTCTCAGGCATTCCTGTCTTACTGTCTTGAAAATGAACGGTGAAAACGATTCCACTCGTGTTCTTGAAACTCCAGATCTTGGTTTGACCGGGAGGGTCGGACAAACGAACCCTCTTCATCTCACATTGAGCCTCCTCGGCGCCGTGCACGCCGTGGTAGAAGCGGCACACGAATGATGGAAGTATCCCTTAGTCGGAATTCGGGACGAAGCTCGAGATTCATTTTGATGAAAATTTGCAACCTTTCGGTCCTAATAAAAGCACATATACTAGTTTTTTCGGCGCTCTAGTACGCAACAAGGTTAGCATTTTGGTGATGAGTGGAAAAATGTGGACCAAAAACAATAAAGGATCCTATGTGGGACACTATCCGGCTTACATGCACCGTCCCTGACTCTGAGAAGTTGAAAGACTCAACATTGTCTTATTGTCTTTGAGCGGTTCGGGAAGTTTAAGACCTTTCGGCTAACACTTATATTTTTGCCGAGGAGAAGCGACCATCAACCCCAGGACAAGTACAAATTTCTTGATGAACAAACTTGGCAACAATTTGTTCGAAGCGGACCACTCTGAAGCTCGGTGAGTTATATTTAGTTTTGTTTGCACTTTTGTTTGCTTATTAACTTTGTGAGGATATGTGAATGTTATTGTGTACATCTAATCTGTTAGTTAAATGAGCCAAACGGAAGAGATTGGAAGATGAAGCTGAATCCAATCCTTCTACGGTAGTTGACCAGCCGCCATCTCCAATACGTCGCGAGGAGCTGTGGTTGTATATTCGGCAAAAGCCAAGCGGCACCTACACGAGTGAAAAAACTCGTGTAGTTGCTGAACGAATTGTAAGTATCGATATTGTTATTTTTTACTTACTAAACATGTTTCATCACTAAGCTTCTCGTTATCTCGTATCTTACAGAAGATCTTAAAAAGAAAGAGGCAGAGGGATCTTTGCGTCGGACGGGAGGAATGATGTTCGACCGCCGCGACCGGAAAACCAGATCACTCGGGCGTGTAAGGGGATTGGAGGACGGGTAGGCCTAAAGCAATACTTTGGTAAATCCAAACGCCACAGACAAAGTATGGTTACCCGGGAGGAGATGGATCAGACGCGGCCAAATTAAGTGAGGAATCGGCGGCGAAAGATGCTACATTGAGGATGTTTCAATCGAGATGAGCAAGATGAAGGAGGAGATGGAGAAAATGAAGTTCCTCCCGAGCTCTCGGCCGAGACCAGTGTGGATCCCTTGACACCTTGGTGAACCTATGCAGCGCAGAGCACTAGAGGGAGCTGCATTGTTGGACAATCGAGTCGAGCAACCTTGTCATCTCGTATGTGGAGGATCGTGATGGTCATAGACAATTGGTTGCTAAAGGGACTGTCCACAAATTGGGATCAACTCGTACACCACGAACAAATGGCCGATGATGAAGTCGAGTGTCGGTTGAAGAGGTGATCTTTGATGCACCTGTCCCTCTCCCAACTGATGAGCTGAAGGTTGTGAGTGATGTCAAGGGAACCTTCATCTCTTGGCCAGTGAAGCTTGTAGATGTCTCTACTCCTCCTCAAGCTCCACCCCCTCATCAAGCTTCACCCCCTCCTCAATCTCCATCCCCTCCTCAAGCTCCACCCCCCTCAAGCTCCACCCCTACTGCTAACTTGACGGCCAAGGAAAAATACAAGATTTGGTAGCCCAAAAATGGTTTAAAGATAAATCGTGGCCTGTCGATGAAGTAATAGGCCTCCTCATCCCTGGACCGGTTTACATTGATAATGAAGATGTAGAGTCCATGCCGCTTCTCGGAAAGGAGGTTACTAGTCCATGTGTTCAAATATTTATGAAGTAAGTATCTTCTTCCTTGATTACATAATTGAAATGCACCGTTTAGACACACATATATACATATATACTAATTCCCTCATCGATGTCATTCTTGTAGGTGCATGCACGAGAAACTGGTTCAACAAGGCAGAATTTCGGATTTTGGATTCTTGTGCCCAGTGTATGCAAGTACAACACTACCTCTGGAATTGAGACAGGAGTACATATCAAATAGGTTGTGTAAAGTGCAAAGAAAGGTGTACTTGTTTCCACACTGGCTCGGGTACATATATACTTGTCTGCAATTCACTTAATATAATTATGCTACATATATATATATCACCGAGTACTTTCTTCTTTGTGAATTTTCAGCAACCGTAAGCTATATATGCTCTTATATATATTTATTGTTATTTTTAGACCCGTCGGCAACCGGAAGGATCGAACTTATGTGGCCCGTACGTCATGAAACACTTATATGATATTGTGACGGAGGGAAACACTAAAGTCACTTTAAGGGTAAGATGTTATGGCTGAATTCATCATCGATGGCTTAATGTTACATATGAAATATGCACATAATATGTTATTTCTGTTTCTGTCTTTGATGTTACCGAGGTTTGTCTGTGAAGAGCCATTTGATGATGATGAAATCGAGCACATACGCGAGGTTTTTGTGAATATCTCGTATAAACTAGTCTTAGAAAATCCAAGTCGGGACAATAATTAATGTCCTAAATTAATTCATTTGTAAATAATATATGATCTTGTAGCAACAATAGCCTTCGTACATTTGTTTATTTTTTCGACTAGCTAATTCATTCATTTGTAAATATAGCAATGTAATTCAATAATAAATTTGTTTATTTTTTCGAACAATTTGTGTGTGTCCATTTTGGGTTTCTGAATGAATGGGATGGTGGATAAAGCTATTTAGTGCTTGAAATTTGAGGTACAGGCGGATGTTGAAAATGAGCCGATGAGGCTCTGAAAAGTATTCGCGACTTTTAGGACCGGATATTTGTTAAAAGTGCGGTCCTAAAGGTCTTCGTCCATTTTGAGACCGGATATTTAATAAATATACGGTCCTAAAAGTCTTCGTCTAATTCTAAAAAATTTGGGTAGAGACTTTTAGGACCGTATATTTGTTAAAAGTACGGTCCTAAAGGTCTTCGTCCATTTTAAGACCGTATATTTAACAAATATCCGGTCCTAAAAGTCTTCGTCTCATTCTAAAAAACTTGGGTAGAGACTTTTAGGACCGTATATTTGTTAAATATACGGTCCTAAATCTTCGTCCATTTTAAGACCGTATATTTAACAAATATCCGGTCCTAAAAGTCTTCGTCTAATCCTAAAAATATGGGTAGAGACTTTTAGGACCGTATGTATGTCAAATATCCGGTCCTAAAGTATAGAAAATATACGGCTAAAATATTAGGACCGTATATTTGTTAGTAGTCAGGTCTTAAAAGTCTTCATTTTATTTAATAGATTGCCGAAACCTTTAGGACCGTATATTTGTTAGTTGTCCGCTCCTAACTTTAAATTTTAAAATAAGGCTTAATTTTTAGGACCGAGGATTTATTATACGTCCGGTCCTAATATTCTTCATTTAAATAGAGTTGGTGACTCGATTTTCAGACATATCGTTAGGGTTCAAGGCAACCATGTTTGGCGTTCTTCTCAAGTTTTGTGCTTCGTTGTTCTCGTTTCTACTTTTCGGATGTGAAGAACGTCATCGGTGTCCCTTTTCTTTTTGTCGGAAAAAGAAAGAAGATAACGAAAACGACACCGAAAATTTTCATCACATCGGAAAAGTAGAGGGGAAGACAACGATGGTCCAAACTTGAGAATAGTCGTCACTCTGTTTGTTTTTATTTGAAAAAGGTAAATAATGTTTTTTTGTTTTGTTTTGTATGGTCGCAACTGTTAACTTTATTCGCAAATTTTTAAGATTGATCACCACGAATAGGACAATGTTTTGTTTGTTCTTGTTGTCGGAGAAAAAGAACATAAAGTTAAAGACAAACAAGGAAGGCGATTGGGAAATAAAAATTTTATTTAATAATTTTTTTTTCTGCTGCCTCGTAAGGCAGCAGTACAAAAAAAAAACTTAAAAATTCTAATCCTCCCAATCGTTGTCGGAGGGAATGGTCGGAGACGTCGTCATCAGAGGTATGGTACTCAACGTCATTGGCGTCGAGTACCGCTTTCAGCTTGTTGTTGACGGCGTGATAGACCTGAAACAGTTTGCCCAAGCTTCGGTCTATATGATCGACGCGGCTATCAGTGCTCCAAAGATCTCGCCGAAGTTCGGTTTCGGAGGCAACGGAGGAGGATATGGAGGTGCCTCAGGATTTCGCCCGAAGGAGGACCTCGTCGTGGTGGAGAAGCCATTACGGTGGAGGTTCTAGGAGGAGATGGAGATGAATGTTAAGAAAGTAACAACGGGTTTAAATAGAGAACCCATCCTGAAGAATGTGAAACTTAGGAAACATTAACGAGGAGACGCATATTTGCTCGTAATACGAGGAGACGCCTAGTTGGGAAGTTTATGTGGAAGCCGAAGAGACTCAATTCATTTCAACAATGGGGAAGGGACTCTTGAAAAGAATGAACTTTTAATACCGGATACTGTGTGAGATCCGTTCTTAAAAGTAATATTTTTAACCAAAGATTTTTACTTGAAAAAAATAAATTGAAATATAAAAATAAATGAGTTTTAGGACCGGATACAAAGTAATATATCGGTCTTAAATGAGTTTTAGGACCGGATATTTGATAAAAGGACGGTCTTAAAAGTAATTGAATTAAAAATTAGTTTTAGGACCGGATACCAAGTAATATATCGGTCTTAAATGAGTTTTAGGACCGTATATGTGATAAAAGGACGGTCTTAAAAGTAATTGAATTAAAATTAGGACCGGATATAAGATAAAAGTCCGGTCTTAAAGGTTTGTATAAAAGTAAAATGACGAATTCATCATCGATGTTTATCTCTTCCCGCCATCCGTCTTTATATACTCCACACACTACCTCTTTGTCCTTGTTAACTCCTCACTTCCTAGCTCGCCCCAACTTCTCAAATCCTCAAACCATGGTTAGATACAAGCAAACCGCTCGTAGGGTGCATACACGCCTCACTCTCGTGCCATGGCTAGATCATTATATGGTGCGCCTCCTCCAAAGCGACGGTGCGTCGTATTGTTTCCGAAGACTCTCGGGTCGTTGGACCCATTGTTATTTCTTCGGATGATGAAGAGATTGCTCATGCCGCACCCCCTCGATCCTTCCGCCGATCCTTTCCTTGCCGAGTTCAACCGTCATCTTGAAGCCGGCCATGCAGATGTTCGTAATCCCCTCTCCAACCTGTTGGCCCCGGCGCGCCTACCTCGACCCCTCTCCGCTCTCCCGTAATGATCCATTCATATTGCGGGTGGAGAGAATAAGACAACAACTTGCCGATCTCCCGGGGAAATTAATGCTCTTCACGCCGAAATCGCCGAGGTTGTTCGATCGATTCTTGTGGATGATAATATTCAGCTTGTTTTTCATTTGTGTTTTTGTTGTTGTGTATATATTCTGAAGTAATGTAAGAAACATTAAGAACACCGTATGAATTTTTGGCTCTTCTCCAAGAATTCATTAAAGAAACTTATTCTCCAATTTTGCTTTATTTTTTGTCCAAAAATATCATTTATTTTATTGATTTAATATTGCAATCACGAAGGCCATTAAGACCGGACATTTTATTTTATAAGTAACGGATCTAAAGATAATTTGAATTTTAGGACCGGATGTTTTATAAACCTCCGGTCTTAAAACTTAAAAGTCTAATAAAATTTTAGGACCGGATAATTTTAAAACTCCGGTCTTAAAATGTTAGTTGTATCTTTAGGACCGGACATTTAATTAATAACCGGTATTAATAAAATCCAAAAAGCTAAATAAGGTATCTTTGTCGCGCGGAAAAATTAAATTTCCCTCTCTGAACTCTTGTCGCGCCGAAAGTGAATACTCGAGTTCCGACTCGAAATTTCCCTCTCAGCTTCGTCGCTGCTTCGTGTACCTTTCTCGACAATCACTCTCTGGTTCCTTAGCTAAACGTCTATAGACGAAGCTGTAAGAGATGTTTCGGTTAAAACTTTATTACTTTCCAGCTTATCGTTCTTGGTTTTTCATGGGTTTAACGAAATCGGTGTAATGTTGTTATGGGTATTCTCTGTTGTTAACGAATATTGTTTTTTGAAGATTATATTTGCACTTTAGACCTACCCAACTGACCAACAAGTGTTTTTAGGTTACTCTTGTTGTCTTGTCTCGCAACATCAACGTTCGTGAGCGGAGAAGTAAGACGACTCGGCAAACGCATATGCTACGAGTTAGTCCACAAGACCTTCATCCCTGCATTTAATTTCCTCGTCTTGCATTTATTTTGGTTCTTGGATTCACTGTGATGCATTTATGACCAAAAGTAATTCTTAATTCGTCTAAATAATATATAGGAATTCTACTATGGATCACAGTTGGATAGATGCTTTACGAACGAGTATTGAATATCAGAATGGGGTTAGGGAATTTATAGAATTTGCTAAACAAAATGCCCATGATGATGGGGAAGTATTATTGCCCTTGTGTAAAATGTTTGAATGAGTGTCGACTATGTCCACGAAGTTATACGCACACATTTAATTTGTCACGGATTTTGTAAGACTTATACAGTATGGGTATGGCATGGTGAACAAGTGCCATCAAGTGGGAAACAACATGGGGAAGTGGCCTTTGATGATAATGACACGGATATGGATGATCGCATAGAGGACATTATTCGTGATGTAGGAGAAGAGGCTTTTGAGCGATCACATGCATATGGTAATATGTGCAGTGATGCAGAGACCGCTATACCGTGGGTGTAAAAATACCAATTGTTGAACGCTGTATTGAAATTGGTAAGCTTGAAGGCACGTCATGGATGGAGCGACAAGAGTTTTTCAGAATTGCTTGAGGCTTTGAAGGACATGCTTCCGGATGATAACGTGTTGCCGCATCGCTACTATGATGCTAAGAAGATACTTTGTCCACTGGGGATGGAGTACAAAAAGATCCATGCATGCCCGAATGATTGTGTATTATATAGAAAAGAGTTTGAAGAGAAGCAGAGTTGTCCGATATGTGAAACCCCATGGTACAAGTCAGATAAGGGGCCTGCAAAAGTGTTGTGGTATCTTCCAATCATACCAAGGTTCAAGCGGTTGTTTGTGAATGAAAATGATGCAAAAATCGAGGTGGCATGCAGATGAGAGGATTTCGGATGGACAGCTTCGACATCCGGCCGATTCTTCTCAATGGAAGAAGATCGATCAATTATTTCCGAACTTCGGCGAAGAACCTAGGAACCTCAGGCTTGCCCTTAGCACGGATGGCATGAATCCCTATGGAAGAAGATCGATCAATTATTTCCTTCATTTTTTGACATCATGGTTCATCTCATTATTCATCTAGTGAGGGAGATAAAGTTGTGCGGCCCTATCCATTTACGGTGGATGTACCCTATTGAAAGATCTATGAAATTCCTAAAAGGGTATGTGAAGAACGCGTACTAGGCCTGAAGCATCAATTGTTCGAAATATGTTTCTGAAGAGGCCATGTTATTTTGTCAAAATTATTTGGCCAAAGTAAGACATATTGGGCTTCCAAAACGTCAGCATACTGAAGGGGGTAGACGTGGGGCTTCGGTAAAGAGTGTGGATCCTGATGAATTGTCACAAGTCCACTTATACATCTTGAATAATGTTGATGAAGTTCAAGCCAACATATCTGCACATAAAGAGGCTGTAAGGAAAGAGAACCATCGAATGACCGAACAAAGGTTGATTAGGGAGCATAACAAAACTTTTGCAAACTGGTTCAAACAAAAGGTCGAGGGATCTGAATGTGTTTCTGACACAATGAAATGGTTAGCACGTGGTCCTGAGGTTGATGTCATAAGTTGGAATTCGTATGTGATCAATGGTTATACATTTTACACGAAATCCCTAGATGATAGGAGCACAGTCCAGAAGCAGGTGGTGTTATGTTAGAGGCTGAATCTATGCACTTCTCCAGTTCGAAAGACAAGAGGCCTAAATTGGCGGTCATGCCATATTATGGGGTTATTGAAGAGATTTGGGAGGTGGACTATGTCAAAGTTAGATTTCCCATCTTCAAATGCAAGTGGGTTAATGTCAATAATGGTGTTCGGATCGATCGACTAGGATTCACTTTAGTCGATGTCAATAGTAGAAGTTTTGGAGATGAACCTTTATTATGGCAGATCATGCAAAACAAGTGTTCTATATCACCGATCAAGAAAATAAAATGTGGTTTGTAGCTCTCCAAGGAAAGAGGGTCATTGATATTGATGAGGAAAGTCATTCAAATTATGGTGATCTTCCTGAGAGTACTCCTTTTACAAGGGGTCTACCCGGACATGAACGAAGAAGATGAAGCGGATAATGAACCCGGCATAAGAAATGATCATCAAGAAGGGATATGGGAGGATATCACTTTATAAAAGTGTCAATTCATAAGGTAATTAATATTCATATGCAGAATTCTTAGAAAACTTTAAGGTTTTAACTATTATTATATTCCTTCTATGTTCTTAATTAAACAATGTCATCATTGAATATGAATTTGTTCTTGTTTTGTTTTGTGTGGTGGATCCGTTTCAAAGGGGCATGTTATAAAAGAGGATGCATGTTACGTTGTTGGGTGGGAATCAAATGAAGGCATGGTGAATAATATATTGGACTACATTTGTATGTTGAATTACGTCTTGCATGTATTGTAACTCATTGCCTTTGTAATTAGTTATATGTTAGCTTATTGTATAAATTACTTTAGTTGTTTTAGACTTAATTAAGAGGCCACATAACTCATGGTGGATAATATTTGTATTCTTTTTCCCAATTCAATTTATTCATGTTCATAGCTTGTAGCTTAAAGTATATCGATTTTTATGTGTTGTTTTGGATGGTGGATTTGTGTATATATATTGATCAGAAAGAACATAACAGGGAAAAAATACGGGAAAATTTAGACCGCAAATAAAAGGGTTAAGGTACAAAAATAGACATATGCTTTTTTCAAAAGAGCGTCCAGTGGCAAATACTTTTTTTAGGTGCAAAAGTAACTACGTGGTTACAAAATAGGAGCAAAAGTCACATTGACCGTTAAGGGGATGGATGTTGACCGTTAAGTTGGATGATTTGACTTATTTAGTGACGTGGACGCTGACTTGGACCCTAAATTGATGACTCATAATCAGTTAACCCTATTATTAACAAATAAAAAAAAATTCGCTGACCCCCCAGCACGATTTCATCGTCTTCTTCTTCCCCACAAATTTCCACAAATTTGAAGATTCGAAACCCAGAAATTGTTTCCACAAACACATCATCTTCTTCTTCCCCACAAATCTGAAGATTCGAAACCCAAAAAAATGCTGAACCCCGGGATCTTGAAACCCAACCCAGATCTTGAAGCCCCCGAGGATCTTCGAACCCCCCAACCCAGATCTTGAACCCCCCAACCCAGATCTTGAAGCCCCCAAACCCAGGATCTTCGAACAAAACGGTGCTATGCGAGATGGAAGATGGAGATGGACTTTCAGATCCACCACCGTCGACAACGTGGGAAGTGGGAGATGGAGATTGGGAGGAAAATTAGCCAAAGATTCAAACAACAAATTAAAATCCATCACAGAACACAAAAATTAAAATCCATCAGAGCTTATATAAAGTCCATCACAGCACACAGAAAAATTAAAATTCAGATTCAAATAACAAACAGAAAGAAGAGGATCAAGGAACCAAATCTTTCTTCGACTCTCCGTACTTTTCTTTTGTTTCGTCTGAATCTGCCTCTGGGGCTCCAAATCGCGGCTGTGTGTCTGAGATGGTGAGATCGACGGAGGTCCGACGGTGGTGGTTGGGTGAAGCTGGTCTGAATCGAACTCTCTCTCTATTCTACCACTCTTGCGTCACTCTTAAGCTGAATCTCGCCGATGGTGAAGAAGTGGATGGAGGCGTGGTGAATCTCGCCGATGGTGAAGGTGGTCCAAATCCAGATTTTTTTGGGGGGGGGAGAGATCGAGATCGATATTGAAGGGGATGGATTTTGTTTTTTTTGGGTCCAAATCCAGATTTGGGGGAGGGAGTGGGGGGGATCGAGATCGAAGGGGAATTTTGTTTTTTTTTTTAATAAATCTGACCTGTAAATCAGATTTTGGGAGTTGCAGTGTTGCATGTGCCACCTGTCTGCCACACACACCCAGTCAGCGTCCACATCACTAATATCAGTCAAATCATCCAACTTAACGGTCAACATCCATCCCCTTAACGGTCAATGTGACTTTTGCTCCTATTTTGTAACCACGTAGTTACTTTTGCACCTAAAAAAAGTATTTGCCACTGGACGCTCTTTTGAAAAAAGCATATGTCTATTTTTGCACCTTAACCCCAAATAAAAAATACGCTCTTAAATGTTCAAATATTAAGACCGGATGTATATATAACACCGCTCTTAAAGGTGTTAAGCCGGTCTTAAAAGTTGGTCTTTTAAGACCGGTCCATTGAAAAATTCGGTCTTGAAAGTCAGTCTTTTAAGACCGGGTAATTAGTCCTCCGGTCTTAGAGTCCTCTATCTTTAGGACCGGATTGATATTTGTCCGGTCTTAATATTTGGATCTTTTAAGAGCGGTCGATATTTATTTAGTACGACTTTTAAGACCGAAGGTTTAAAATGTCCGGTCTTAAAGAAAATCTTTAAGACCGTGTAAAAGTCCGGTCTTAAAGGTCGACTTTTAATACCGCCTGGAACAAGACTGCCGCGGGTCCGGTCCTAATGTACCTTTTTTGTCCGGTCTTAAAAGCCTTTTTTCCACTAGTGACTGTAAGCTATGTTATTCAGTTGCTCTTTATTTTGAAAAAAAAAATTCTGACGCTCAACTCTGATCAAAACGCTATGAAAACATTTACGAAAACGGGGTGTTACAGCTTAAGACTTTTGTCTATTTCTGACTTAAGAGTCTTCTTATCTCAGTCTTACTACTAAACTCCTTGTCCCAACATTTGGGATGTTACAATAGGTAATCCGTAGGTTCAACATTCATGCTTGGTGTTTTATTGTCTTGCTTTCATGCCTTTAGTCATTGATCTGCTTATCAGTTATTTTTCTTTTGCAAAATTCAGGGGGTATTGTGAATAATACTTTGCGACCTCCGATTTCAGATTCTTATGATTCAGATTGAAAATTGCTAATGGAGCGTTGTTTGGCCATCAAAGCCATGGGAGATTTTTTTTTTTTTTTCAACTAACTTTTAATACCGGATGTTTAAAAAACCGGTCTTAAAAATCTTACTTTTAAGACCTCATACTTTAAAAATCCGGTCTTAAAAGTTTGCCTTTTAAGACCTCATATTTTAAAAGTCCAATCTAAAAAGTATTTTTCAAGACCGGTTGCTCAACCGATCTAAAAAAATAACAAACTTTTAAGACCGCTTGTATCGTGACTGGATCCAGAACTGGTCTAAAAAGTAATTTTTGTAGTAGTGTAATATATATTTTAACTTATTTAATTTATTTTTACCTGCAGTACTTTGCAAATAGTTTTTGTGAGTAATATTTGCCCTACCAAATTGAAGAAGTCATAGAAGGGTTGGCTATGACTATTTTTCGTCAATGGGTTGCTGCAGAACGAAGTTAACTAGAGTAGCCATTTTTTGTTTGAGTATATGTTAGGTTATTAGTTTAGCTATTTTAGGTTTGTATATGATTATATTGTTTTAATTTGATGGATATATGTTATGTTTCTTAATTTCCTCTCTGTGTATAATTTGTTGGAAATATGGATCTCTTTTTTGACTTCTTCTTTACAGGTATTTGTATGTAATATGCACAGGGGCTTATCGAAAATGAGTCCTATCAAAAAAATAAATAAATAAATAAATTGGTCGTCCATACTTCACAGACATAATATATTGAGACATATATTACGATTCTTTCAAAGAACCATGAAGTATCTAAAAATATTTTATGGTTATAGACCAGCAACCGTTAAATTAATCCCTTACAAATGACGAAAACTGGTGTCAAATACTTTACAATTAAGCATTAGAACTGTAAAGTATTATGTAATATATTTCATGGTTCTTTGTGAATAACCATTGAATATTGTGTACTATATTTAACAATCATTAACTAAGAACCGTGAATTTTGCAACAAATAAATAACGGTTTTAATTGAATAATTGTGGCCCTATTATATTTCACGGTTGACAACCATAAAAGATTAATATTTAGCGCTAAGATATTTAACAGTTGAAAACCATAAAATATTACTTAAAATAACCGTAAAATATAGACAATTTCGTAGTAATGCAAACCCAGTATAAATGGCCCTTTTTATTTTCGAAGCTAGTAGGAATGCCTCTTCTCAACATATTTTTGTAGGCTATATTTCATCATGAATTTGGAACTTAAAAGCTGATATTAATTTTTGCTTAATATATGTAGTTTCTACAAGAAAGTCCTGACACGACTTATTACTATTCTTCACAGTAACTTTAGTTTAACGAATTGTAACGCCCTTATTTTTTATGAAAACTGTGTATCGTAAAATTCATCGTAAAATCAACTTGCAATAGATTATTCTTTTAACATTTGTCCAAAATATTGGTTTTCAGAGACCTTGTGAGATTCCCCAAAAGAAGTTGCAGCCAATATATAGTGATATAGATCTGAACCGTTCATAAAGTGACAACAAAGATCGATCTCAAAGCTATTAAACAATCAGAAATAGTTGCTTCTTAAACATTGCATTTATAATGATGAAAGGATTATCAGATTTCCGAGAAATGCATGATCGGTTTTGAAGTTCATCATCATGGTTTCTCACTATAACAGAATCCCTTTAACAGTGTGTTATGTTTATATAGTCTAAATATAATATGTGTAATACCCTGAAAATCTCACTTATGATAAGTATCATATTGAGTAAATAATACCTATTGGAAATAGGTGAATATATGATCTTAAAGACCTTGTGGAGACTTTATCTTATTTTTGGGGTAGTTTTTCTTGAAAAAGAATAATTTGCAATTAGGTCTCTAAAACGTTTGGAAATTTGCAAATAGTTCCCTAAACGCATTTACGAGTTATGAAATTCCCTGTGAAATTTATAAAAAAGGCAATTAAATATTTATTTGAAATAGGGAATAATATTGTCCCTAATTTAGGTAATTTATTAAATTATTACCTTAAAGAAATAAAGGGGGAAAAGTTAAAAAGTATTATAATGACCAAAATGCACCGTAAATTTTAATATAGGGCATGAGGCATAAAACACTAATGTCAGTGTAAAAGTTGTAAGGTAATGAGTTATGCTAAATAAGAAAATTAGCAACAAATATTAAGGAGTTGATTAAGTAATTATTGGCTAATTACTTAAGCATGAACAAAGGAAAATCCATAAATAATTATGTATAACCCTATAATTAGTGGTTAATGCTTAAAAATTAGCATAAATATATTTTCTAATTAATTGGGAAATATGAAGGAAAATTGGTGAGATTAGGTAATTTTAAGTCTAAATACAAGTATCGGCCAATAGGAAAATTTTGTGAAAAATTATGTAAAAATAATTAAAATAATAATTAATTAATTAATTAGTTAAAAATAAAATAAATATATATATATAATAAATGTGTGTGTGCCGACATCTTGTGGAAGAAAAAGGAAAAAAAAATATAGGTGGAGTGGAAATAATAAACTCTTAATTAAAAATTAATTAAAGTAGAAAATAGAAAAGGTAAATAAACACCGATAGGAATTGGATCATATCTAGAGAACCAGGAACAGGATTTCTAAAGTCAGTAAAGAATATGAAAGAGTGGATTTTTATCTTGAAATAGACTGTTCCAGAGGATAATTCCGAGATCGGTGGAGCATTTTGATAATAAGACGAAATAGGGTAATCAGTGAAAAAGACAGATAGTCACAGATTTAGAATTTGAAGAAAATAAATCATAACTCAACATCTGGGAATGAGTTGAGAATTTCCTGGACATATTTGGAATCAGTGGATTTTTGTCCAGAGGTTGATGATTTCGGAAGTTCGTTCCGTAACCGGCACGTTTTTCCGTAAAACTTCCGCAGGACCGTTGGAACTCTGTATGGAATCAAAAAGTTATTTAGCCCGGACATTTCTAATGAGTGAGAAATTGTCTTCAAAGTTGTGATTCCAGATTTCTAAGATTTTACAAGATTACGCGATTCGGACACCGATCGGAGACTTTATCAGTATAAAACTTCTTGAGGAAGTAAATGACATCATCAAAGTACATGGATGACATCATGGGGATGATGTCATAGGGAGGAAAGAGAAAGGGTTGGAGGGCCAAGATCATGCCACCTCATCCGTGTGCAATCCGACGGCTGAGATCCGGTCTAGTAAAGTGTGAATAGTAACCTCCAAATCACTATAAATACCCCCCCTTTCATACAATTCTTCACACCATTTCCTTTGTGAAATTCGAAATTAGAGAGAGGTTTTAGAGAGAGAAGCTCTAGGGGAATTCTGCAGCGAAGCTCTGAGTAAGTTCTTCGGTACTTAGTCTTAAGCTTCCGTAGTTCTTTCGGTAGTTAGAGTAGAAATGCTATATTAGTCTTTAATCTTCCAAGTATTATTAGATATCATATGATAGGGGTATTTTAGTCATTAATTTCAAAAAACATGATAGGGTCGGAGTTATGGCAAAATTTTGGAAGATTAGGGTCAAAGTAACGAAGTGCTGGCGAAATTCCGCCGATTAAGGGGTCAGGGGCAAAATAGTCATTTTGACTAAAAATGTCCGTCGTAATGATAGATCCTTAACAAGTACGTTGTTATATTGATAGGATATCCCTGAATACGTTTTGACCTACTGTCGAACCGCTGTCCGACGTGCTGGTTTCCGTTTTCCGTCAGAAGTACGGTTTTCCGTAAAACGTGCTAGAATAACATCAACGAAGGTACGTTCGCGTACTGTAACACTAACTCTGATGTTTATGGTATGCATGTATGTATGGGTGTTGTAGAGTTGTTATACTGTTTGAATGCATATAGAGGTTAGAGAATATGTCTATATGCTGGGAGCAATATGTCTGTATGCTGGGAGCAATATGTCTGTATGCTGGGAGCAATGTGTCTCCATGCTGTGAGCAATACATATGCATTGGTTGTGATAGATCGATTGTTTGTGCTGTTAATGTTGTGATTGTCTGTAGTCCATATACTGCTATATGTAAATATGAGGTTAACCGTTACCTGAGGTCCGATTGCAATGGACCTCAGCTCTTAATATAACGACAGGGTTAGGAGGACCGAGTGCCGAGGAGAGAGGCAAGCAGCCCGCATAGAAGATTCCAGCTGGGGACTTCCTTTCGTTGTTCCGGCGGAAGCCTTTCTTTTGTCGTTATGTACCTTTAATTTGAACCACGCGGTTACTGTACCGCTGTTATAACCAGCCAGACTTACGGCGTTTTATATATACATATCAGTTACTCAATCGCTCTGTTGCTCTACTCTGATTATTTTGAAATGATACTCTGATGAAAAAAAAAATTATATTGCTTGTGAAAACGGGGATGTTACAATATGTAGTGTGATGCACCATAAATAAAGCTAAATTAAATTTTATTTCGCGTATTGTATGAGAGAAAGAGTTTGATTTTTTTTTTCCTACAATGAGATGAGTTTTATTATTATTGGGGTAACATTGTTCAATCTCTCTTGTAATCTTAAATTGTAAATGCTTATCCTTCTAAAAAAAACCCTGGTCCTTAATATATATAATCTAATTGGAGAATTGATATTAATCCTAGATGTAAGACCTATTTTACATATTTATCTTTCGTTTTTCACTAATTAGCCTATTGGGATATATTCCCACAACAATAAATAAGTAGGAGACATGGGGAAAATTAAGGAAGATGATTGGGGTATTTTAAACAAAAAGTCATATTAACTAATTTAACTAACCTAGTCAAATTAATTAATTAGGTCTTACATTAAGGACTAGAGGAGTAATAATTATGGGTAAAGTTTAGGACTAATAAATGCCTATTATGAAAGGTGTGGAGTGGGAATTATCACACAATGGCTTGGTTTGTTTGATACAGCTTGTATGTGGTCAAAAATCAGAAACAACAATGTTTTCAAAGTCTGTAATACCTTGAAACTGAAGTGTAATAATGATGGATACCATTTATGCAGCACAGCGTTATTGTATATACCAATAAAAAGATGTGTAAATTCTAACATCCCCATTTTTCATGTGCCTCAATGTGGATTTATTTGCATATATAACTTTTTTTTTTTATGACGTTATGCGTATTAAATTTGATCAAAGGGGGATGAGAAGAAGGGTACATGAAAATTTATTAGGAATTATGAGGAAAAATTAAAGAATAATTAATAAAGGGATGATCTTGGCTTAGAAATTTTAGAGACAATATCTTATGGCATAGAGAAGCTAATTGAGGAAGAGAAATCCTTATATGGAATTCCCTTATTTTCTATTGCCCAAACCGACTTCAAATTTCCTGGGCTAATAATTTGATGTGTTAGTCTAATCATAACAATTAGTCAAACTCAAACATTATCTTCCCAAGGGTCTCGACCAACAAGGGCATTGGATGAGAACCAAATGTTATTATTGTAAATAAGTAGAAAGTTAAGTCTTAAAGATACTTCCCTCCTCCAACCGACTTAACCCTCTTTATACCTAATAACTCTTCATCTCATTTATCCTTTTTTGATACACACCCGGAGCATACCAAAAGGGAGAGTGAGGGCGTGAAAGGCTAAGAAGGAGTCGGAGGAAGAAGAGGATCCGAAAACTTGACGATTTACCGATTATAACATTTGAGGTAAGCTTCTAGAGTTTCTCCTAATCTTATTTTCTACAAGTATGGTATTTGGAGAGGCATATGAGGTTCTGAAAATCTGGTTTTGGAGAGGGGAAATGAAGAACACTATACAATAGCACCAGAAAACGTTATGGGATAAAAGAGTATAGATTGTATTATATTTTCACTTCATTGCTTGTATGATTGAATAATGTTGTATGGAGGATGAGCTTGAATATGTTTTAGTCCAGAGGGGTTTTGTTTGGTTTCGAGCTGAATATAGGTGCTGGAAATGCTGAAATAGTCTTATGTTAAGTAGTATTGGGATGACATGGTAGAATTTCATGAATATCATGTCTCCCCTGTTCGGTCAGACCTTGTTTGAGCATGAAGGAGGTGGATCTTTTTTAATCTAATGCTTCAAATGTGTCTAGAGGATGTTTTTGTGCAGGGTAGTGATAAGGATGTGAATTTAGGAGCATTGGAATTAAAGGTATACAAAACCACAAATCTGCCCTGTGTTTGTTTCCGTCAAGACAATTAGATGGTTTCGTGTTTTTGACTAATTAAATGGTGTTCAATTGCCCCGAAATTTTTCAAAAATAAAGTAGACATATTAAGGGTCATTTTGGCTTTGGAACCAAACCAAAAGGAGTTTTCTAGATTTAATTATGAATTTTTTAAGATCAGCCACTATTTACTGGAAATTTCAGAATTTGGGCGAAAATTTAGGGAATATAAGCTCATATTAGATCCCTTAATAAGAAAAAGGAATCCAGTGAGTTTGGACACATTAATTGGGCTTATTTTAATTTACCAAAGAAAATATTCATTGAGGTGGAATTAATTATATTTGTATTTTGTTATGTTAGGACTATTTGTGATATTGTACACCGGGAAAATTCATTTATATTTGTGGTCGACTATCAGGTAGTAACCTTAATCCTCATATACTCTGTATGACTTGTGTATGTATATGTTTTACCATGTATATTGCATACATTTGGTTATCATTTATTTCCGAGCGCTCTGGAACCGGAACATGCTGTGTGCATTATGGGCTTTGCTGTGTGCTGTGCCCAGCAGTCTGTGCTGTGCGCTATTAGGACTGCTGCGATGCCTCAGGCTGTGTGCTTTTAGGACTGCTAGTTCCGGATTGGGTGTGTGCCTTGTTGTATGCATGATCTTGGATGTTATATGGTTTGTGTATTAATTCTTGATTTTCTTACATACATTGTTTATACATTTTATATGGGATTAACGGTTACTCTGGGATTCAATTTTGGATCCCAGCCCCTTTTAAGCCCTCTGGCAGCTCATCTAGAGCGGAGCAGGAAGACAAAGGTAAGACTCGGAGCGAGCTAGTGGGATGGTGGATGTCGATGATTTTCTTTTGGATATTTATATTGTGGTTACCGGATGACCGTAGTAATTTATTTTGGCTGTCAGGTACCATTATTCGGACGACTGTATATTTTGATCCCTCCAAGGGAAGATTTATCTTTTCGTATTTTTATCAGTATATTATTGTCCAAGTAATGCGTGCTCTGCTGCTTATACTCTGATATGTGTCGTAAATTAGCCTGGGGGGATAATTTAGAATTTAATATTAGGAAATGTTCACACTACCCGCCACCCGAAAAGGGAGAGGCCGGTAGGTGTGTAACATAAATTAAGCTTCATAATATTGTATCTTATTAGTAACAGATAGTTAGTTATTGTTTATTTTAGTATATTTGTTGTAAATATTTGGTTGTAATTAACCGAATATAGCCAATAACATCTGTAACTAGTTAGTCATTTTACCATCAGTTTTGTATTCATTTGCTTGCATATAAGGAAACTCACTGTACATGATAAGACTTATCAATGAGAGTACTTTTTCTCTCTCCACACTTTATTTTCTCAGTTTCAATTCCGTGTTAATTAGAATGAATCTGTTGAAGATTGTTGGGAAAAAAATTCATATAAGAAAAAGCTGCGATTTCACCAAATTTTTCAGCAAGGTTTAGATTACAAAGTGAAGACTTTATTTTATTACCAGAGGAACTAAAGTGAGGTGGATTTGAGTTTATGCTAGCTGGAAGCTAGCTTAATTGGCATTGTCTCTACAATATATATACACTATACACACACACACAAATTCACACACACACACACACATATATTGAAAGAAACAAGACCTGAAGTGTATTTCTGTATGTAATTAAAGAGACTGATCAATAGTGAAATTATGGTAAGATTTTCCACGAGAACATTACAGATATATAGCAAGGTGGCTAACCGGACTTTCTTCATCTCTCGAACTAAAAAAATACTAGAGGCCTATAGAGAGTAAGTAGAGTACTTGATTCATGAAAAAGACGGCAAAAAACAATATTTCAGTCTGTTATCCCTATATCACTCTATTGTGACAGAAAAAAATAACAGATATTCAAATGCTACAGATGGATGACCATGTTTAAATGTTACAATATAGACCCAACCAATACTTCTTCAGCTGAACAGACATCACAACAACCATTGAAAAAAGTAATTTAAAAGCTATCTTAAAGAAATTATCAAGTTTCATCAACACGGGCAAATCTGACCCAAAGGTTTAAAATAAAAAGTGACTGCAGAGAGGCTATAATGGCTACTAAAAACCTTTGAAGTGCCAACAGCTACGCTGATATCTATATAATCTCTGTATATTATATCATCACCATCAATTACAGCATTCACTATTGGCTGATGCTGGAGTGCATTCACAGCAGCCTGAAATTTTGAAAAACAAAAACAAACCGTACATATATGAGAAAATAACAAAAAATACTCTGCCAATACACGTTAACTCAATACTTTGAAATCATACTTTAACAAACCCAGACATTAGTCCCAATTTGACTCCATGCTTTTCAACAAAAACATCCTTACAATCAGCACGGAGCTTCATCAAGTTAGTCCTACCATAGGGAGCAGAGTAATCAGGAAAAGAATGACAAGAGTAATTTAACATTTTTTAAGGCCTCCCCACTCATAAATACATAATCAGGCTTTTCCGCCAACATATGCATGTCTGCATAAGCACTGAATACATACTATATATATTATTATTTTTTATTATTCTTACTGTTGCTGTCCATATATAATATAAAATTTATAGGAAGTCACAGTTATTCTTGAGCCACGAATGATGTGGCTCACCTCAAACTTTGTACAAAGCAGAAGGCCCAGATTCTATTTATTCAAGGTAACAGATTTATTTTAGCAGTTTATGTATATTAACATGGATTGAGAAGGGGAAAACATGAGTTGCGATCAATAAATTCACTCAAGGAAGATCCATGACCATAAACTTAAGATAGACCTGATCTTAATGAGTCTTTTGCTAGGACCTAAAGCAGATAGCAAAAAGATATAAAGATGCAGAACCAAAAGGGACCAGTCCAGTCCCCACTGTGTTCCTAGAAATAGCTAAATCTCACCTGTTAGAGTTTAGTGAGTAAGCATGAAGAAAAAAGACAAAAGTGAGGAGCTGCAAATGGATTTAAAAGGGGAGACCGGTTCATCCAAAAAAAGAAAACAAAGAGAGAGAGAGAGACAAAAGGAAAATGGGAAGAGGGGGAACAAACAGCAGTAGTGGCTGGGGGAAACCTGCCTCTCGAAAGCAGAGACAATTTTACTTTTTTTTGGGTGTTTTGCTTTTCATTTTCCTTTTAATCTGCCTACACTAGTGCATGAGCCCTGGGTAATTTCTTAATAGAATATCTTTTAGCAAGGTCTCATCTCATCATTATAATTAAATATAAGAGATCAAAATTTGAAAGTTCAGATGAATTCAACATTAAAGGTAATTGCACCTCAGAAGCTTGTCACAACTTGACAAATAATATAACTTACATATCAACATCATTGAATGTTGTCAGCAACGCGAAGGTGTTTTGGGAATCTTTCAACCGAGTAGCAACCCGCTTTCGAAGTCTTGTCATAGGAACCTTTATACATGAGTGAAGACATCAAAGTAACTTTAAGTGCTCCGCAATATTTAGGTATAATCATTACTAAAAACACAATGACTCACTCGTCTCTCTCTTTCCTTAGGGGGAAGCTGTGGCTCTGTGGGAGAATGTCGTGGAGGAGAGGGTGCTTTAGGCTTCTCTGTTATAGGGGCAGCTTCAACTTTGGGTGCTTTCGTCTCCTCTTTGATCTTTTGGGTTGGCTGAGGAGCAGGTTTCTCAGATACGCTTTCAGATGGGGCAACATGAGTTGTTCCTTCAGCAGACCTTGAAATAATTGCTATCTTATTACCGGGTTCAACAGTATCCCCTTCATTGGCTAGAAGCTGATAATCATTAAATGAACCAGAGTCCAACTTCAACATATATGCAACAAGAAAATGGGAGAAAAATAATATGATTAATTTGAAAAAGAAAATTGGACCAATCAAATAGTACCTTCTGAATCACACCCGACTCAGGACTGGTAACATCAATTGTCACCTAAGAACAACGAAATAGAAAAAAGCAACGAAACATGTTAATTATTTAGAAATCAGGTATGCCAATTAAGTGATAACTGTCAGATCCTTCACAAAAACTAATATATTGTTTCAATTTGGCACCTTATCTGTCTCAATTTGTGCTATCGATCGGTTCATCAACTTTAACACTATCGCCTGGTTCTGATCCCATGAAGCAAAGTAAATCAGAAAGAACAAATAATTATTAAAATATATAATAAAAAAATAATTTCTGTAAATTTTTTTTTTAAAAAAAAGAACAGATAGAAAATGTTAGTTAACGTACTTTTCAAAAAGGTCGCTAGAGTGCCATCAGCGATAGATTCAGCTAATGGAGGGACCACAACATCAACTAGATCTCCTATATCAAACATAGAGCAACAAGTAAATAAAGGCGAAAATAAGATAAACACACAAGTATAATAAATTTAAAGATAAAATTTTCTTCTTTCTGTTTGGTTTTGCTTAAAAATCAAATTGTCTCAATATTTGGTTTAGTTATTATAGCATAAGCATCAAAGAATAATCATCTCAGTTATTGGCTCACTTGTGATGTTAGGAACTATAAAAGAATAAATCCCAAGTCAGAGTTACCTTCCATTTAATAGAATCATAAACACACAGTACAAATCTTCTCATCATTTAGGTTTGGTTTTAATCGGATCAGCTGAAACAACAAATGGCCTAAATATTGTGTTTCATTTTTTCTTGTGGGAGCTGATCATGATATTCCCGGGAGCATGCTTAATTACAAATATTTATGTTTATCAATGATAATATATATTAGCCCCATTCAAATCTAATTTCCTTTTACTATACTTTGCCTGAAAATGTCAAATTGAAAATCCTTAATTCAAAAGATCTATTCAAAGTACGTTGACAACCGCTAAGATGGTAGTTTAAACAAATGTTGTTACATGGGAATTGAATTAGTTAGCACTAATAGTTAAATTCTTAGCTGTTGGTTAGTTAAGATATTTAGAAAGGTTCAATTATACCATTGTTAGTGAAAATAGGAGGATTTACAAGTTTAACTGGGTGATTTGACTTAATCCATGCGTGTTACATTCAGCAACATATCAATTAGTTTTGAAGCAGTTTCGTTCCCTCAAATGAGGAGAAGAAGTTGCGGGTTGAACCCAAGCTCAACAAAATTCAGCACAAGATGAGGATTTTGGAGTTGGTTGATGGCAAAAGTCCCTGAAGTGAAAGGAGAAACAACAAGCAAAACTTGCAGCAGTCCTTTTCAGTCAAGAGGTGAAGCTTAAGACCCAGACACAGACCACCATTTTTCAAGATCCTCCACTTGCAGTTCAAGCAGAAGAAAATTGATTGATTGTAGAAAGTTCACAATCAAGAAGATGATTAAAAGAGGAAAGAAAATGAAGTTGACAGTGGTGAAGAAAATGAGAAGGGAAATAGTATGGGACTCTGAAAGTATTCATTGGAGAGTGGCAATAATTCTAAATGATCCAGTAGGTCAACAGAAACCTTTACAGACTGATGATGTTTTCTTGGCCAAGTTGAACAAGCAAGGAAGGCCAAAAGCAAAGGAGATAATAGGTGGAAGAGCCGCAAAGAATGACATCAAAACAAGAGTATCAATGGAAGAAGCATCCTTTGTTTCAGCAATTATGCCAGAACCTAAACTGCTGGTGATACCCAATACCATCGGCATCATTTTCACCTCCAACAACAGTCCTTCAGAGCAATTCAATGCATCAGAATATTGACTGGAGAAGTCGTTAAAGTGAGTTTTGAACCAGGACCCCCAACATTGTCTTCTTCATAAAGACTTCTGCTATTCTCTAGTCTCAAACACAATGGCCAATATTGCAAAGCAGACTGAGGAACATTAAGAAGAGATATACCATGTGTGACATCAACCCTTATTGCAAAGCAGAAGAATAAGCAACAAATTGAGCGCACTAACGTCTCAAGCCCTCGAGCGTCAAGCAACGGCCCAAGCGCAAACGCGAGAAAGAAATCTGTACATATTGATTCAAGCAAGTGCTTGTTGGGGATAGATACTCTTGGTTTTTATAATAAACTTTTGGATGGTCTAGAAGGCAAGGCTCAATGAGTTCCAAAGATAGCGAGTTTAGCTGCATTCACATCATTACAAGCCCCAAACCGAATAGCAATCAGTAAATGGGCAATGGTCTCAGAATTCTACAATTGAGGGATTTCTTTCTAACCAGACTTATAGTACAAAAGTTGATAGAGTACCATATATCATGGGATTGTGTGAGAAAGCGGGTGAGGTTAGTGGATCAGTTTGTTATCGTATTTAAAGGAGTTGTCAATTTAATTTATGTTTCAAATAATAAAGAGATAAAAGGGTGGCCCAATTGTAACACCCCTACCGGCCTCGCCTTTTCAGGTGGCGGGTAGTGTGGTCCTTTAACTTAGTCCAATTTTAATTCAATTATTTAATTCCAATTCCCAAGTTAATTACGTCAAGTATCAGAGTATCAGCAGAAGAGCACGTATCGGTTTGGACAAAGTATACTGGTAAAGATAAAATACTGAAGAGTAAATACAGTCATCCAGATCCATAATGCTCAAAATAGCCAAAATAATAATACAGTCATCCGGGAGAAAATAAAATAAACAACCAAAAGGGAGTCACCAACAGTCACCAACAAACACTTCAATCTCGCTCCGCATTCTTACCTTGGTCTCTCGGCACCAATCTAGATGAACTACCTGAAGCTTTATAAAAGTCTGGGATTCATAAGTGGATCCCAGAGTAACCATTAATCTCATATGTAAAGTGTATGCAATGCATGTATGTCACAACAATCAGGAAAACAATAAATCATATAGCATTCAGTAATCACGCGCAGTAAAATAAAAGCATACCACACACATATGCAATATTTACTGCGGAAGGACCAAGTCCTAATAAACGCAGGACTGCTCAACATAGCAAGCCCCGGATCCACAGCGCTAGGAAAATCACAGTGGTCGGGCCTCAAACCCGGACCACACTGAATGCACATACAAACGCATGTCTCTCACGAGACACGGATCCACAATTATGAAAAATCAAACATACAAAGTAACACAAGGCATATGAAGATTAAGGTTACTACCTGATAGTCGACCTCAAATATTACTACTTTTTCCGGTGCGCCGATGACAAAAATATCCCTAAAATAACCAATAATACGCATAAATTTCCAATATTTATAGAAATTCACCTTAATAAATATTTGACTTCTTGATTTGAAATAATACAACTTCTTTTTTTCCAAGCATCCATAATCTCTAAATCCCTTTTCTCCATTGGACATCCATTACTTGGAAAAACCCTTTTTATTTTCGGATTACACAGAAAATTCCAGCAACAGTGACTGAATCTTCAAAAATTCATAATTAATTCTAGAAACATTCAATTGGGGTGGTTCAAAATCCAAAATGACCCTTAATATGTCTAGTTTTGGATAAAAATATTTCCAGAGTATTAAACTATTCGTACGATTTTTCTGTGTCCAAGATCCACCCTCAGGTCCGAAACAGAGACCTATTTTCTGGGCCATTTTAGAAAATTAATTTCTCCTTATCCAGAGCTTCCCAAATTACAAATTATATACCAAAATAATCCTTGAGATGTCTATTTTCTCCATGTAAAATTTCATAATTTTTAAAGTTCATTTACTATGTCAAAAATAGAGTTGAACCCAGATGACTCACAGAAATTCCACAACTCAGCAACCCAACGTTTTTACACTTTCATCTAGGGTTCCAAAATTTTGATCCAAGTTCATCCTTATACAAAATCTCATTTTAAACACTTTAAAAATCTCAAAAACACCAAAACCAACTCATATCCTTAAGAAAACCAGCTGCACGAAATTTACCATTTACTCACAAAATGTCAAACTTCCATTCCAACTTCATATCTTCCATATCCTAGGTTTATTCTTTCATTTTAGACCATAGACCTTAACTTTAAACCTTTGTTCCTTCTTTTCATTAATTATCCAACCAAGTATACAAACATACTCAAGGTGATAGATATTTCCTAACTCAAACAACCCAAGGAAAATGGTTGAAATGTTTAAGAGTGACTTACTTGATAGCTTTTAGCACCTTTGTCCCACTTGCTCCTTGAATCTTCCTCCTTAAATTTTCGTCCTATGCCTTGAAATGCCAAGGAGATGATGATCTTTAATGTCTTAGCCACATTAGGAGAGGTATAAGAGAGTGGTTTAATGTTCCAAAGTTAAAGCACTTACCTTAGCTTCAACTTCCTTCTTATTCTTGAGCTTCCTTTAGCTCTTCTTGCTTGGAACCACTTGATCTCACTCTTCCCTCTCTCTTCAACAAAAATGCAGCACAAAATGGGGGATGTGTTGGCCTTTTAAAATGCTCATTGCTTTTGTGTTGGATAAATGACTCATGTGCCCTTACCTCACATGTTTTCAAATTTAAATCATTGGCTCCAATTTCAAACTTACTTTTGGCTCCAACTTTGAATTTCAAATCTTGGCTCCAACTTTGAATTTCAAATCTTGGCTCCATGAAAACTTTTTTTTCCCTCCCTTCACTTGTTTGGCCAAAATGGCCTCTTGGTTTGGTCTCCAAAAATTGCTTCCCTTCCTAGCCCAATGTCCACAAAATTTTCTACATGTCCTCTTCTTGGCCCATATTAGGAATTTCACTACTTTCTTCTTATTTTCCCCTTTGACCATAAATACAAGGGTAAAAAGGGAAATATATACTTTGACTTTCATTGTCATCTCCTATCTTAAATTGTCCAATGTCACATCAATTACCCAAATTTTCAGATAATTCCACATCATTTTCTCTGACTTATTATTTACTTAGAAATTAAATACCATAACTATATGCTTGATGAAAATTCATGTATTCCATTAATTCATTCAATACATCAATCTACATAAAATTGGGGATGTTACACCAATGCACAAGGCTCTCATTAGGAGGTAATGGGTGGGAGTGGGGTTTGGGGAGGGATGTATGTATGCAGCCTTACCCGCAAGGGGAGAGGCTATTTCAAGAATTTGAATCCGTGACCTCTAGGTCATATGACAGCAACATTTTTTGTTGCTACATGAGGAAGTATATCAGTTTTATTTCTTTAGACTTTAGGAGATTCTCCTAAGCATTTGGCTGTTAAGGAGGAGTTGATTGGAGGGGGCTTTAGGTGACCTCTAGGTCATACGACAGCAACATTTTTTGTTGCTCCACGAGGAAGTATATCAGTTTTATTTCTTTGGACTTTAGGAGATTCTCCTAAGCATTTGGCTGTTAAGGAGGAGTTGAGTGAACGGGTGTATTAGTTATATTTCTTTGAACTTAAATGCTATCTTTTTCTTGTTAGAGGGGCTTTCTTAGTGGATGAGTTTAAGATCCTTGCTCATATTCTAACAGAGATTTTTTTCTGCCTCTCTTAATTTATGTTGTTAGGTTCTGAATTCAAATTTCGATAGACTTTTCCTTCCTTCTTTCTCTCACCTATCTTGGATCCTATCAAAAGCTCTTTCAGACACAATCCAAAGGGCGATCAATGAAGTTTCAAATTTCTAAGATTTTAAGGGAAAAATAATTGTTACATGGGAATAGCATCAGTTGGCAGTGTTAGTTATTTAGCCACTAATTTGTCAGTTTATTAAGATTGTTAGAACGATCTAATTGCATCATTAATAGTATAAATAAGAAGTTATACAAGTCTCATAAGGCAATTTGAATTGAATGCAAGTGTGTTAGGTTTTCCTCCATATCAAAGATCATGGCATCCGAATCACCGTGTCCTAACATACCTTTCAAGAAATAAAGTAAATTGTACAAATCAAAAATTGAAAAGGGCATGTCAATAAATCACCATTGTCTGAAGAGAAGGAGCGCCTCCATGTTTGCCTTGTAATCTCTTGATAATACAAGTCTCTGCATTCCATACAGCAATGAGAATGATACCAACGATAATAAGTAGAATGTACTTTTGAACAACATTTACTCATAAATTAATGCTTAGGAAGAATTAAATCAGATAGAAAATCTTATAACTTCAGATAATAATATATGCAAGGAAAAAAAACTGAGGGACAATAACCAAGTAGATTCATCATCGTTGCACCCCACCTTACAGAAAGCCCAGCAACAAAATTTGATTAATAGATGAAACAATATATCATAAATAAGTAGAGTTTCGACTTTTCTCATTAAAACCGATCTCATTTAGATTTTTGTCGTTCAAGCTTTTGATGTTTTCAATCACACTAGAAAAATCTCAGGACTCAGTAATTGTATGAATGTCAGATGCAAGTTCATGTCATGTGAGTGCAAATTCACACTATTATCAGCTTAAGCGAGCAACATACTTGAGACTACAGTGATAAATTTGATACTAGAATCTCATAAAGCCACTAATGATAATAAGCTACATTTAAATAGGAGACATCAGGAACATCAAATAACAACAAATTAAATGCTAAGAATTTAGGATGACAGCAATTAAATCAGCAGATTTTATATGATAACTATATAACTAACACTCCCACTCAAGATGGAGAGTAGATGTCAATCATTAACTTGGAGCAAGGTTCTTCAAATCTACTCTTCTATAACTGGATAAAAGATCTATACTTCTATAATTATATGGGAGCAAGTTCAAAGAAGGGGGTTAAACTGGACAGATAGCTACACTTAAATAATAGGGAATAAAGAGAGAGCCAAGTCGGCTTTCCCATAAAGGGAAATAACTCATTAGGAAAAATGGGTTAGCCCAATGGCTATGGCAAGACAAAGGGGATAGGATAAACTATAATGATTAGCGATGATTAGAGGGAAAAAATGCCCATATTTAACTCTATAAAGAGATGCAAGGGAGGGAATCATCAGAAATGCAGGGGGAGACCAAGAAAAACACTGAAGAAAATTATTAAACGGGCTCTCATGGTGAAAAATAAACCTGGCGAGTTGGTTATTGATTGATCTCACAGACATTAGGCTATCTATGAAACCGAATTCACTTAACGAAATAAGATTTGTTGTTGCGAGTTAATGGAGTGCAAAAGTACATTCTACTTTCATACATAATGCAGGCATAAGCTGCAGAGCCAAGCGAAGTTATTAAATTGCAGTTGCAGTCACATTTGACTAGTCAAATTGCAAGAGTTACAGACCATGTAAAACAGATTGCAGTCACAGTGACAGCATATTTTAAGAATTGGCACAAGGTGTAAAAAAGAAAAATATATAATTGTATAGCTATCAATACATCATTATTTATAATTTTATATCATTTTATAGTACTCACCCATTCAATACTCCCTCTGATCCTATTTATAAGAGCTTGATAACCGAATTACGTAATTTAAGAAAACAGTTAAAATTAGTTAAAAATGATAAGTATATTTTGAAATAAATCATTTTTACAAGTATACCAGCTTTTTTGTGATGATCTCGTGGTCCTCAAATGTTCTGTAATTTTTTTTTATCATCAGGCATTTGGTTATCATCAGACAATATGAAATAGGTATTTTGTTTTCTACTTACAATATTCAAATAACTTAAGAAATTAAAAAGGCATTGAATTTCTGTCACTCAACCTTGTACTGTGGTCCTAAACTATATATGTTGATTGGTTTTGTCACTTTTCATTAATGTGAACAGTAGCTAGTCATTTGTGTACAGTTTTTGAATCACACGCAACAACACCGGCACTTGTTCTCTTCAACACTCAACTGATGACAAAATACTTTCTGATTTGAGTGCCTCCATTTATCTCAAATGTTTCTTCAAGGCATGCAATAGTGTTTTATTGAAATTCAACAGCTGGGTTGCCATTTCTTTCTTGTGATTCATGAAATCTACATTAATATTATGGCTGTTTTCAACAAACTTTTTTTATATTAAAATGATTAATGAACCACCAAATTGTGATGGGTGATTTGCATATAAACATTTAATGTGTGTGTGTAATATGAGAAAGGTATAGAAAGTTGATTTACAAATTTTAAAAACATTACTCATTATTTAAACTTTATGTAATATATTGAGGTCCACCCAGGTGAAGAGCAAAGGATGGGCGCAGTGTATATATGGAGACAAAAATTGTTTTCGTTCAACATGGATAGGTGAATTTTTAATACTCCCTCCAGTCCTAATTATAGGAGCAAATTACCAGAATTTGGGGAGATTAAGGAAGGAAGTTAAATTAGTTAATTATGTGTATTTTCCAAAAATACCCCTCTGAAAATTAAAAAAGAGATTAGAGCAATTGTTAGCCGTGCACAGTGGAGTATTGCGATTGCGATTTCTGGTACGTACGAAAATGAACATTCAACATTAAATCAAAAAGTACAAATTAAAGACTTGGATCGGTGGAAAACTTGAACTAAAAAAAAAAGATCGGTGGAAAAACGTGTACGGAAAACAAATTAAAAGTCCTGATTTGATTCCTCACTTTTATTTGACAGCTTCCTTATTTTCCATTTTCAATAATACACGCACCATTTCCTAAATTTTTTTAAAGGAATATTAAAATTATTTTATTTAAAAATAAAAAATAAGGTAGAATCTCTCACTTGATAGAATATAAGCGTGTTGTAAATTAATTATTGTGGAAGAAGTATTAGTAGGGGTGATATGGGAAAAATATGACAAAAATTGCTCAAAATTATTTTATATTAAAAAGTATAATTTAGGTGTATATGACATTAATGAGTTGCAAACATTATTTACTTTATAAAATATATAGGTGTATTATTAAATTACTATTGTCTTTAATTATTATTGAGAAAGTATAAATAGGGGTATTATAGGAAAAAAATGACAAAAGTTAAAACTTGCTCTTATAATTAGGACCAAATCCAACTCTAAAATTTGCTCTTATAATTAGGACCGGAGGGAGTAGTATGTTAAGATGTAAACATTTCCACAAAGATTTCTATATTTGTTCTTTTTTTTTTGGGTAAAGGTGCAAAAATACACATGTGCTTTACCCCCGGGAGCACCCAGCACCATATGCTTTTTTTAGTTGCATAAATACACATGTGGTTATAAAAAGGGTGCAAAAGTCACACCTCAGTTAAAAACAAAAATGTTGACTGTTAAAAATAAACACTTTGACTAACAGTGCTGACATGGCATATATTAAGCATCTGGGAAAAAACTCAACGCAAAAATCTGAAGGCTCGCTATGCGTAAAGCTTTCAAGTTGATTCAAGCACTCAAAATCATCGGAGAAATACAACGAAGCATGAGATACACGATGTGCTTACCATATGCACGATGGCAGCAAGTTTTTCTGAGTTTTAAAACAAAATAGCAAAGTTTCGAAGGCTTCCTCTTTATTCATACGTGCAGTAACGTTTTTTTGACAGCAAGCATCCTATTATGGCATCTAACTCCCTTCTCTCTCTATATATATATATGGTCCTGTTTCAGTTTCTCTTTCTTTTCTGTTTTCTTATGCGTAACGATATTACACATTCATGACAGTGTTATGGAAACAAAGAGGAAGATAAGTTCAATACATTACCTCTGTTTTCTGAGTTAAAAACAGAGAGAGAGGGAAGCCATTCTCGTTGCTCAAAAAGTGAGCAAAAACAGAGAGAGAGAGGGAAGCCATTCTCGTTACTGTGGTCCTTTTCTTATCTTATCCCCATGCGATCTTGGACATTCAATATACTGTTTCACAAAGCAGCAATCTTTTTTATCTCATGCTAACTAAAATCATGCCTCTAATCATCCAGTAATCCTCAAATCAAATACGTATTATAGTCCTTGTATATCCATTCTCTCTTTTTCGTATCCATATTTTATGATGTTCCTTTCGTCGGTTGGGTTCTTGATCCATTCCCCAAACATCTGAGAGTGCAACATCCGCCTCTTTATATATATCGGCCCCGTCTTTGTGTCTGTGTCTCTGTGAGACAACGTTCATATATAAACATAATGCTTACTTAGCTTCTAAAATAAAACTGAACCGCTACTATATTTAAAGCATTTGACGAGGAATGAATCCTGAAGGACTCACTGATATATATATATATATTCTAATACATAAATAAAAGCTGAACAAACAAAGGGCAAGAGGGAGAATAAGCACATATGTACGTTTCCTTGGCCACTTGCAAGCCAAGTTGCTATTCTCCCTTCTATCTCTTCCACCTGACAGCTCATACATTTTTCTTAATTATTTAATTATGGTAATAATAAAAAGCATCCCCCGAAAATAAAAAAGGTGAAAGAATAATAACAAGGGGGCCAAAGATGAACAACTTGACTTTGTTTACATAACAAGTTGAGTTCAGCCTGCGCAAGTTTTGACTTGGTGTCACGGATAACAACATCATCACTCGAGAGCGCAAAGAGCAGGTAATCTGATCCGCTTGGTACGTGTTAGCTCTCCAATCATAACATGACCTTATTCCAGTCTGCCTGCATTGAATAATTTTCTTGTGAACATTTAGGGATCAGCGATGTTCTTCTTCAAATGTCATACATAGAACAGAATACACAGTCCCACAGAGGTGCAACAGGGAAGATCATGACTCAAGCATTTGGTTTTTGCTCACTTTCTGAGCAACGAGAATGGCTTCCCTCTCTCTCTGTTTTTAACTCAGAAAACAGAGGTAATGTATCGAACTTATCTTCCTCTTTGTTTCCATAACACTGTCATGAATGTGTATATATCGTTACACATAAGAAAACAGAAAAGAAAGGGAAACTGAAACAGGACCATATATATAGAGAGAGAAGGGAGTTAGCTGCCATAATAGGATGCTTGCTGTCAAAAAACGTTACTGCACGTATGAATAAAGAGGAAGCCTTCGAAACTTTGCTATTTTGTTTTAAAACTCAGAAAAACTTGTTGTCATCGTGCATATGGTAAGCACATCATGTATCTCATGCTTCGTTGTATTTCTCTAATGATTTTGAGTGCTTGAATCAACTTGAAAGCTTTACGCATAGCGAGCCTTCAGATTTTTGCGTTGAGTTTTTTTTCCCAGATGCTTAATATATGTCATGTCAGTGCTGTTAGTCAAAGTGTTTATTTTTAACAGTCAACATTTTTTTTTTAAACTGAGGTGTGACTTTTGCACCCTTTTTATAACCACATGTGTATTTTTGCACCTAAAAAAAACATATGGTGCTGGGCGCTCCCGGGGGTAAAGCACATGTGTATTTTTGCACCTTTACCTTTTTTTTTACTGACATTTTAAACTCAATTTTAGTGTAACTGACATTTTAACCATTTTAATAATTATATTTGTTCATTTTTATTTAATTGGTGTTTATTTGAACCAGTATTTATTCATACTCGTAACTGATTGTATGGTTTTATATATGAGGTAATTTATATTTATTTTGTTATACTGTTAAGTATACTTTTTTTATCACAAATAAATAAAAATTATATTGTGAGCCTATAATTTTGGTTTACTATTTGTTGCAAACAACAAAGGCTTATTATTTATCCTTCTTATAAAGTGATTTTTGTTTGTCTGGTATATTAAGTTATAGACAATAGTTTATTAGGGTTCAAAATAATAGTTTGATTTGGTTTAGTTTTGGACATTAGTTTGACACTTTATTTTGTTGATATTTATAGTTTGAATTATGAAATTTATTGTTTTTAATTTGTCTACTTGAAAATATGTGGGAAAACATGTAAAAAAATATAAAATAGCTTAAAAGCCTGCAAGCTGGCCTAAACCCACCTTTAAAAGGGTTAGCCTTGACAACGTTTTAGGAAAACGAGCGCCAAAATCTATCAAGGGCCAGCCCTATAGAGTTGGATCAGCCCATTTTCCCACCTTTAACATTATAAAGGTACATATTGATCATATTAACCACAGGCACATAAATCTCCAATCCTTAGCAAGTTGATTGTGAATGTAACATCCCCAATTTTATGTAAATTGATGTATTGGATGAATTAATAGAATACATGAATTTTCATCAAGTCTCTAGCCAATGGTATTTAATTTCCAACATGAATAATTAATTAAAGAAAATAGGGACATGGAATTGTTACTTGAAAATTTGGTTAATTAATGTGGCTATGGACAATTTGAGATAGGAGATATCAATGGAAGTCAAAACATATATTTTCTTTTTAACCTTGTAATTTCGGCCAAGGGGGAAAAATAAGAAGAAAATAGTGAAATTCCTAATGTGAGCCCAAGAAGAACACATGTTGTAGATTATGAATTTGAGGTCATTGGATTAGGGAGTAAGACAATTCTTAGGAGCCCAAGAGGGAGCCCATTTTGGCTTGAAGGAGAGATGAAGAAGGGGGAAAAAATGCTCATGAAGCAAGTACACTTCTAGAAGCCTATTGGGAGCCAAAAATTTGAATTTGAATTTGGAGCCAACTTTGAAATTGGAGTGAAAGTTCAAATTTAAAATCATGTGAAGTCATGCTTTTTAAAAGGCATTTCCCTCTCATTTTAGCTCTCATTTTTGGTTTAAAGAGGAAAGAAAAGAGAGAGCAAGAGGCATTTAGCTAAGGCACAAGGGTTCAAGAGGGAATTCAAGTAGCAAGAAGGAGATTGAAACTAATTAACACTACTACAAAAAAATGAAAAAACGACCTAAATAAGGCCCAATTAACGTCCTTTTTCAGAGGGACGTCTCGGGCTGGGTAGTCGGTTTTTTCTAAGTTTGGTGCCCTGAATTTATTTCAGACGCTGATATTAGGCGACTGAATAAATTTCAGACGCTGATATTAGCGTCCTGAAATAAATTCAGGACGCCTAATATCAGGCGTCCTGAAATTTATTCAGGTCGCCTCACATGACGCCTTTTTTTTTAAAAAAAAAAAAAAAATCCCCCAAACCTCAATTTCGGGGAGCTAGATAGTGATGAGCCAAGCGGATCGAAGATAGCAAGCCACGATTTGGGCAGAGGAAGAGCAGATCTGAAATTCAAGAAACATGCTAAGGAGCAAATTTAGAATAATAAAAAATGCCATGGAGCAAATCCAGAAAATATCAAAAATAAGAAGCAAGCTATAAGGTTATCTTAAAAAAAAACCTAGAACAAACCCACCTGAACAGATCTACAACGAAATCAACTGTGGCTTTCATCCGCGGTGGCGTCCGGTGTCGCTCGGTTTCAGATCTCGATGGCGAGGAAACTTAGATCTGTTTTCCTCTCGAACTTCTCATGGCGGGAAGAGGCGACGAAACTAACGACTACTGAATCGAGGAGGAGCAGAGGATCGAGGAGGGAAGATGGAGGGAGGACGAGGCACGAGACGAGTGGAAAAGGAGAGGAGTTTTAGCGCCGTGTGAGGGAGATCGATTGTGTAGCGCGCCGCCTGAAATTTGTTTAAGGTCGCCAAAAATAGTATTTTTGGCCCAAATTTTTTTAAAAAATTACCCAGGCGCCGAAATTTTTTTATCCTTTTTGGCGACCTGAAATTTGTTTCAGGTCGCCAAAAATACTATTTTTGGCGTCCTGAAACAAATTCAGGGCGCCAAAAATTACCCTAGCGCCAAATTTTTTTAAAAAATTACCCAGGCGCCAAAAAATTTCCCTTTTAAGCGTCTTAAAATATATTTTAGGATGCTAAAATGTTTTTTAAATATATATTTTTTGATTTCTTTGATTTGATTAGTAAAAGTTTCTATATCTTTGATTTGATTTGATTAGTATTATTTTTTATTTCTTTGATTTGATTAGTAAAAGTTTGGATTTGATTAGATTTTATTAGTATTATTTTCGATTTTTTTGATTTGATTTGATTATTTTTCGATTTCTTTGATTTGATTAGTAAAAGTTTCTATATCTTTGATTTGATTTGATTAGTATTATTTTTTATTTCTTTGATTTGATTAGTAAAAGTTTGGATTTGATTAGATTTGTTTAGTATTATTTTCGATTTCTTTGATTTGATTTGATTAGTATTATTTTTTATTTCTTTGATTTGATTAGTAAAAGCTTGGATTTGATTAAATTTGATTAGTATTATTTTCGATTTTTTTGATTTGATTTGATTATTTTTCGATTTCTTTGATTTGATTAGTAAAATTTAATTTTGGCGTCCTGATTTAAATTTTAGGACGCCAAAGAAATTTTCTCGGCGCAAAAAATTCTTAAAAATGCGCTAAAAATTGATTTTAGGCGTCCTGATTTAAATTTTAGGACGCCAACAAATTTCCTGGCGCCAAAAATTCTCAAAAATGCGCCAAAAGATCGATTTTAGACGTCCTAAATATATTTTAGAACGCCTAAAATTGATTTTAGGCGTCCTAATTGTATTTTAGGACGCCTAACAAATTTCCTGGCGCCAAAAAAATCTTCAAAATGCGCCAAAAAATTGATTTTAGGCGTCCTAAATATATTTTAGGACGCCTAAAATTGATTTTAGTCGTCCTTATTATATTTTAGGACGCCTAAAATCGATTTTGGGCGCCTTAAAATATATTTAGGACGCCTAAGTCTCAAAATTCAGCCAAATAATTATGAAAATGCCACCGCTATACTTTTTACTTCCTTTTTTTAAATAAGGACGTCTTTTAGGGAAGTAATATCTACTTTTTGTAGTAGTGTAAGGTAAGTATGTTGGATTCATACTCGACTCTCTCTTCGACCTTCTTCTTCATGGTAAATATTAACAAACAAACTCTTCCTTGATGATGGAAGTGAAGGCCGAAGGAAGGAAGAAGGAGAACAAGGATCAAGATTTTCAAGGGTTCAAAGGAAGCTAAGTCATGTAAGTAGTCTTTGAACCCCCTTGTGATTTCTAGCTCATAGTGTTGATGATGGTTATTCTCTTGAATATTTATGCATGATTTGGGGACTGTTTTGGATAAGGAAAAGGTTAAACATATGATTGAAGTTTAGAACTATGGTTTAAGAAGTAAATCAAGCATGATTAAGAAAGAGTATGTTGTTAAAACAAGAACTTGGTGTGTTATTTGTTCATTATGATTTTCGGCCAGCCCTATATACTTGAAGATTTGAGTTGATTTTGGATGTTTTGATGCTTCCAAAGTGTTTAAAATGAGATTTTGTATAAGAATGAACTTGGATCATGTTTTTGGAATCAAGGATACAAGCTTTAAAAACGTGGAGAATCTGTTTTTGGTAGAAACAGTGGAGTCAGTCAACTTTCTCATTGTTTTTGACCTAGCAAATGAAATTGAAAAATTCTGAAATTTTATAGGAAGAAATTATACATCTCAAGGATTATTTTGGTATATAAATGAATTTTTGAAAATAACCCACAAAACTAGACTCTATCTCTGACCAGAGAGTGGATTTTAGACACATAAAACTCATATGAACTTTTATGGTCTCTGTAAATATTTTTATCCAAAACTAAACATGTTAAGGGTCAGTTGGGCTTTTGAACCAACCCAAAAGAATGTTTCTAGAATTAATTATGATTTTTTTTAAGATCAGTCACTGTTTTTGGAATTTCTGTGTAAATCCGAAAATAAATGGGATTTTTACAAATAATGGATTTCCAATTGAGAAAAGGGATTTAGAAATTATAGAAGCTGGGAAAAGCCTTATTTTAAATCAAGAAGTGAAATATTTATTAAAGTGAATTTTCTGAAGTATTGAGAATTTATTTGCATTATTGTTTATTCTAGGGCTATTTTTGCCATTTATGTGCCGGAAAAAAATTACTAATATTTGTGGTCGACTATTAAGTAGTAATCTTAATATTTATATGCCTTGTGTTACTTTGTATGTTGGTTTTTCCATGATTGTGGATCTGTGTCTCGTGAGAGACATACATTTGTATGTGCATTCAGTGTGGTCTGGGTTTGAGGCCCGACCACTGTGATTTTCCTAGCGCTGTGGATCTGGGGCTTGCCATGTTGAGCAGTCTCGCGTTTATTAGGACTTAGGGTCCTTTCGCACTAAATATTTCATATGTGTGGCATGCTTATTTATAATACTGCACGTGATTACTGAATGCTTTGTGATTTATTATTTTCTTTATTGTACGTGGTGACATACATGCATTGCATACACTTTACATATGAGATTAATGGTTACTCTGGGATTCAATTATGAATCCCAAACTTTTGTAAAGCTTCAGGTAGTGCCTCAGGGGCCGTGTCTAGCGATAAGGGTAAGTCTGCTGAGCTGGAGTAGACGGTGTTGAAGGAGGCTAAGGGTGTCTTTTTGGTTGTTTATTTTGGATACTCCCGGATGACTATATTTATTATTTTGGCTATTTTGGGCATTATGATTTTTGGATAACTGTATATTAACCCTCCTAGGAAATTTACTTTACAATACTTTATTTTACCAGTATACTTTGTCCAAACCGATGCGTGCTCTGCTGCTAATACTATGATACATAATGTAATTAACCTAGGAAATGGGATTAAATAATTAAATTAAAATTAGGAATAAGTTAAAGTACCACACAATCCGCCACCTAAAAAGGCAAGGCCCATAGGTGTATAACAGTGAATGTTAGAAATATTGAAAAATTATTTTGAGTCGTGGTGCAATGGGAAAATACATGTGTTCCTATTTGTCCTAATTGCTAGAAACCTAAGTCACAATATATTTTAATTTAGGGTAAAGGTGTAAAAATGCACATATGTTTTGTCCTTAGGAGCTCCCAACATCATATATTTTTTTTGAGTGCAAAAGTGCCTACGTGGTTAAGAAAGTAGAACAAAGATGCCACCTACCGTAAATACCAGACGTTGACCGTTTTATCATTTCTAATTACTGCATCAACAAGTTCTGCCCCTGCCTCCACATCATTTTCTCTACGCACAGAAGCAAGGACAACAACACAGGCATTTGTTTCTGATGAATCAAACCCAGCAACCTCATTTTGCCAATCACCAAAAATACCATCGGTATTTAAATCGACGTAGCCAGAAATAGTAGACATTATGGAAAACCTAAAATGTGAAAAGTAGACACGATTTTATTTGAGATAAATTTGAAACGCCATGAAAAATCTCACAATTTACAACAACAGAATCACATACCCATGATGTAGAGAACTAAAAAAGCTTATAAATTTTCTTACCCGAAGGTAATTTATGCTGGGCTAGCCAATCAGAGCATACTGATAATCATTATCAATGTACAAAATCCAGTAATCTCTAGTTACAGGAATAATGGGAAAAAATGGAGGGACATAGAATTTAACCTTGAGCTTAGCTTCATAGCTCTTAGAATCAGCCTTATAAGCAGTTCCTTCTACATAACCTCTCTTCTCACCACTCCAAGTCTCGTTTAGTACGTGCTCTATACCGTCTGACGTTCAATCAGTGGCGGACCCAGGATTCAATATTTATGGGTGCACAATTAGTGGTAAGATTTGGGGGTTCGGGGGCGCTTTTTTTTTCGAAAAATTTTAAATGCATTAAAAAACAAAATAATATAAACAATAAAAGAAAAGAAAATTTCAACTTAAGATTGTATCGTTGACATTTTCTGGAAGAAAAAAAGTTTGACAAGATTAGGGACACTAAGCTAACTCATCTCAATGCTTCCTCTATCGAAACCTATAACATTGTATCTTTTTTCATACAGGGACACTAAGCAAATGAAGCTATGATTTCCAATTCCAAAGCAACTTGACCACAAGAAATCAAATCATGAAAAATTATAATAAATGGAAGGTATTTACCAATGAACAACAAAGAAAAAGAAGTAATGAAATTAATCACCGTTTTAATCACAATCATATATTTCTCGATGCACCCAACCAACCTATATCGAATGTACACATTGACATATCAACTCTAACAAGCAAACAAAAATCAGATCATGCTTCCATACAATGTATGCCGGTTGTGCTCATGTTTCCCATCAATGGGATAAACTATTAATAAACCTATAGAAACTTTCAAAGCAAGCCGTAAAGCTGAAAATGTTATCTGTATAATTACATACCAATTCTTGCTGCAGCTTTTTATTTTCCTCAGTTGTGTAATTTTTCTCCTCAGTCACCTTTAAATACTCTGTATTTGCTCTCAAGTCATCCACTGAAAGATTGATGCAGAAATTGTTTTAATCAACTTCTCATGCAATTCTAAGACTTGAAAAGATGTAGAGCATAATTGCAATCCTCCAAGCAATTAAAAGTTAGAGACTTGGATCAACTATATAACTTTGAAGAATGTAAAAAATATAAGCTTGGTTGCTCACCTCAAAATCCCAATCTCCATACAAGTTTGGGTCACTTCCATTGCTCCAAATGTAAGCATGAGCTTTAAGCTTTTTAGAATTATCCTGCAATTATTGTATTTTGCAAATGACTCAAACTTGATTACCCACTTTGTGGGTCTATATCCCATTCAATCAGTGCTTTGGTCTATATCCCATTAAATCATTTTTACGCACACTAAAACCCAATGAAGTCGAGTTGTCTACAGAGACAAAGAGAACAAAGTACCAAAAATCGAAACAGAAGAACAAAACTTGTGAATGAAACCAAGCATAGAATCTGAGCGGACCGTGGGTAACCCATAAGGAGCATGCTAGATTCCTTCGTCTAAAGATAACTAAAGCAAATATTTGATCTGATTTCTCATATCATAAAGTCATTCCCATCTAAGAAGACCTCTTTCTTGCAGTAACACGCATGGTTCAATCGATAATCACAACTACCAAATACAAAAAGAAGCTTGAAAAACCAAAAAACGCTAAAAACAATTAAAAAACGAGGAAATTGGAAAAATAAGGCAGATCGAACAACTCACAGAAGATGAATTAGAACGGAAGTTCCTAGCAACTGAAATGAGGCGCTTAGCCGAGTGAAGAGCGAGCACCAGATCAGAGGACCAGGAAGATGCAGAGCCAATGGACGAAGTAGAAGCATCCGAGTTTCCAGAATCAATGACGGCCTTCTTCGAGTCTCTAATCTCCTCGAACAAATACGTAAGTAAAGAGATCCGACGAACCAGATCGGTGCAGTCCTTCTTGAACATAGTATCGGCTAAAACAGCAGTAGCAGAAGAGGATCCCCCAACTCCACCAAAAATTCCAAATCAATAATCAAATTGATGAGAGAGGGAGAGATATACATACTTGTTGCCAGCAGACAACAGAGGAGGGAAGTTGTGGATCTGGAAAGAGGGTTGAGGGCGACGGCGGAGCGAGCAAGGAAGCTGTGGATCTGAAACTAGGGTGACGGTGCAGCGAGGGAGAAGAGATTTGGAAGCGAACGATGAAAAGAGAACAATAAAAATGAAAAAAAAAAAGAAAGAGGGAGGAGAGGAAGGATCGAATCGGGGACCTCTAGTCAACAATTGGGTACACTTACTAATAACCAACTAGACCATTCAGGCAAATTGAAATAGAAGTCCTTCGAAATATATACCTATTATCAAAATGTTAATGTCTGCACTTGCCCACACTGGCCCCACTGTGGGTCCGCCACTGCGTTCAATGGTAACGTTCGACGTTCAACGTCCAGATTCCTCATAACATCCATCTCTTTCTTCGCCACATTCGACGCAAACGATGGGTTGGAAAGAGTCTAGGAGAGAATGGGTCGGTGAAGCCGGGTTGCGATGAAATGTCTCTCGTGGAAGCGAACGAGAGGGTTTAGATAAAGATGCTGAAGCATAGAGCAAATGATGTGGAGGTAGGGGCAGAACTTGTTGATGGAGTAATTAGAATTTGATAAAATGGTCAATGTTTGGTGTATTAACGGCAGGTGGAATTTTTGCTCAACTTTCTTAATCATATAGGTACTTTTGCGTACAAAAAAAACATTTGGTGTTGGGTACTCTTAAGGACAAAGCATATATGTCTTTTTACACCTTTACCCTAAACCCTAAACCATAGCTACATAACACTCCAATTTAAAATCCAAGAAATTACCTTGATGACTTCCTATTTCCTTTTCTCTCTGATTCCTACAAAAGGAATCAGAATCAAGTGTTAGGCCAAACGTGCAGGGAATAGGAATTACCAATCAAGTATCAGAGCAGTTGTCCTGGCATAGATCTAACTATGTTATATACAAACCATTGGTGCTGAAGGCAAGGCTAGTCTATGTGGGTAAGCCAATCAGTCGCCGTGAACTCGGTGAGGCCCCCATGATAGACACTTACCTGGCCAATTGGTTTGAGTAACGGAGTTTGGATCTATGCCATTTTAAGGAGCATGTTTTGAAAATGAATACTGATATAGCCCTGAGTCAATGTACCACCCTATTTCGGTATACCAGATTGAACCGGTGTACCATCCTGAATCGATGTACCACTTTTTGTGGGTGCATCACTCTAACCAGAGCTTATATGTGAAGCTGGGTCACGCCGGATGAAACTCCGAGAACAGTAAAGATACGTACATGCATTATTTGACTCATGTAGAGAAACTCCTGATACGAACTTCCGTACCCGTTTTGAGTAGAAAGAACCAACGAGAATCTGACGAAGGAAATGTTGCGGTGTCTGTTCGTTGGCAGTATGAATACTAAGTGTGATAGAGATTATATGCAGGATAAATACTAATGCGATAGAGTTTGCGATATGCTAATTGTCTTCCCTGTATCTAACGTTTTCCCTAATAAAGGAAAAAGTACGATACATGGCGAATTTAAGAGGAGCCGGAGCTCCCAGAGGCCGAGGCAGAGGCCGAGGTACGGGCCGAGGTAGAGGACCCAGAGTACGACCGATACCTGAACCTGAAATACCAAATCAACCGGAACAAAACGAGATGGGGGGAACTCTTCAAGAACTGAGGGCTCTTGTAGATGTACTACTAGAGGAAAGGCGAGAAAGGCAAGATAGAAGACAATTGCATGATCGACAAGCTGAGGGAGAACAACATTCAGAAGAAGAAGAAAACGAGCAGAGAGACGAACACGATGAGGAAGCTGAGGGATCTGATAGGTCCCAGTCACCTCCACGACGAGGAAGAGATATGCAGACTACACAAAACTGGGTCACTCAATTTTGTAAGCTCAAACCACCTGCTTTCCATGGGAAAAATGATTTGGCTGAGGATTGGTTGCTGAGTCTGGAGAAAATATTTAAAGTTATGGAATGCCCGGATGATCGGAAGGCTCAACTCGCAATTTACAAGCTCGAAGGTGATGCGCATAGATGGTGGAAGAGTGTCGCTACCACATTACGAACACGTTTTTGCCCTGTAACTTGGGAGAAGTTCTTGGAAAAGTTCAATGAACAATATTTTCCTCCCTCGACACAGGTGATCAAGGAGGCGGAGTTTCTTAGCATCCAACAAGGTTCCGAGGAATCCTTCGACGATTACTATGCCCGGTTTACCAATCTGTCGCGATACTCATCGTATCTGAAGAGTAATGATAACGAAACCTGGAAGGCGAATAGGTTGATACACGGGCTAAAATATGAGATAAAGAAGAGGCTGGTATCTCAGCAGTTTCCTGAACTAGCCCAAGCAGTGGAATCTTGCCGACTGATTGAGCGCAACTGAAAGGAGCTGCGTAAACCCCGACACTTAAGCACAATCAGTGCAGATCGTAGCGAGACCAGCCGTGAGAACTCCTCACGGAAGAGAGAGGCACCATGGAGCGACCCTCAGAGAGACAGTAAAAGGCCATTTCAGATAGGGCAACAGAACAACCCACGAATGATGGAATCCCGACCGTGTCCAAACTGCGGGAAGTACCATCCTGGTAGCTGTAGTGGTAGACGGGTTTGCTACGGATGTCGGAAGACAGGACATATTATCTCAAACTGTCCTGAGAAAACTACGAAGAGACGGGTCTGCTACAGTTGTGGGAAGCCTGGACACATCAGCGTGGACTGTACTGAGGTAGCTGCGAAGTTAAGGCCACAGAACTCGGGCCGAATGTACGCGCTGACCAACACAGCGGACAAAGAACTTTCGGAGATGGTCCAAGGTACTATCTCTCATAGGGAATTTTCTCTAGTCATTATATGAACTAGGTTTTAGCTATTCGGTTAAGTCGTATGATACACGAACCACCTCCGCGACGTGTTCTATGTTTCCTCGTTATTCTAATCCAACCGCGATCGTGTCATTGAGTAGGAGGTATTTTGTGTTACCATGGTGTGTGGGCGTCATGGAAACATTTAAAGTATCTTGTGTTGCCATGGTGTATGGGAATCATGGAGACATTTTGGTATCTGTGGTGTTGACCACGGTGTATGGGAGCCACGGGAGACACCATATATCAAAGTACGAAATGACAAGGTCGTAGTGGTCAAACCAAAGTGAATTCTCGATCACCAAGAGGAGCGACTGGCAGAAAAAGTAAAAATCCGACGCGTGGAGTCCAAAGTCTGAATAGGACGGAGTTTAGATAGTACGAAGTTTAGTGGGTAAAGTGCAAATTTCGAGGACAAAATTTTGTTTAACGGGGGGAGAAATGTAATACCCTAAAATCTGACTTAGGATAAATATTATATTTTAATAAATAATACCTATTGGAAATAGGTGAATATGTGGTGTCAAATTTGTAGGGAAAAATCTCTTGAAAATTAGAGTGCCAAAATTACGAAAATGCCCTTGTGGAGTATAAAATGACTTAAGGAAATTATGAAAAATCCTTAGCGGCAATAAAATAATTATTAAAAATTAGAAAGTAGGTTTTCTCTAATTTAGACAATTTTTGGGATTTATTTCCTTGAAAAATAATGAAGAAAAAATCAAAAAGTATTGTGGGGCCATAATTGACCCCATGATTTTTAATATTTTATGTGAGGCATAAAATACCAAGGTAAGTCCAATAGTTGTGAGAAAATAATTAATCCTAATTAAGAAAATTGTCAACAATTAGTAAGGGATTAATTAAGTAATTTTTGGTTAATTGTTAAGCTTGGATTAAGGGAAAATCCAAAGATAATTATGTAAAACCCTATAATTAGTGGTTTATGGCTAAAATTAGCATAAAATATATTTGCTAATTAATGGGAAAATATGAAGAAAAATTGGTGAGCTTAAGTAATTTTAAGCCTAAAACAAGTACGGACCAATAGGGAAATTTTGTAAAAAATTATATAAAAATAATTATTAAATAATTATTTTATATAATATTAATTAATTAAATATGAATTTTTAAAAAATAAAATAAAAAAATACATGTTGGCCGAAAATTATGGTGTGAATGGAGTTGTGGACTTTTCAAAAATAATATCTTGATATTTAATTGCAAGTGGAAATATAATAATAATATAAAGGAACATTCTATGGAATATTCTGTGAAAAAGCAAATAGGATAAATGACCACCGATAGAGATTAAATCCTATCTGGAAAACCATGAACAAGGTTTCTAAGGTCAGAGAATATTATGGACAAGTATAATTTTATCTCGGAATGGGCTGTCTCAGAAGTCATTTCGTGATCGGTAGAATATGTGAAAAAGACAGATAGTCACGAATTGGAGTTTGAAGAAAATAAATTATAACTCAACATCTAGGGATGAGTTGATAATTATCTGGACATATTTGGAATCAGTGAATTTTTGTCCAGAGATTGATGATTCCGGAAGTTCGTTCCGTAACCAACGCGTTTTTCCGTAAATCTTCGACAGGACCGGAGAAGACCTGAGAGGGATCAAAAATTTAGTTAACCCAAACATTTCTAATGAGTAAGAAAATGTCTTCAAAGTTACTATTCCAAATTTTTGAGATTTTCCAAGATTACGCGATTCGGACACCGATCGGAGACTTTATCGGTAGAAGTCTTCTAGAATGTGGCAAGGTGGCATCTTCTAATTGGTTGTTTGACTTTGGGGAAGGGGGGGAGAAGGTCGGCCAGCCCTTGTGTGATTGAGATCATGCCATTTTGAAAAAGTGCGATCTGACGGTTGATATCCGGTATGAAAAAGGTGTGAATAGTAACCAATTTTTCCTATAAATACCCCTTGCCTTCATTTGAAAATTTCACACCAAACTCACAAGATCAAGGCCGAATAGGGAGCAGCAAGGAGGAAGGAAGGAGTCCGGGGAATTTTGTAGCGAAGCTCTGAGATATCTGTAATCACAAACCGCTGTCGTACCGTTGTCAAACGTACCGTTTTCCGTCAGAAGTACCGATTACCGTCAACGAAGATACGTTCGCGTATTGTAACACTAACTCTGACGTTTATGGTATGCATATATGTGGTATGTGTGTTGTATAGAGGTTATACTGTTGAAATGCATATAGTGGTTAGAAGATATGTCTGTATGCTGAGGGCAATATGTCTGTATGCTGGGGGCAATATGTCTGCATGCTGGGTGCCATACATATGCATGGGTTGTGATAGAGTGATTGTATGTGCTGAGGATATTGTGGATGTCTGTTGTTTGTATGTGTATACATAAACATGAGGTTAACCGTTACCTGAGATCCGGTGCGCTGGATCTCAGCCCTTAACATAGCGTCAGGTTCCGGAGGACCGAGGACCGAGGACCGAGGACCGAGGAGAGAGACAAGCAGCCTGCGTAGAAGTTCCGGCTGAAGACTTATTTTGTTGTTCCGGCGGAAGCCTTTTGTACTTCACTTTTGAAACACTGCCATCTTGTATCACCGATGTAAATAGCCAGCCAGACTGACGGCACTTTATATATACATATCAGTTACTCAATTGCTCCGTTGCTCTACTCTGATGATTTTGAAATGATGTTTTGGAAAAAAAAAATTATACTGCTTGTGAAAACGGGATGTTACAATAATATTTATTAAGAAGACCATAAAAATGGTACTACCTCCGGTCCTAATTATAGAAACACTTTTGTAGTACAATTTGTACTACAAAAGTGTTCTTATAATTAGAACCGGAGGGAGTAATTATTTTGAAAGGCCATAAATTAAAAAATTAAAACAGAAAAACTAAATTACCCTTAGCCAGATTTCCTATATTCTCTCTAATTAAATCAGAATCTGGAGTGATTAATGAATAATGACAAATAAAGAAAAATCAAAATCTGCTAAATTAGTGTCTCTACTGTACCGAAATTGCCTCCCAGTTACGATTAATGTGACTTCTTTTTCCGTCTCTCTTCTAAACTTCATGGAGAGATAAAGAAGTAGTGACACAGCCGCATACTAGAGACCTTCAAACTTCATATTCAATCTTCATCCTCCACCTTCTCTCCACCTCAGTCGCTGACGACCTGCAACCATCCCAACTCATTAAGAATTAATACTATGAATAGTACGAAAGACTATTAAGAATTAAGATTAACTAAAGCATATAATTGCCCGAAGTTGTTCACTTTCAAACTGTATTATTTTATTAAATTAATTTTCTTCATAGAAAACATGAAACTCAAATATATACAATACTGGAATAAGATGGGGAAAACTAATGTATTGGAATAGTACTTTTGAAAGAGATAAAACGATAAGATCAAAAACGAAGAATGATGAATAAGAAACCCCTAAATAAGAGGGGGAATTAAGAGAAATTAAAGTGAAATGTAGGAGAAAAATGAAATTTACTTATTTAAGACATACTCTTTTATTTTTAATTGTATGTCTTAGTTTTTAAATTTGTTGTGTCTGTAATTATAACTTGTTGGATGTTGAAATAATTGTGTGAGCATAAGAAAATAAAATTCCTAATGAATACATATTCTGAAAAGAAATATGGAAAAGGAAGTCACCTTAATTGTAATTGGGAGGTGGTTTCGGTGTAGTAGAGATATTAATTTAGCAGATTTTGATTTATCACTACAAAAAAGTCATTTTTTGCGACGGAAAAATCCGTCGCAAAAAAGGGTTTTTCCGTCGCAAAATGCGTTTGAGACGGATTTCGTCCGTCGCAAAAAACCTCATCGTAATTGCGACGGAAAATCAAAAATCCGTCGCAAATTTTGAATTTTGCGACGGAAAATAAATTCCGTCGCAAATTTCAGGCATTTGCGACGGAAATGAATTTCGTCACAAATTTCAGGTATTTGCGACGGATTTCAATTCCGTCGCAAATTCCTGAAATTTGCAACGGAATTCATTTCCGTCGCAAATACCTGAAATTTGTGACGGAAATCATTTCCGTCGTAAATTCCTGAAATTTGCGACGGAATTTATTTTTCGTCACAAAATTCATTTTATTAAAAAAATATAAAAATTACATAAAAAATATAAAAAATTACAGAATTTGATTCTGTCGCAAAATTCCATTTTTTTCGACGGAATTCATTTTCCGTCGCAAATCTCAATTCCAAAAAAAAGGATTGTATAAATAAATACAAATAATTACCAAATTAAAAATTATATGAAAAATTACAAAATAAGAAAATGTATATAAATAATACTGAATATTGTATTAAAATAGTGTATGTAGAAATATATACAATAGCAATCCTAAAAATTTTAAATAAACAAAACGAAATATAAACACCAATGTTGCCAACAAAATAAACTAAAAAGCACAAAAATCATAAATAAGTTATACACCAAGTAACTAAAAAGCACAAGAAAGGATGTCATTGTAGCACATCTAGATACATCAATGTCTGACAAAAGTTTGGTCACCCACTCCTCCAAAGAGCACCTTCTCTATAGTAGTGCAATAAAATGTGTTAGTCATTTACAAGGTAAAACATAAACAATAATTATACTACCTACATAAATTTTGCATCCACAATCAACCATCAAGCTCAATATGATATTAATAGGAAAAATACGAATATGAATAGGGACAATTAAATTAGATGGAACCATATGTGCAGTTGATTAGATATTTCGTTCTAAAATATAAACAATGCCTTATAAGATTAATCAAAGAACCTTGTCTTCGACCTAAAACAAAAATCAAAGAACCTTGCCATTAATATCTGTAATACCCTAAAAATCACACTTAGGGTAAATATCATAAATTAGGAAATAATACCTATTGAAAATAGGTGAACATGTGGTCTCAAAGAATATGTTAAATTTATCTTATTTTCTAAAGGAAAATTTATCGGAACTTAGAGAATTTAAGTGCCAAATGACGAAAATGCCCTTATAGGACATAAGTAACTTAGGAAAATTGTGAAAAATCCTAAAAGGCAGTAAAATAATTATTAAAATTAAGAGATTATATTGCCTCTAATTTTGGTAATTTAATAAATTATAAACTTGGAAAAATTAAAGAATAATGATCAAAAAGTATTGAAATGACCAAAATGCCCCCGTAAATTCTAATATAAAGCAAAGGACATGAAAACACAAATGTCAGTGCAAAAGTTATAGGGAAAGGAGTTATTCTAATTAATAAAATTATCAACGATTGATAAGAAATTAATTGAGTAATTATTGGCTAATTACTTAAGCATAAACAAAGGAAAATTCAAATATAATTTTGTAAAACCCTAAAATTAGGGGAATATGGCTAAAAATTAGCATAAAAATACTTGCTAATTAATTGGAAAATATTGAGAAAATAAGTGAGATTAAGTAATTTTGAGCCTAAACACAAGTATGGACCAATAGGAAAAAATTGTAAAAAATTATGTAAAAATAATTATTAAATTATATAATAATTAATTAAAAATAAAATAAAAAAAAATATATAAATTGTGTGTGTGTGCCGACATGGTGTAGGGAAAAGGAAAAAAAAAATGAAATAGAAATGGAGGAAGAGTGTAAAAATTAAACTCTTGAATTAAAATTAATTAAAGTAAAAAAGGTAAAAGTAAATAAACTCCGATGGAGATCGGATCCTATCTAGAAAATCATGAACGAAGTTTTTAAAGTCAGGATATAATATTGATGAGTGGATTTTTATCTCGAATTGAGCTGTACCTGGAGTCGTTTCCGAGATCGGTAGAAGAAGTTAGTAATAAGACGAAATAGGGAAATCTGAGAAAAAGGTAGATAGTCATAAAATTAAGATTTGAACAAAATAAATTATAATTCAACATCTGGAGATGAGTTTATAATTATCTGGACATATTTGGAATCAGTGAATTTTTGTCCAGAAGTTGATGATTCCGGAATTCAATTCCGTAACCGTGCACGTTTTTCGAGAAACTTCCGCAGGACCGTTGGAACCCTGTATGGAATCAAAAAGTTATTTAGCCTGGACATTTCTAATAAGTGAGAAAATGTCTTCAAAGTTGTAATTCCGGATTTTTGGGATATTACGCGATTACGCGAAACAGACACCGATCGGGGAAATTCTGTCGAATCCAGGGCATAAGGCAACCTGTGACATCATCCAGGATGACATCACAAGCTGCCACCTAGCCCCTTGAGGTCGGCCAAACACATCCAAGGGCCAAGGAGTTGCCAACTCAAAAGTTTCCGATCCGACGGGTGAGATCCGGTCTGGTAAAGTGTGAATAGTAACCTCCAAAAACCCTATAAATACCCCCCCCCCCTTTCATTCATTCTTCACACCACTTCTTAAGAAGCAAAACCGAAATTTAGAGAGAGGTTAGAGAGAAGGAGGAGCCAGGGGAATTCTGCAGCGAAGCTCTGAGTAAGTTTTTCGGTACTCAGTCTTAAGTTTCGATAGCTATAGTAGAAATGTTAGAATAGTTTTTAATCTTCCAAGTATGATTAGATATCATATGTTAGGGGTATTTTAGTCAAGAATTTCGAAAATCATGATTAGGGGGATAAGGGCAAAATGGTAATTTTTACCTAAAATGCCTGTCATAATGTCAAATGTTGATAAACATGATATTATCCCTATAGGATATCCAAGATCAAGTACTGTCGTTGTGCCGCCGACATTCCGCTGTCAACCCGTCGTTTTCCGTCAAAACGTGACGTTTCCGCCAGAAACACCTACTTTCGTCAACGGAGGTACGTTCGCGTACTGTAACACTAGCTCTGATGATTATTGAATGCATATGTGTGATGATATGTTGTGTGAATAGTTTGGTGCCGAAGGCAAGGCTAGTCTATGTAGGTGTGCCAATTAGTCGCCGTAAAGTCGGTGAGGCCCCCATGATAGACACTTACCTGGCCATTCTATTCGGTGCTATATGCATCGTGTCTATGGAATCGTACATAGATGCACCGTGTCTATGGAATCGTACATAGATGCATCGTGTCTATGGAATCGTACATAGATGCACTGTGTCTAAGGAACCGTACTTAGATGCACTGTGATTAAGGAATTGTACTTAGATCACTATTACATTTTTTACGGGTTATATTCATAGTAATGCCGTATGGTTTTCCTAGCGCTGAGGACACGACGGTACATCGTGGCACGGGTGAATGGTGCAGACGGACTTAACGTTACATGTTATTGTAGTTGTTATTAAATGATCATACGACGTACTGGTTTGATCAATACTGTAAATTTAAAGATACCTATTGTTCATGTATTGTTCATAAGCATGAGGTTAACCGTTACCTGGGGTCCGGTTGCATTGGACCTCAGCTCTTACCATAGCCACAGGATCCAAGGGATTCAGGATCGAGGACAAGGATGAGGAGCTAGCATGAAGACCAGACAGAGACGCTTTAGTTTTGTTGTATTTACATTAGATGTAAACACCCGGAGGAATGTACGGCCTTATGAACAGCCAGATACACTGTTATCAATGTTATTCAGTTACTCTTTATTATAAAAAAAATTCCGTCGCTCAAAACTCTGATCAAAACGCTATGAAAACAGTTGTGAAAACCGGGGTGTTACAATATCAAACAGGAAGGTGATTTTTTTCCATCCACTGTCAGTCACAAAAGTTCCAAAAGTATCATTATCATACTTGTTATTAGCAATTACACGAATTTGTCTGTTGCACCCATGAAAAATACTACACTTTTGCTTTGTTATCCTAAAGTGATGAAAAAAATCCATTACCGTATAAACTATGGCAACGCACCCCAGAACTAATACTTGAATTTTTATTTTTTGGCTAAAAAATGTCAAGAGGCAAAAGTCTGAAAGTATAATCAGCATATGACAACCACAATAGAATAATTAGGAGTAAGTAACTTTTCATTTGAAGAAAATATTATCACTATGATTTTATTCCATTCACAAAATAGTTGAAAAATTCCAAAATACCACGTGCCAGCCAAAAGAAATATAAAAATGATTATTGGAATATAAGCTAAAAGAAGATCAATTGTTAGACAACCCGATAGGCAAACATGTTGCAGCTTTGCAAGCGACCTTGGCCAAATAATGAATACAATGTAATGCAGATAAAAAGAAATGTTAAAAGAGAATAATATTAATTGACAATACCAAATCTAAGCCCAATTTGAACTATTAACTCGTATTGTTTTATTTGAAGAAAGATTACCTCAAATACTTCCAAACAAATATACAATAGGATAGGATGAAATGGTCTCAACTGAAGCAGTAAGAGAAACCCAGGATAAAAAAGCTACCATTTCCAGAAACGCAAGTTGTAATAAAGGTGAAAAGTGAATAGCAAAAATACATAAAGGAAAATACTACCTTCGGTGGGATCAGTGATAAAATCCTGCACAGCATTATTATAAAAAAAAAAATCCTGCACAGCAACCAGTAGCGAAAAGCAGAAGAACCACAAGCTGAAAACAACTCCATACTTCCAACCCTTTGAAATTCGCTAGAGCCTTTCAGAAAAAGGGCTTCTCTAATGGCTCCCGTAGATTACATGGTCTTTGATAAGAGTGATGTTTTCATGCCTTCTCATGGAGGAAACATGGGCCATGCACTTCAGATATGCTTCATAGTGATATTTATTCACCCTCTAATTGAGTTACTTCATATATATAATCCAAGTGGAAAATAATTTGCAGGGCCACCGAGCTTATGCAGGGCACAAGAAATACATAACACAAGAAGATTTTCGAAGTGAGAGATGGAGGAAATGTCCCAAAATTGGGACTTAAAGAGATTTTGCGACGGAAATCAAGTTCCGTCGCAAAAAGATTTTTTTTTTTTTTGCGATGGAACCTCAATTCCGTCGCAAAAGGGGCGACCTGGCGGCCAATTTGCGACGGAAAAATTTTTCCGTCGCAAAATTTTACGACGGATTTGTTTTTCCGTCGCAAATTGGTGGGCTTTTTCCCGCTACAACATCAATTTTTTTGATTTTTGCGACGGAATTGAAAATCCGTCGCAAATATTTTGGTTCTAAAAAAAGATTAGTTACAAAAAATACTCATTACTACAGAAAAATCATGATATATGATGGTTATGATTAGCCATACATAATGGTTCCAAACCGTCACATATGCGGGCGCTATAAAAGTTCAGTACAAATATATTACGGTTTCGAACTGTTATTTATTATATTCCAGACATATTATAATAGATATAATATAACACCTATTATGTATGGAAGCTTGGTAAGGCCATTACAAGCCCATTACTGTGATAATAATTAATGGGTACACATAAACAATCGTCATAATATATACTTGCGTCATGCATAACAGTTCTGCTTATAACATTGAAAAAATAAGAATGTGTTTGATAAATTATTATCACCACCCACCTTAATTAACATTAACGTTTTATGTTCATTGTCAAATTAGTTTGGTAGATTAATGTCACGGGATTAATATATATGAGTGCTTTTTTAACAACCAAAATGTTTGATTAGAGAAGGTAATCAAATCTACGAGAACTACTAGGAATCCCAATAATTGACACAGTTAATTTAAGAAATCCTCTTCACTATTCATCAGTCACACACACACACAACTTTATAATTAGAGGAACATATGAACAAGTACCTATGAAATAAATAGAGAGCTATATTTTTCTTTCTCATTCTGTGTTACCCACAAAACATCATTGCATCGTTGTCTAGTCCTTTCATTGGGTCACCATCTGCATACGTTTTCTCTAATAATGGTCTTCACAGTAATCTGTTACAGCTCAAAAGGGACAGTACAATTTAAAAACAAAACTGACTTGTTAGGCGAGAAAGCCCTCAAACTAATTAGGGAAAATCTATACAGGGGTCCAATTAAGATTCAGAATTGTAAAAGAGGCCCCAACAACTTTCACATACCAAAAAGGGCCCTAGGGCTTTTTCTGGGATTTTTCATTAAAACGTTAGTTGTTAATGTGACTGATTTAGTTGTTAACCGGGGCTGATATTGTTGTTAATGTGACTGATTTAGTTGTTAAAATATTGTTGTTAATGTGAATGATTTAGTTGTTAACGGGTATTGATTTTGTTGTTAATATGACTGGTTTAGTTGTTAACGTTTATATCAGAAAAGGCTTTTGGTAAGTGAAAGTTATTGGGGTCTTTTTTGAAATTCTTGACCTTAATTAAGCCCCTGTATGGATTTTCCCAACTAATTAACCACACTTTACTTGTGAGAGCCTTCATAAACCCTCCGTTAGCAGTCCTTTCTATTAAAATCGGCCTCTCAATAATAGGAATCAGATTAGGTACCAATCACTATGGGCACCATAAGCTCAAAAGATCTTAATCGTCCAGATTTGGTACGGAATCTAAAATTATTTTTTTATTTAAAAAATTGTTAGTTGAAAATAAATAAATTTGCATGGTGTAAATCTGATGAACTTATGATGCGCATGAAAGTGATAAGCATCTATATTGGTTCCCTCAATAAAAGCACCAATATTGCTAGTCCAAGCCAAAAATGGGATCTCAATCCTAAAAAAATAATGCGCTCTTTCAACTTATAAATCACAATTCACTTATCAGAATCCTCAAAGTAAGACTCAAACTCTCTGTGCTCTCCGTGAAGATCGGCATTTGAACCAAAGCACAAAAACCACATATACTTCAGAATCAGATTCCCTTCATATCCAAAGGATAGGCAGAGAGAGCTCCTCTCCTCTAGACAGTCCAGATCTTATTTTTTATTTTATTTTCTATTTTTTCAAGAAAATTTGTTTTAATGGGTACAAAATCGAAAATAAAGATAATCTCCTAACTAACATTTTTTCAAAAAATTATTTCTTTGTTCAAAAAGAAGAGATTTAAAAAAATAAAATCTGGACGGTCTAGATGCGATAGGTGCTTGGTGCCTATCCAAAGGATGGATAGGCACCGAAACGGTCCCATATACTTCACTTGTGCCTCTTTGATCAAACCAAAAATCCAATCATTACGTGCTTCTTTAGATTAATCAAACAAATAATTACAGCTTCCGGTTACTCTATCAAATTTGAAAGTATAAGGAAAAGGCAAACTGTGACTGTTCAACGTTTCGTCAATCTCCACGTTTTTTTACAGCTGTCTCCAACAAAAAACTATATAGAAAAAGACAGTTCAAGATCTGATTAGAAGGCTAATGTGTGTGGTTGTTTCCATGTTGTCTGGAAAGTTGCAAAATCATGTTATGAATTGGGAAGGGCACAATAAATAAGGAATTTTCAGTTATGAAAACATTTTAGAATGTAGATGCATATATGTTGGTTTTCGGAAACAATTTTTTTGTTTTAAAAACAAAAAAACCTTGCTTGGTTATTAATTTTTAATTAAGTGTTTTGTTAAAAAAAATAGAAATATGTTTTTTGAAAAAAAAAAAGAACAATTTTTACATGTTTGATTATTTTATATTTCTTGTTTTATTTTGTTATTTTTCTGAATTCTCCTTTTCACCAGTTGCCGCACTCTTCACTTTTTAAAAGCTAATATTTAAAAGTCATTTTTACCTCATAAATCTTAGAAGCTATTTTACCTTATAATTACCAAAAGCTACATCCATATGGGCTCTTGGTCATCTGACTCTTTGTCCGTTGCCATTGCCCTTTCCACTCTATCTCTCACATTCTCTTAGTTCTTTATGTTGCTTTTAAGGACAATTGTTTCAAACAAATTTGTATCTTTTCTTGTTTTCAAATGATTTTTTTTAACAATTGTCCAAACATATTTTTTTATTTTCAATTTGAAAAAAAAAACAGAATTATAAAAATATATTCTTAAAACATAAAACAGAAACAAATAAGGCCTAGTTTTGTTATTGAAAATTGTAAGCCTGGATAGTAAATCAAATGTTATGTCAATATTCTCTCATGAAACGCATCTCAATGGTCTTGACATTATCATTGGACCAAACTCAATAGGAAGATGTATGTTAGTTTTTTTCATTTCCCATTTTAACAATTATCTAGTACTACCTCCGATCTTCATTATAAGATAGGGTTGACTTTTTTTTGAGAAATTAAAGAAACTAAATATGTTAGTTAATCATATGATAGGTTGTGTATCATTAGATTATATATTATTTTATAGTCAAACTAATTAGTTTGGAGAAAAAATAAAAATACTCTAAAGTAATTTAATTAACTTCCTTAATCTCTCTAAAAAAATAACTTGATCTTATAATTAAAACTGGAAGGGTATATAATATTATTTTCCAACAAATTTGAGTACTGTCAAACTTTTTTTCTTTTAGCCAAAGAGTCCTGTCAAACCTCAAATAAAGGATAGGCAGTTATCTCAATATGAAATTTTAAGAGTTTTTTTTTTTTCTTCCAGTTTTATCCTTTATTACTTAAAGAACATTGATAGTTATTTATCTCCATCTTATTCTTGTAGAATCGCAGCTAGATGGCTGGATTACACGGCAACATGACCTGGGAACATTTTCAAGTCAGCAATTGGCAAGTTAACGAGGAAAACTCAAAAATAGTAATGGAGATACCTATTTGATATTTCCACTGCAACTTCTACAGCTTTTACTGCACAAGATTATTACAGATACAATAATAGATTTCTGCAGTATCTGGAACTCAGACAATTGATCTTCCAATTTTGACTAGTACTACAAATTCTTCTTGGGATGACACTGTTTACCCCATCTGAAGATTCTGAAAAGAACCCAAACAATATATGAAAAGTAACAATCTTAATAAGAAAAAACAGAGCCTTCCAACATGGTGTTTTTTTATTGAGCTTTTGCTTATCAGATCAGGCCATCAATCTAATATGAGTCATGAATCTGAGTTTGATCCATAAAGAAAGTGGTACATATATACTACATAGTACTACTTACAAGACTATACACTGAAAAATCTGAAAGATAATACATACATACATATGTGTGTGTGTAAAAAAGATCTTTACAGTTTGAGTTGAGCCATATCAAACCAGATTTGCTCAAATGCTTTGACAATGAGCTCATGGTATTCACTTGAATTAAGTGAAAGATAGCAAGCAAGTAAATCTTCTAAATCCTTTGACGCCTTTATTTTGTTCTCCATAATCATCTCCAACATTGAATCCCTGAAGTCTCTCTGTGGATCAAATGAGGACTTTACTACTGCAAAACCCTCTGGGAATCCTGCATTATTCCTTGAACCTTTAACACCCCTTCTTGCAGAAGCTTGGACTTTTCTGCTTAACAGCTTTGGAGAATTGACTTTGAGCCTAATTCCTGTAGAAGAAGAATTAGCCGGCGATTTTTGAGAATTACGACTTGATCTTCGGTCTCTTTGAGTTGTTCTAATGCTCTCTTTCTTGACAGTTTTGGCATAATGTGACTTGGTTGAACTTCTCAACTCAGTGGTGGTGGCTTTAATGACCTTCTCATCATCTTCGTGGTCATCGAACTTTAATGGCTTTGTCAATATTGGGGGGAGATCCAGCTCTGAAATTGTTTCAGACCCATCAAGCTTCTCGGAATTCCCTTGAAAGGGTACTTCATTGTTCATGTCAATGATGATATCATTGGTGGAAGAACTAACTCTGCAACTGCAATTTGAGGGTAACGCATTGAACATATCAGGAGCAGGAGGAGGAGGAGCAGAAAAACTATGATCATCATCACACTCAGACTCAGATGAAGCAATATCATCATGAAGGTCTGATTCAGAAGAACTCTCAACAGAGGAGATATAGTAGTCAGGAGACTGAGTTTGATGATGATTGGGTTGAGGAGGCCAATTATTAGTGGAATGGCAGCTAGAAGTTGCAGAAACAGAGGAAGAAACAAGTGTGGGAGAAGAAGAAGGCTTGTAATAAACTGTTCTTCTCCTAGCTCTTCTCTTGATAGAAGAAGACCTTCTTGGTGAATCAATGAAAGGAATCTCAGAAGCTCTGGTAGTACTGAAAATGGGAGAATTGTACAACTTACCAGGTCTGTTACTCCTCATTTCACTGGGGAAATAATTCGAACACCTTGGCTGCGATCTCTGAGATGTCACTGAACTTGCCGTGTTCTTATTCTTCTTCCTTGATCTGCTCATGTCTTTGAGCTTGTAAAACCAAGCATTTGGTATCATATCAGAGAATTTGAACCTGTGATTGCCCATTTCCTCAAAGAAACTATTGTGTTCTCTGAAACCTTAATGAAAGAAAGAAGATGAAATAAAGAGAAAGGAAGCATGTTGATATATAACAAAGAAGAGAATTAAAAAAAAAAAAAAAAGGGGAAAAAACTAAAGTTGGTGGTCCAGAAGAAAAGTTTAGAGCATCAAAGCAAGGGGACCAAGATGTCCACCAAATGACTTTCTCTCATAATTACTAAACAGCCAACATGCAAAATAAATAAATAAATTAAATAAAGGGTCTTTTGCTTTTTTTTTTTTTGTGAAATCACAGCAACAATTATGGGTTTTCTTTATTCATGCTTCATGCTCATCTCAATCTATCATTATTTCTATCGGTAACAACTTTGTTTCCATATGTCGTTGATGTGCCTTTCAACTTTTCGTAAGACACACACTACCACTCTTTCTGCATTTACTATTATTTCATCATTTTGTAAAAGAGGATGCCAACTTACAATTTAGAAGCTTATTAAAACCTTAGTTGACACTTAATGTCTCAAAAATAAGAAACAGATTTAATGTTTTTTCCTTTTTAAAATTCAATATTGTTGGGTCAAGATCTTGCCATCTATTTTGATCGGACAGCTAGTCTAGCACGATGTCATTCTATATGCAAAAATTTTACATTCATGTGAGTTAACCTGATTCTATTCAAATTATACTTAAATCTAATCTAAATTAGTAAAAATATACATTTACTTCTCTAACTATATAAGGTTTTGATATGGTCCCTTAATTATATAAAGTATTATTTTTATTGGTGATATATAAAGTACTCTCTCTAGTCCTAATTATAAGAACACTTTTGTAGTGCAATTTGCACTACAAAAGTGTTCCTATAATTATGACCGGAGGTAATATTATTTTAAGTCATCTAATCCTAATATCATTAGTTTCAAACTATGAAATTTCTTGTAACAATTATTATTATTTTAAAAATTAAACTTAACATATAGTCATTTGAAAATGTTTTGTTAATTCGAAGCTTATTAAAACCTTAGTCAACACTAAATGTCTCAAAATAGGAAACGGATTTAATGTTTTTTTAAATTCAATATTGTTGGGTCAAGATCTTACCATCTGGTTTGATCGGACGGCTAGTCTAGCACCATGTCATCCTATATAAAAAAGCTTACATTCTTGTGAGTTGACCTTATTCTATTCAAATTATCTAATCTAAATTAGTAACTTTATACAAGGTTTCAATATGGTCCATTAATTATATAAAGTTTTATTTTTATTGCTAATATATAAATTATTATTTTCAGTCATTTAATCCCAATATCGTTAGTTTCAAACTATGATATTTCTTGTGACAATTATTATTATTATTTTAAAAATTAAAATTAATATATAGTCATTTGAAAATGTGTTGTAAATGGTTAAATATCAATATCATCATTTTCTTAACAGTATTAAAAAACATTTTAGAAAAGTTTTTTTTTTTTTTTTGTTCTCCATCTGGTATCCAAAGCTTCACCTTGACTAATCTGGATCCGACCCACGTCGCCCACTGGCTATGGTGAGAGAGTCTCCTAGCGGGGCTTTTCTATATTCACAAGGCTCAAACTCGAAACCTTACTTAAGTGACACAAGCCGCTTACCACTTGTGCTAACCCCCATTGATAACTTTATATGAATTTTTTTTTTTTTGTTTTTTGGTTATAACTTTATATGAAGTTAAAAGATTAAAGATACATTTTTAACATATAAATTAGGAAGGCCCCTCTTTTTATTTGGTTTTCCATCCAGTATCCAGAGTTTTGCCCTAATTAATCTGGATCCAACCCGCGTTACGCATCTGACTATGGTGGGAGAGTCTCCCAACAACACTTTTCTACATAAATTAGGAAGGCCCTGCATAAAAGGAAAAAAAATAAATAGTAAGGCCTAGTATGACTTCTAAAATTCTATTGATAATGGGCCTTACCAAAAACGAAAAAATAAAATCGATAAGATTTTTCCAACTAGTTTTAAGAAGATATAATGATTTGAACAAAATTCAAATGCATCAAAATGCATTAATTAATCGCTTAAGTAAGATCTTGAGTTTGAGCCTTGTGAATGCAGAAAAACCCCCTGAGAGACTCTCCCACTATAACCAGGTGTGCAACGTGGGTTGAATCTGGATTAGTCAGGGAAAAACTCTGGATATCGGATGAAGAACTAAAAAAAATGCATTAATTAATACAAGAATAAAGTTCCATTTATAAGAGTGTTGCATGCATGTTTTGCTCTATAAATGGGCAGATGCTTTGAAGTTGAAGATTGTACTAAAGCCTTCCCAATCAATCTCAATCACTTCCTAAGCAATTATGATCAAGACACCTCAAGAATTTGAAATTAGTCAAACTATAATCATAAGTAAGAATAAAACAATCAATTATCTGTAAATTAATTAATACTCCTTCTTTAATATGAGATATCTCCATTTAATTTTGAGTTAAGGTGTATCATGCACCTTCAAGTATTTTTTTTAAGTGCATCAAATGCCCTAAAATATATTGTAGTGTATCCAACGCATTGAAGTTTTTTTCCATATGTGTCCATCACTTTAGAGAATTTTTTTTAGGTGCATCTAATACCCTAAATTACCTAAATTGTTAAATGCAAAATTACACAAAAAGTACTTTAGGGTGATAGACACACATGAAAAAAAATACTTTATGGTACCAAATGCACCACAAAATTCTTCAAGACACTGGATGTATATGGAAAAATACTTCAGAGTGCTAAATACACGTTCATCCTCTAATTTTTTGAGGGATCATGTACTTCTTAATTTCGTCTTGATATAATGATAAATCTTATCAATTTTGTTACTAAAACTTTTTTTTCCTACGACGGAAATGGTCCCTGCACTCAATATTTTGGCTCTATGACGTAATGAAATTTAGCTTTGATTTTCTTTTTTTCTTTTTAAAAACATATGTGTTGATAGTGGAAAACACTTGAAGAAGTTTAATTATATCATTAGTTAATTAGTCAATTGAAACATGGAATCTCTTTTTCCCTTATTATAGCAGTTTTAATTGGAAAGGGAAAAAAAAAAAACACCACATTGAGAAACTTTATTTTTGGAGAACCAGATTGGAAAAAGTATCCAGACATGAAATTGAAATACTTTTATAACTTTGCATAACGTACAAAACTATTAAAACTAACAAAAAGAATCGAAGTCATCAGATTGCTTTACAACAAAAACCGCTATCATCTTACGTGGTCTTTCAACAAATCTGCAAACTGCGGCATTACTTCTTTACAGAAAAACGTACACTCACGCGAAAACCTTTTTCAAAGAAAAAAATGCAAGTAGATAGCAGAGCTAGTTGGCCTTTGTTTCTTTTTCTTTTTCAAAAGAATGAACTTAGCAAACCAAATATTAGTAATAATGTAAGATATAAAATTTATAACAAGTCATGATATTTACAGGCCATCATAAAAAGTAAGGCTCATTTCAGAATGGGAAGTGGAAAAAAAACCTTTTACTACAGTCATCCTTTTTTTCCAATGTTTGTAGTCAGGGACGGACCTAGGAATTTCACCGACGGGGGCGAAAAAAAAAACCCTTATAAATAAACGTAGTTGAAATACGACAGAGACCTAATATATAAAAAAGTTGAAAGAAATCTATTACAAAAATTAAAATTACTTTACTTGACTCTTATCCTACGTGTTTTCATATTGTTAAACTTATCTATAATTGAATCTGTGTTTAAACTCAAAACTTGCCCAAAATCCTAACTCTAAAATATTCTTTAATCAGTATAAAAGTAGTATCATTAGAAAGATAAAAATGTGTATAATAAATTTCATGAAGGAAATTTAATGAAAAAAAGTGATTTTGAATACCTTATTGATTCTTAAAATTTGTCATCAGTTGTTGAAAAAAATGGCAGATGATGAGACGAGCCGCAAGCGAGAGGAAGAAAAGGCGAAAAATTTCAGAAGAGTGCAAACAGGTAGGGTTGGAAATAATTCAAGTTTATGGGCCTAACCTCTTTATTATTATATTCTTTATTTATTATATATATATATATATATATATATATATATATATATATATATATATGCAAGGAAACGAGTAGGAGTGAAAACAAAGGGCCCCACCTCTTTAAAGGATTTCCAAACTATCGATTAATAAAACCAAAGATGTTCTTTTAAGCAAAAATAAAATAAAAAGGTATTCCACTATTTTTTTTAAAAAAATATCTAGGGGGAGCGGGGGCCACCCCTAACCCCCCTTCTGTCCGTCCCTATTTGTAGCGGAGACGGTGTAGAAGTGGCATGCATTTTCATAAATGAGATATGACTTTTGATTTTCTAACCGGTTAACAATAAAAAAAAAAAAAAATTCACTTGCTATTGGTGTATAAATTAAAGTAATTTCAAACGACGATAAATTACTAAATCTATAGAAAATTAATAATAATTTTCCATAACGGAGGCTCGTCCAACCAATGTGAAAAGTGTTTTCTACACCGATCCTTTCAGAACTAGTGTAGAAAGTAATTTGAAGCAATATATTTAAATCATGCTCTGAATCTTGTTATTTTACTTGCGCGTCAATGTTGTGCCTATTTGAGTGATGTTCAATGTCTCTTACTTCTCTGCTTCCACACCCGCCTTCGCCCCCTCGTTTTGGTTTACCGTCACTACTCACTACTACATATTTGCGCATTTATAATGCTTATATATAACAATTACAGCTAATAAATATCATGTATATTGAGGCGGAGGTCGTGCAAGGATGTATCACTACTACAAAAAACACTTTTAACGTCCGTTTTTAATACCCTTAGACGACTGTTTTTAAGGGTCGTGAAAAAAAGTGTTGTTGAAAGTTTATGACTTACATCGATTGTTTTTAAAAAAATAGTCGTTGAATTTCAACGAATACTATTTAAATAACAACCATTGTATATCTACAAATCTACAGCACACATGCATACTAGGCAGTCCATAGAACCATCTAAAACACAATATAAAGTGCAATTTGAACAAGCTAAAGCCTCGTGAAAAAAAGAATGGATTGAAAATGGATGATAAACATCACCATTCAATATTCGACGCAAGAAATAGAGCATTTCAACAAAGCAGAAGAAAAATAAAAGAATTGTTTACAGACAAAAGAAAGCACTAGGAAATAGAGCAGAAAAATATTACAATGGAACTATCCATTCAGAATTTCAACAAAAGAAAGCACTAGGAAATAGAGCTCTGGTATCCTCATCATCGTCTACGGGGGGCTTCCTCTTCTTCACGGTGATCAGGATCGTTGCTCGACATATTGTTTAGTGGGAAGAGAGAGAGACACAGATCTGTAACCGGCGACAAACAACATATCTGGAGGTTGTAGAGCACGCTCGTAGTTCATGATAAAGGACGAGTCGGAGTCACTCACGCTGCTATGGTGAATCTCCTTGGCGGCAAGGGTGGGGCCATTGGGTGTGGCGAAGGAGATGGGTGGGTCTCAAGACTCTTATCTGTGTTTAGGATGATGGATTTGGGGAAGACGTTCTTCATACTGTTGGGTTTTAAAGAGAAAAATTTATATTTTTATGGAAGAGAAGGAACAACAAAATGTCGAAGGCACGAGATTAAAGTTGAAATATCAAATATCTGAAAATTTTGAGTTTCAACGACTAATTTTGAAAAACCAATCATTGTAACTTAAAATTAAAAAAAAATTTATTTTCATGGAACGAAGGGAATAACAAAATGTCGAAGGTGCAAGATTGAAGTTGAAATATGTGAAAAATTTGAGTTTCAACGACTGGTTTTGAAAAACCAGTCGTTGTAACTTAAACTAAAAAAATTGGCGTGAGGGAGGCTCAACTATTTTTTTAATGTGTATCAACGACTCTTTGTTTACAAAAAGTCGTTTGTTTTACTACTCGCGAGATTGAAGTTGAAATATCTGAAAAAATTGAGTTTCAACGACTGGTTTTGAAAATCTAGTCGTTGTAACTTAAAACAAATGGCGTGAGGGAGGCTCGACTGTTTTTTTTAATGCGTATCAACGACTATTTGTTTACAAACAGTCGTTTGTTTTACTTCTCTTAACTATCAAAATTCTAAGCTACATACTAGTAAATAGCTATTAATATGAGAAAAAATCACAACGGTCATGTAATCTTTAAGGCTTTTATTCTAATGATAAGTAGAACTAATTTTTCACTTATTGATTAAATTTAATGCGTGATTTAAATTATATTGATATTTTTTTATGATATAAATAAAAGAGATATGTTGTTTAATTTATTAAATTTAATTAGGAACTAACAAAATGAAAATACGGTGTGTGTGTGTGTGTCTAATAGATATTATTTAATTTTTTATTTTTATTAGGAACTAATTGAATGAAAATACAGTTAGATTTCTTCACTTAACTATTGAGATTATAGGCTAAATACTAGGAAAATATATGTGTGTGTGTGTGTGTGAATATATATATATTGTTTAATTTATCAAATTTAATTATGAACTAACTAAATAAAAATACTGTTAGATTTCGTTTCTTAACTATCGAAATTATAGGCTACATACTAGGGAAATAGATAAAAATATGGGATACAATGACTGTTTTTATAAAACCAATCGTTAAATGTTGACATCTGTTTTATAAAATAGACGTTAAATGTTCACTTTTAACGTCATTTTTTAAAGAAATGGACGTTAAAGGTAAGCAGAAAATTACAACAGTGTCACGCCTACTTTTTAACGTCCATTTTGTGTGAAACAGTCGTTGAATATTCTCGCCAAAATTTCAAAAATGCCACTGCCTCATTTTCTATGTCTGTTTTCATTTAATCAGTCGTTAGATGAGAGTCGTTAAATCTACTTTTTGTAGTATTGTATAACAATTAAAAGTAACTGTTAATTATGTACGCCGTCATGTATTGAGAGACGGAATTGGCAAAAACGCAAAAATAGCGGTTGTAGTTAATAAACGTCATTTATTTAGTGATAAAAGTTACGGTTGTTTTGAAACAAGTGTCATGTAAAACTTACAAATGGTTTGTCTTCTAACCTTACATCAGCGAAAACACAAACATAACGGTTATATATATTGATCATAAATTATAAATGACAAAAATGATATTTCATAATAAACAACCTTCATGCAATGAACAAATCTAAAAAGCACATTTTCAAAACCTCGTTCAGTCCGACAACAAGTACTAGTTATCCTAAGTTAAATATACTTTAGAGCGAAGTATTCAACTCTATTTAAACTAAGCTATTGCTTTTGTTCTTTGTACTTTTCTAAAAAGCACATTTTCACAACTTCGTTTTTTTCTCCCTTATCATGGTCAGACGCCAGAGAGTACTTTCCATTCACCCTCCTCCTCCTCCACATGCTCGCCCTCCTCCTCCTCCTCATCATCGTCATCCTCACCATCCTCCTCCACAAGCCCCTCCTCTTCCACCCTCGACTCCACCACCACCTCCACAAGCTCCTCCTCCACCACCTCTTCCGCCTCCTCCTCCAATTGAGGCTCGACTGTATACATTGGCTATCCTTGACCGCTCCACAAGGTGTCTTGCTAGACACGCTCACAGTCTGAGCAGGAAGTTGGATCTCATTCTACATCACAATTAGGTTGTATATGACCACTTCTGAAAGACGAAATATCACCTAAGAGGAGGGGGGTGAATCGGGTGATTTAAAACTTTATCGAAATACCCTAAAACGAGTAAATACCCTTTCTGGTCCCTGAAAAAAACGCGATCCCCATTTTGGTCCCTTACAAAAAAATCTCCTTTTTAGTCCATAAAAAGGACGAATAAGGGTCGATTGGTTGACATTTTGATCCCTCACAAATTTCCAGAAGTCCTTTTTAGTCCCTAAAAAAGGACGAATAAGGGACCTTTTTTTTGTAAGGGACCAAAATGGGATCCGTGTTTTTGTCAGGGACCAAAAAGGGTATCTACTCCCCTAAAACACATTCCCTAAAATAGAGCTAAACAGAGAGATAGAGAGAGATTGACAAAAGAGATTTATACTGGTTCGGTCCAAATCCTCGACCTACGTCCAGTCCCCAAACACTCTGGGATTTCCACTATCTCAAAACTTGATTACACACTCTGTAACTCTCGAGTAATCCTCTCACTAGGACTTACTCCCCCTTACAAGTTGAAATCAAAAATCTCAATCTCAAATGTTCCACAACCTTGAGATTCTTACAAGAATGAATAAGTTTTAAACTCTCTTATAGAGTAGATATTAGTAAACACTGATGAACAGATATCCGAAGATATTTTATACAAGAATGAAACAGTAAATGTGAAAACCTCGAATTGAATGCACAAAGTTTCAGTTTTGGCTAATTCAATGCTTTTGGTATTTATGTTGGTTGGCATTAATGACTGTTGGAGAAGCTTGAAGGTTATCCGTTGTGACTCTTTAATCTAGCCGTTAGACTTAGTGTTGATTCTTCATTAATGTGCAGACATTCCTTAATGACATTCCCCATTCCATTTGTATGTTGAGAGACAACATGGATGAAGAATGGAATGGTCATCTGTCCTTTCGTGTGCTCAGAGAAACTTTGTTGTTTTCACGCAACACTTTGTAGAGCATTAAATGCATTTCTGACACATAATTGCTTTAATGCAATTTGGTGTTAATCCATATCAAAATCATCTAAAACTCATTAACAAACTGACTAAACATAGTTAGGAATAATAATGATTGATGATATGAAGTAGGTAAATCATACTTAAGGATTTAAGAAGTTCGTACACGATGATTTGAAAATGATATGAAGTCTCTATAAGGCATAGGCTTGAGTTACTGAAACTAAGCTCGAGTTCAGAACTAAACTCGAGTCTCCTATTCCAAACTCGAGTTCATCTTCTTTGGAAAATAACTTTGAAGAGTATAGAATATGTTGCAACGAAACCTAGACTCGAGTCATAGAGCCTTAGCTCGAGTTCAAGGCGAAACTCGAGTCATATATGATGGCTCGAGTCAAGGACCATTTTTACAAAAGGTTATCGAGAGAGGCTTTTGAAAATGGTTTGATAAACACTTCTAACTCGAGTCATTAAGTGATGGCTCGAGTTAACAAGATATATTTGAATATAATGTTCAAAATTCAGGCTCGAGTCACAGATCTTAAACTTCAGTCTTTTATCTTTGTATTTTTTAAAAGACTTTAAGTTCGCTAGACTTGACTAAAGTCACTAAGCATTGGCTCGAGTTTTTATCATAACTCGAGTCACCAAGTTGTGGCTCGAGTCAAGAAACCATTCTGACTCAAGTCACACAGGCCTTGGCTCGAGTTTGACAACCCAAACTCGAGTCAATTTGACAGCAAATGTGATAGCATGTTATGATCCAAGACTGAACAAGTTAAAATCATTTCGGCTTGAATCATAAACCACACTTTGTTTACAATGGTCAATTATCATCAGAACACATAGAGAACTAACAACTTCCAGTCAAACCCATTATTAAATAAATTAAGATACAACATAAGTTTAAAGTCCAAGGCAACATGAAGAGGTACTCACTTCTGAAGATAGGGGATGGAAGGAAGAACCGGAGGGGTCGTCTCTACAACAAGATGAATAAGGATGGGACGATTCCTCTACAACAGCTGATCGAGAGCGTCCCAGACGGCATCCCTATAAATGACTAGGCGAGTTTTGTCCAGGCCAAGAAGAGCCCACATGGACATGTACATTTTTAAATAATTATTATAATATACTTTTAATATTTATTCCAATTTAGTTGTATGTAGATCCACATTCAATTGAATATGCATGTTAAATGTAACAGGGCCTTATGTTATGTTATGATTTGGGGTTCACTTTAAGTGCTCATAAGCACTCAATCTTAATCCTTAATTTAAGATGACTATTAAAAATTGAAATTTTTTTACTAGTCTGTTAGACAATACTAAAATTAACTGAACATTAGGATTGAAAATTTGAAATATAAGTATAAAATATTTAAAATGACCCACGGGAAAATTGAAAATTTAATCATTCAAAATAGTTCAAGGTGCTAGATTAACCGTGTATGTGTGCATGTTAATTTAAGTGATATTTAGTGCACAAAAACTCCCTCTCCCTTATCCGGATTCTTCTCTTTCTGATTTTCTTTCAACTATAGACTCTTGATCAGAATTATAATTATCTATCATCTAAAATTCTATTGTTTCAATCTAGTTAAATACATCCATGAAAATACATCCATATGTGATATTATTTACTCTATAAAAGATTATGAATTATTTCAATTAAGAGTAAGGAAACAAAATATTAAATAAGTGAAGAATCCGGGATCGTTTTAGATGCATGTAGCATGATTTATATGATTGTTCCGTGCTTCGGGTCTTCAAAGATTGTTACATGTGGACGGAGATTGTTTTAAAACAATGGAGGGATATTATTTTGAATTAAGTAAAAAGAACACATGAATTTGATACACACACTATTCGATAATTGTTGTTTTTACCTAAAACACATATTTCAATAATCTTGTTAGAGTGCTAATAAGTGCATAACACTTGCAAGCTCTGTCCTAGAGGAATACCGGAAGCTAGTCACAGCAGAGGATCTATAACACGACAGGATCCAAGATGTTTGTTGTGACCTACAGTGAGCTGGTAATTTCAAAGTTAAATTAATTTTAGCTTTATATTAGAGAATTATTGATTGTTTTATTTTTGAAATAACAAAGTTTATATTCTCTTAATTCTTTCAGCAAAGGAAGGCTCAGCAGGAGAACTGTTAGACGGACTATGGGGAGTTGTTCACATACACTCATAAACACTGTGACGGGACGACGACCTCTTAGCAAGCATAGGAGCTGATAGTAAGTTACATACAAGTGATTTATATAGTTTATTTAAATTCAATTAAATTGTTTGATTAATGTTCTAAAACATCTGAGCGCTAGGAGCGGATCGAGCAGACCTAGGAGGAGCTGCGACATTCCTAGCCCCCGGAGTCATAATGGTCTGTGGATCCTACTGCCCCATTGAAAGCTGCCAAGGGCCCAGTTGAGCATCCTGGGTGCGTTAGAGGTTATGGGGTTAGGCACCAGGCCTAGCATGGTCTACGGCAAGAGTGTTGCCTCTGAGGCTGGAACCTCCAGCTCAAGAAGGCTGATAGCTGAGGGGGTTTAGGCGATGATTGCCGCGCAGGTTGGCGCCAATACTCAGGAGCTTGCTAGGCGGTTTCAGGACTAGGCAAACAGTTGGTATGCTCATCAAAGGGAGAGATGGGATGTTATGGTTCGTGCCTTAGTGAGATGTTTTCTCACAGGTGGTTTCCACCTCCCCCACCTCCTCTTACGTTCAGCTTCAATCCTCCCCCTCTGCCTCCTACTGCTGCTAATGACAAGGCTCCTGATAGTTAGCTTTTATTTATATTTGTAGACACATGTTTGTATTTAAAATGTTTGTTATCTCTAGTTTGCTATTTATATTTTTGAACAATTTTATGTCTTTAAAATATTTGTTACCTTTTGTTTTATTTGGTATTTGATAATGGAGTATTATTTTAATATTTATATTAATTTATATTAGTTTATTAATTTTAATTATATTATATAATAATTGTTATTGAAAATATAAAAGATAATATATATTTAATTAAATATATTTATCGTAAACATAATAATGGAATAAATTTAAATAGATTAAAAAAAATGTTAATTGTTAACTTTAGTAGCAGTTAACATAAAGAAACCACTACTAAGGTATAACATTTAAAATTCAAAACAAAAAAACCCACCACTTTTTTAAACGGTCTTCATTTTATAGCGGTAATTTAGAAATAAACTGCTACAAATTTCAAATTCAAACTTATTAAAATCCCACCAAAGATTTGTAGCAGTTTTGATCACAAACCACTACAAATGTTTAACGGCCTTCATTTTGTAGCGGATAGTGTAGCGATTTAAAAACCGCTACAAAACTTATTTGATATTTGTAGCGGTTAAGGTAGCGACTTTTAAACCGCTACAAAACTTATTTGATATTTGTAGCGATTAAGGTAGCGGTTTTTAAACTGCTACAAATGATCCAATGTTGCATTTATGGAACTGATGTGATGAAGGTAATTAAACATTCTCTCTTCATCTATATTTTATCGCTACAAATATCTATATTTTATCCTAGCTTTGTTTACTAGATATGGATAAGTCATGGATTAAGTTGTCGTGCAATTCTCCCGCTTATTTGGAAGGATTGGACATTTTCTTAGATTTTTCTTTCTCTCACGCTAGCTGTAATGGTAAGATCATGTGTCCGTGTTGTCAATGCAAGTTTAAGAAGTGGCATACACAAGAAGTTTCTAAAGAACATCTACTTCTGAAGCCTTTCCCGGAAGAATATACATTCTGGGGAATTCATGGTGAGAAACATGGTATGAGATATGAGGATCATCTTCCTTGAAGCTCACAAGTAGGAAATCAATTAGATCAAGAGACTTTAGTCCTACTAGTCTCAAATCTTTCATTCAAACAATCTTCTTAAAGTTTGTACAATAGCCAAAGGTACTTTGATGTCATACAAACACTAACATATGCTTATCTTCTCTTCCTTTAATAAAGTATAAGCATCTAGGGGACAATAAGTCCATTTATGATATGCCATTGGGTGGACATTCTTCCGTATTCCCATATCTTGAAACTCCAGACTTTTCTGCACCCCGTCCTTGGCACTACCCTATATGTTCAAAAGTGTTCCAACAACTTTGTTACACACGTTTTTCTCTACATGCATGACATCAATACAGTGCCTCACATCAAGCTTGTGCCAATGTGGGAGGTCAAAGAAGATAGACCTCTCTTTCCATATGTTCTTGTCAGTACCCTTACTCTTTTTATACTTCCATAAGAAAGTGTTCATGTCTTTCACCTTTTCATACATCTCATCTCTAGTCAATGGCTCCAGAGCATTTGCAAGTTGTTGGCCCCCAAAGAATTTTTTCTTCAATCTGTGATATAGGTGGCCTAGCATAAGGAATCACCTATGCCTAAGGTACATCATCTTCCTACCATGTTGAAGTTCATGGTAGCATGTCCCTACCTCACAAATCGGGCATGCTTTATGGCCCTTAACATTATAGCCTAAGAAGATTTCATACATAAGGAAGTCATTAATAGTGCAAAATATTATCACTTTAAGGTTGAAAACTGTTAGACCTGGCTATCACCCAAGAGGGGGGTGAATTGGGTGTCTGATAAAACTTTGGATAACTTTGAAAATCTTTTCACAATTTACTGAAAGCAGTTCGTAAGACAGTAATGATTTATAAAACAATAAACAATCATTCAAACATATATGCTGGGAATATAAGAGATAAGGGAAGAGAATATGCAAACAGAGATTTATACTGGTTCGGCCAATCCTTGACCAACGTCCAGTCCCCAAGCTCCATTTGATATTTTCAATCCACTATCCTCTTGTTTAATCCGGGCACAAGAGAAGCCTATACAATCCCACAAGTTTAGCCGAGCACTTGTGTAGCCTTTTACAAATCTCTTACAAGATACTACCCCTTGCTCACCGTAAGGATACAACCTTTGTAATGAATTATTATAGATAATCTTCTCTCTCAGAAGTGATAAAGATAAACACTGAAGCTCGATACAAATAATCTCATCCATAATATAAACTATATGATCATTGAGATAATCAAAGAGTAGGTGTATGTGTATATCAGAGTATTGGCATTTTGAAGATGTAATCTCGTGTCTCCAACCTCTTCTATCTTTGAATGCTTCTCTTTTTATAGTTGATGAAGAACATTGAGCAATTCTTCCAGGTTTGAATATGACCGTTGGAACTATTCGACCGTTGGAGAATATTATCGTTGGAGTTTCTGATGTAATCTTCCACCTTTTCATAATATGATGTTAATCCTTCGTTTGATCATCTAAAACTTGCTAAAAAATATGATTAATAACATTGAGAAGTATAGCAAGTAGAAATCAATTGATAACAGATATTTTTGAATTCTCGGAGACGTTGCTGCTACTGTGCTTTTACTGTCTGACTTGAGTTGCATCTCCTGGCTCGAGTCAAAAACTCCTCTCAATTCATCAATCTCTTGGGTTGGCCTTTGACTCGAGGTATGCTTGTTGGATCGAGTCAATCCATCGCTTAAAGTATAGAGAAATTTAACACAACACTAACTGACTCAAGCCAGCAATATCCTTGGCTCGAGTCTATACCCGAACTCGAGGCAACCAAAATCCTGGCTCAAGTCAGGTTCAACAAAACACTTTGGGATTTCTGAGAAACGATCCTTCTGAATCGAGGTGCCTTTGTTGGCTCGAGGTAAAAACCTCTCTCAAAATGTCTAACTCTCTATCTTCACTTAGACTCGAGGTGGAACTTCTGGCTCGAGGCAAAATCCTCAATTCTTTGTTCTTTGACTTGAACTTGACTTGAGGAGGCACTCATAAAAATTGGTTGCTTCCATATTCTATGAAACACTTGTTGAGTCTAGAGTCATATGGAATTGGTTTCACTTCATTTGGTTGTGTATAGTGTGAGCAACTTCCAGAAAACTGAGCCTATGTTGAAATGAATCCAGAATTTCGAGTGTCAACTTACGAAGGCCATAACTCTCTGTTCAGAATTCCATTTTGTTTGTTTCAAGTCTTGGAGGAACTAATTTTGAGTCTAAATTTAAATGGCACCGGTGTCAGCTCAATTGGATTTTTATTTTGTGAGATACACTCAAAACATCAAAGGTTGGTTAGCAGAGTGACGTTAATTGATGTACCAACTTGTGAAATTCATATCTCTCTCATATTAAATCCTTTGGGCTTGAAACTTTGTCACAAAGACGCATTGGGAGTCTAGTTTCATAAAAATTTTGTTTCACCTCAATCAGATCTCTAGTTTGGGAGATATCAGTGAAATACCAGACATCGCCCAGCTGAAATGTGAAACAGAGGTAGGTGACCAGAGTGCTGAAAAGCACTGTTGGCTCGAGCCAACTTAGGCTTGTTGGCTTTCGATGTTTTGATGAATACAACTTATGAGTTATTAAATTGAATGAAAAATATGTGGATCAAAGCATGCTCGAGTAGGTCACAGATGTTGCCCGAGCATCATCAGGATTCAGGGTTGAGAAGCTAAGTTATGTGAATCTTGCCCGAGCAGCACCTATACATTTGCCCGAGCAACATCGTATCAATATTCATTTAAAACGAAAAATAAGAAATCATGCTCGAGCAGGGACAATCCCTTGCTTGAGCAGAAACGAGGCAGAGGCAAAAAGATTGCAAGACAGAAAGCTTGCTCGAGCATCGGAGAAAGCTTGCTCGAGCAGAAGGAAAAAGCTTGCTCGAGCAGCCCCCTAAATTTGCCTCTGGATAATGTCTTCCCGAGCATGAATTCTTTCATGCTCGAGCACCATGCCCGAGCAAGGAAAAACTCTTTCCCGAGCAACACTACTCAAGTCCTCTTATTTCACCACTATATGTCGTTTGCCCGAGCAGGTCCTTTGTCCCTGCTCGAGCACCATGCCTGAGCAGCATTTATTGTTTGCTTGAGAAGCTTCGGAATATCCCTGATTTTCGCCTCTGCCTGAGGCTTGCTCGAGCATGCCATAATAGCCTGCCCAAGCTATAGCGAGAAAATCTAGTTTCTCTGAGGCTTGCTCGAGCACATCATAGAATCTTTCCCGAGCATCAGTGAGGAATTTTGTTTTTCTGAAAGGCTTGCCCGAGCAACAAAATATACCTTGCTCGAGCATCAAACGTTACGAACAGAATCTCATACACTATCTCTGATTTGATTTCCTTCTGATAAATATTGAAACACCATTATTACTGATTATATTCAAACTCGTTAATTTCTATTTCTAATCATTCTACTTAAGTGGGTTTCAGGTATCAACCACTGATTGACAAAAGACAGAAAATCAGAACATTTACTCTCACGCGTCAAACAGAGGAATAGTCAAGAAAGATGAAGTCCCTCATTTGGAAGTATTCGATATGGCCTTTACTCAGAATGATTCCCTGCACAAAATGAGTAAAGACACTAAATGATGCAAAGATCATAATCTTCAATGCAGAGCAATAATCGGAAATCCAAGAGACAGTATGACCCAACGGATATCTTCTCAAACACTGATCGACATGAATCATGAACATTATAAAGAGACATCTGATTCAATTGAAGAAACTACTCAAGAGAATACGAGACATACATCTTTCTTATTACTTCAATTATCTTGAGAATCTCAATACCTATAGTACTTCAGTGTTCATACTTTATTCACTTGTGAGGAGCTGTCAAACACCTTCATTATTTCTGTTGTTCAAACTTGAGGTTGTGGAACCTTAAGTAAGGGTGTAAAATTGCAACTTGTAAGGGGGAGTGAGTTCGAGAGTGAAAGGATCATCCTAAGTTACAGAGTGAGTAATTGTACGTGTGTTTAAAGAGCTAGTGGAAATCTCAAGGTGTACTTGAGGATTGGGCGTAGGTCAAAGATTTAGACCGAACCAGTATAAATCTCCTTGTGTTCATTTCTCTTCTCTTACTCCAGTAATTTATTTTCTAAGTGAATCCCAGAAAATTTTATCAAGATCACCTATTCACCCCCCTCTAGTTGATATTCCACCCTCAAGGCTTGGCTCGAGTCAACTCGTACCATAGTGCGAAAATGACTTGAAAATCACTCTTGGCTCGAGTCAACAATATGATTGACTCGAGTCAAGGCCCTGGCTCGAGTCAATGCTTTGCTTGGCTCGAGTCAACTCCTACCAGATGCCCAAAATGCTGTAGAAACCATTCTGGCTCGAGTTAAGCTTCCTGGCTCGAGTTAAATCATCCCAAAACTTGATTTTTCTTATTTTAACTCCGATTTGAGCCATTCCAATTTCCATTTGATCGTGGAGACTTCTAGAATCAATCTAAAAACTTGTATAATGATTTTCTCATTCCATTTAACAAGTTCTTCTTTCTTTCTTCTTCTCTTGATCATTCTCCATAATTTAACTCTTTCTTTCTTCTCTTCTCTTCTTCTTCTCTTGATCATTTTCCACAATTCAATTCTTTCTTCTTCTCTTCTCTTCATCATTCTTCATAATTTAATTTGAAATAATCATTCTTTGTGAGTTCTTCCTTATTCAATATTTCCTCTTCTTCTTGATTATTCCCAAAATACTTTGATAACTTCTTGCTTCCTTGACACTTTCTGCAATTTCTTCTTTCTGTAATCTTCTATCTCCTTCTTGATTAATCTCTATAATTCATCTTGAACTAATCTACATTAAATACATAGTAGTTGGTCAATGTAGGAGATAAATATAGGGTTAAGGTGCAAAAATAGACAAATGCTTTTTCAAAAGAGCGTCCAGTGGCAAATACTTTTTTTAGGTGCAAAAGTAGACACGCGGTTACAAAAGTGGAGCAAAAATACCGTTTGACCGTTAGTTGACTTTTTCTGAACTGAAAATGATGACGTGGACGATGACGTGGATGTTAATGTTTTATAAATTACAGTTCAATCCCGAATGTATTTCCAAAAATTTTAATTTAGTCCCTCTATAAACTTTTAAAACTTTCATTTTAGTCCTGATCAAAGCTTTTTTTTTTCTTTCCAAATCTAAATCAAACACAGCAATAACTAACTCATCTTCTTCCTCTTCATCTTCCCAAATCAAATATCTTCTTCCTCTTCATCTTCCCAAATCGAATCGAAGCTTTTTTTTTCACCAAATCGAAGCTTTCTCTTTCCCTGGTCAAAGCCTTTTTTCTTTCCACCAGATCTGAATCAAACACAGCATCATCTTCTTCCTCTTCATATTCCCAAATCGAATCGAAGCTTTTTTTTCCACCAAATCGAAGCTTTCTTTCCCTGGTCAAAGCTTTTTTTTTTCTTCTTTCCACCAGATCTGAATCAAACACAGCAATAACTAACTCATCTTCTTCCTCTTCATCTTCCCAAATCGAATCGAAGCTTTTTTTTTCAGACAAAATCAGATCCAGACAATATCAACAAGAAGAGAAAACGCGGTACCAAATCGCAGAAAAATCAGATCCAGACAAAATCAACAAGAAGAGGAAGAAGATCGCACGAGATCAATCAGAAAAAAAGAGAGACCGAAAACGCGGTACCAAATCGCAGGAGATGAAAAATCAGATCCAAACAAAGAAGCAACACCAAATTAAGAGATTAAGAAGAAAGGTAAGAGATTCGAGTGCCAGGCGAAAAAACCCACAGTCCCCTTCGATCCAGATCCAAGCAGGAAAATGATGAGAACAAAGAAGCAACACCAAATTAAGAGATTGAGAAGAAAGGTAATACCCTAACACCATAAGCCATAATCACAAATTAGTCGAGGCACCGACCATAATCGGGTTTGGGCACTCCCGCTCTTGAGACGGCGAAGGATGTCTCTGCGATCGGTGTTTGACGCCGGTGACATCAAAAGGGAGTTCGAAAACACAGGGCTTGACTCGAAGTTTGTTCCGATTATATGGAAGCATGTGATTCAGAATCAGAAGCGAAACGGTGAGTGCGAGGAATTCGACTGGGAGAAGCAAGTTCCGTCGTTGCCCTCAGCGGCGGGGGTGGCAGATCATGGAGGTGGGGGGCCGGCAGATCGTAGAGGTTGGGGGGGCGGCAGATCGTGAATGTGGAAGAGGAGGAAGATTTCGATCAAAAAAAAAAAGAAGAGGAGGAAGATGGACACGTGTGCAGTGAAATTAATAGATAAATCGGACCTCAATGCCACGTCAGCTTAGATAATATTTTTGCACCTTAACCCATAAATATATTATACAATCTTTTTGCTCTTAATAATGGCATCTATATAAGACATCATCAAAACTAATCATATCCAACATTCTCCCCCTTTTTGATGATGGCAAATACTCTAACAAAAATATGTATGAATATGAAAATATATTAGGCCCAACATATTTTTCGCGCCAATCTCTCCCCCTTATTTGTCATTAGCAAAAAGATTGACATAAAGAAGAAATACTTGTGGAGAGGAAAATATGAAAACAAGTTAAAAATGACTTGTCTCTCCTTAATCATATGTCAAGAAAACAATTTTCTCTCCCCATTTTTGAAAGTGTTTTGATTTTCAATGTGATGCAATTTTGAATGTTTTTATGAAAACAAAATTGAGAAAATTTGGAGAGATTTTTAAGAAATCTTTCACAATTAAAGCACATAGGTACCAAACAAGTGCAAATTTTTTACTGAATATGAAAGAATAGAGATTAGAAATGTTCATGTAGGTTCTGCAAATTGATGAATGATCGATGAAGTCCATTTGCTTGCTTTGTTGTATGAGATCATCTAAAGTATGCTCAATAGAAGGATTATGAATATCCTTTGAGATGTGAAGATGAAAGAACTGACTTCTTGAGGGTTATCTCATATGAATGATTTTGACAGTACTTAGCTTTCATCATTTGTCGTTTTCTTCATAGATCATCTATGTAGAGCATTTCTCAGCTTTAATGATTGATTGCCAAAGCATCTTTTTAATCTATTCTCCTTGTAGTGCGTTAAGGAGATTCCTAGCACATAACAGAATCTCCTGCTACAGATAGAAAACTTTCTTTGCAAAAGAAATTTGTTAGTGCATACCAAATGTATCTTAGCCGCTAATTTTACGCATTGTCACACGGCCTGTGCAACCAGCTATCACAATATCTCTTTCTATATGATATTTTCAAATAAGATAATGAAAGAAAAATATAAGATATTTTCAAATGTAATATTATCTCATCATCAAAACTAATAAAAGATAATGAATATAGATGAGTATGCTTAAAAATGATTTTCTTCAAACAAATGAGATGAGCTTTTAAGATATAAAATACATGTGAATGTGAGGCTCCCCTTTAATGAATGCATGACTAAAAATATGAAGCTCCTTTTAATGATACCAAATAATAATGTGACACCAAATGTTATGATGTTTGGAGTTATCTCTGCTCCAGTGGACACAACATGATATCTTAGAATTTAACACTTTCAAGTTCACTTGGGTGGACTTGAAATTGGTATGAAGAAAACACTTATGCTTTTTATGATGATAAAAGAGTTTAAATCATACGGATCATTTTAAAATTGAGTGTGCTTAGGCTAAATTTCATAAGATGGAATGAATGAAATCAAGTTAGCCTAGTATGAATATGATTTATGCATATTACAATACCTCACTTAAGTGATATTGTAATTACTCAAGTCATAATCATTTGCAAACCATAGATGAGTTTGCTTGGAGCTTTGGTTGATCAATTCACAGAGTTGCATAATCTTTTCATTCACAAAAGTGACGAACTTCAATATTTTTGTGGTAAGCTCAGTGTAGGATTGTTGAAGTTCCTTTTCTAGATAGCTCGATTGGTTACTCATGTGATGTCATGACTCTGTAACCATTACTTGTTGTTCACAGGAGAGGACCTTACAAGCTTATCTTCCTCTGTTTATCCTTATTTTCCAACGCAAGAATAGAGGATCTTTCAAAACAAAATATATGCTCTTTGGTACTCAATTTTTCTTGAGTCCACACAAGATTAGACATAGTAACTCTTATGCTCTTATAATTTAACCATATAATATTTGAGCAAAGAGCATAGTAAGCCAATCAAAGACCAAAATAAAATTTTTACCCAATTAAATAAACTCAATCCAATGAATCATAATGGGTAACAACTAAATGATGCCAAGAATGTTATTTCTCAATGACAATTTGTAAATACACTTTATGTAGAAAATATGTCATTGATACAAATGCATGTAAATTTGATCAAAGAGTATAAAAAATCATATCTATTAATGCATTTTGAAAATAACGTTCAAAAGCTGCACTCGAGTTAAACCATATGCACTCGAGTCAGTCAAAGTTCAAAAGATTCACTCGAGTCAGTCACAGTACAAACACATTTTGACTTAGTTTTAAAAACACTTGACTCGAGTCATAAACCCGAAACTCGAGTCAATTTGACAGCAACTTGAAGACAATTTCTTATTCAACTTTAATCAAGATAACAATATTTTTGAAACATGTTTAAAATCGATGCTCACTTTAAACATAGTGGAAGTTAACATGTTAAAGAATATATCAGAATGTATCAGAATGCTTCAAATTTGGAGAACATGTGAAACATTGAAGTTTACATGTTGAAGAATTTTCCCAAAAGCAAAAGTCATAAGGAAAATGAATTATATGTAGGAACAATGACTTTGCTATTGATAGGAGATAATCTTGCCTCTTAGAATAGAGTGTTGCAATATCTGAATATTCAAGGCAAGAATTTGAACATAGTTACTCAAAAATGGATGAAAAACAAAGTTGATGTATTTGAGTAACAAGATGACTACTAGGATTCATGGATGATGAAGCACATAAAAATTAGTCAAAATGACTAGAGTTCCATAATATCATCCTAGTAAGTTATTTCACTAATGATTAATGCATTATTATTCAATGCATTAATGAACATTTATAAAGCTTGGAATAACTCGGCCAATAAAGAATTTATGCTTTAGGCATAACAGTTTCACAAATTGAATTCTTTTCTTGAAGATAGGCTTGAAGCTCATATATGATCAACTTGTTAGACATGAGGTCCAACTAGTGAGAGAATGAGAAAAAGAGTTCAAGTACCACATTGAATTTTAGAGATCAATATGAGAATGATAGGGAAAACTTTAGAGGACAGATTTGAAGCATATCCAACATTCATTAAGTATACAGTAATATTAACTTCCAATTTTGAAACATCATTTGAATGCAATCAAATTATGAATATTTTTCAAAAATATTTGTATGCATTTTTATAAAACATAGTGAATTGAAATCCAAACAGATTTTAGAATTGTGCATTTCAAAAACCTAAACTCATCGAGTTATGCACAAATTCACTTATGGTCCATTTAGCAATCTGAAAACATTTTGAAAAACATAAATGATTGATTGCTAAAGGAATGCAATAATGGACAAGTATTCATTACCCACATATGTAATTCATTTAAATGCAAGATAGGGTAAGAATTAGATATCACCATAATTCCTCTTGTCCTTGTAGTAGCTTGCTTGGTTAAGATGAATTGATGTAGATATCTCCTTTTTCGTCGTTCACCATAATCTTCAAGCATAGATTGTTTAGCTTTCTCAAGACTTGAATCATTTCTCTATGTTGCATTCTTGAGAAGCTTTTTCTCTTCCTACAAAACCATATAAATCTTTTTCTTTCTTGGTATCCAAGATTACTTGGATCCAATCATTGTTAGCTTGTAGGAACAACATAAAATTCACATGCTCTAAAAATATGACCAAATCAAAATACTTGAGCACAATGAATTAAACATTACTTTATTCATAAAAGAAATACTTTCTTTTCAAATCATCATGTATGCATAAAGAATTAGACTATTGAACATTGCAATCCCGTTATAAACTTATTAAGTGGATTTTTAAGGGATGTGAAAAATCAATTTCAAAATAGTTTGAAATGCTCATTCCTAAGGTTACAAAATATAAAACCTCAATATATAAGTCAAATAATAGCGTAGGAGGTTTTACCATTGTATACCTTTGTCTTAGGTGCTTAAAGGATTGACTTTGCTTACCCATTGGTTCTTCACATGTTTTCCCATGGGTATCTACAAAGCTCTCTCAGAGGGTATAGACTTCAAGAGTCTTCTGGTTGATACTTGAGCGAATCTCCTCTTCATGTACTCCTCAAGATAATTGAATGGCACTTTATGGTAATTTGTTCTTGAGGTGGAACATACTCCTCTTGCTTGTATCCATTTCTTCTTTTGATTTGAGGATAAGGTTGTAGCAATGGCTTCTTCACGAGTTCTCCTAACTGATGTGAATCTCCTTTTAGGTTCATGAGAAACTCTTGGATTTTTCTTCATCTTCTCTGCATCCTTATGTCCATTGCTTTTCAAATCATCCTGCACACATGAAGCACTAAATGGACATTTTGGTACCCCTTATACTTGGGTCCTTTACAGTTAGTATTGGACCTTGCATGCCCTTTCGGAACCCAAATAAGTTTATTTCTCACATTAGAATTTCTCCTAATATAACATGTGTGAGAAATAAGACTAGATTTACCACAATAATTGCAAACTATATGATGATGTGCATTATGAGATTTTATGTAAGTATTGTGTCGGTCATCAGAGTGAAAATTCAAATAAATCTCATTTGAATATTCTTTCTTCCTAATAAACTTTCCAGCATCATTATTGAAAACATTTTTTCTTTTCAAATTTGAATCAATAATTGGTTGAAAAACAATTTTATGCAAACTTTCAAAATCATTTTTCGTATCTACAGAGGAAGGGTTGGAGTTGTTTACCACATGTGTATTTTGAGCTCTAGATAATGATTTACAATATTTCTGCATGATGAGCTCTTCCTGTGAATCATCTTCCTCCTATTCTATCGTGTTGACTGGATCATGGAAGTGTTCTGAGATTTCTCTTTCTACATTCTCCAGTTGTTCATCAGTCGTAGATGTATAACATATAGCCTCAGATGAATTGTCAACACTTTCAACTTCAACATATTTGTTAGAAGCATATATAGAATCAAGAGTATCTCAAAATAATCTGATGGGAGTCTAGTTTCTCATTTATAATTCGATTTAATGGCTGCAATTTACTAATTATATTTCTTTGAAAAAAATCGAAAGAAAAATAGTTAAAATTTGGAATAGTAATTTTCAGGTCTTGTAGGGCCGGCCTTGGCCCTGGAACTATCAGGCCGGGCTTTGAAAAACAATTGTTTTCCTTACTCTAGGCCCTTTAGGGCCGGCCCTGGCCCTGATTCCCAGCTTTATATGAGGTTAATGTTGCTACCTGATAGTCGACCAAATATTAAATGATTTCTCGATGCACGAATAGCAAAGATAACCCTAGTCAAGCTTGTGATGTTGCCACCCTTAATAGAGGATCTCATGATTATCCACATTTTTAGATATTTTCATTTTTGTTATGTTTAGAGTTAGAATTATTTATTTTGAAAAATTTTCTTCCATGGACATTAATAATTACTATTTTAATGGAAGCCGAAGAGACTCTGAATCACTCATTTCAACATAGGGTAAGGATACGACTCTGCTATCTGAGTATTTTGAAAAGAATGAACTTTTAATACCGGATACTGTAAAAGATCCGTTCTTAAACATAATAATTTTTAACAAAAAAATCTTACTTTTAAAAAAATTGAATTGAAAAAAAATGAGTTTTAGGACCGGATACAAGATAAAAGGTCGGTCTTAAAAGTAATTGAAAATTGAAAAAAAAAATACACTTTTAGGACTGGATATTTACAAAAATACGCTCTTAAAGTAGAAACACTAAATTCATTTATACGAATTGAATTCGAATTCTCATCATCAGATGCGTATCTCTCCTGCTCTCTGCCCTTATTAACTCCTCACACTACCTCTCTGTCCTTATTAACTTCTCACTACCTCCTAACTCCTCACTACCTAGCTCTCTGCCCCAACTGCTCAAAGCCTCAAACCATGGTTAGATACAAGAGAACTCCTCGTAGGGGTGCTCTTACACCTGAAGCTTGTGCCATCGTTAGATCGTTATACGGTGCGCCTCCTCCAGCGAGAGTGCGTTCTATTGTGGCCGAAGAGTCTCAGGTCGTTGGACCCATTGTTATTTCGGATGATGAAGAGATTACCGCACCCCCCTCCATCCTTCTGCCGACCCTGTCCTTCCTGAGTTCCTCTGTCTTCTTGATGGTAAAGAGATTACCAGCCCCTTCCAGCCTTCAGACCATGCAGAGGTTCGTGCTCCTCCTCTCCAACCTGTTGTCCCCAGCGTGCCTACCTCTGACCCCTCTCCGCTTTCCTCTAATGATGCATTGATATTGTGGCTGCTGCAACAAAGACAGGAACTTGCTGATCTTCGGCGGGAAATTAATGTTGTTCACGTCGATATCGCCAAGGCATTGGACGATAATAAGCTTTAGGATGTTCAGTCAGATTCTTGTTTTTGATAATTTTCAGCTTGTTTTTTTTTCTTGTGTACGTGCATATTCTCCAGTAATGTAAGACACATTAAGAACTAAGCTTGTGTATTTTTTTTTGGCTATTTTCTAGTAATTAAAGAAGCTTATTCTCCAATTTTCCTTTATTTTATTCATTCAGTTGCTATTGTGCTCACCAAGGCCGTTAAGACCAGACACATTATAAGTAATGGGTCTAAAATGTAGAGTAAATACCCTTTTTGGTCCCTGGAAAAACACATTTGACCCTTTTTCGTCCCTGAGTAAAAGAAATATCATTTTGGTCCTTTTTAGGGACTAAAAAGGACCTTTAAAATTTCTGAGGGATTAAAATGTGCAAAAAAAATTATCAAAAGGACTAAAAGGGACCTTATTTTTCCATTTTAGGGACTAAAAGTGACTTATTTTTTTTCAGGGACCAAAAAGGGCATCCGTGTTTTTTCCAGGGACCAAAAAGGGTATTTACTCTAAAATGTATTTGGCTTTTAGGACCGCATGTTTTATATAGAGTAAATGCCCTTTTTGGTCCCTGAAATAACACGCGCTACCCATTTTAGTCCCTGAGTAAAAAAAATGTCATTTTTCGTCCTTAAACAGTAAAAAAAAGGTCCCTTTTAGTCCTTTTAGTCATTTTTTGTGGGCATTTTAATCCCTCACAAATTCCCAAAAAATCGTTTTTAGTCCCTAAAAAGGACCAAAAATGACATTTTTTACTCAGGGACCAAAATGGGTAGCACGTGTTATTCCAGGGACCCAAAAGGGTATTTACTCTTTTATAAAACTGCGGTCTTAAAATTAAATGAATAATAAAACTTTAGGACTGGATACTTTTAAACCTCCGGTCTTAAAAAGTTAATTATATCTTTAGGACCGAACAATTAATAGTTCGATGGTATTAATAAAATCCAAAAAGCTAAATAATTAACATTGTCGCGGGGAAAATTAAATTTCCCTCTCTGAATATCTCTTGTCGCGCCGAAAATGATTACTCAAGTTCTGACTCCAGTGTTTGCGTGTTGCTTCGTCGCTGCTTCGTGTACCTCTCTCGACAATCACTTTCTGGTTCCTTAGCTAAACGTCTATAGACCAAGCTGTAAGAGGTGTTTCGGTTATATAACTTTATGATTTTCCAGCTTATTGTTCTGGGTTTTTCATGGGTTTAATGAAATCAATGAAATGTTCTTGTGGGTATTCTTTGTTGTTAATGGATATTGTATTTTGAAGATTATATTTGCACATTAGACCAACCCAACTGACAAACAAGTGTTTTTAGGTTACTCTTGCTATCTGCAACATCAACGTTCGTGGCCGGAGAAGTAAGACTCAGCAAACGCATTTGAATTTATATGCTACAGGTGAGTCCACAAGACCTTCATGCATTGCATTTAATTTCCTCGTCATGAATTTATTTTGATTCTTGGATTCACTGTGATGCATTTATGACCAAAAGTGATTCTTTGTTATGCATTTAATGGACAAGTTCCTCGGTAACACAAAAAAATAAAAAAATAGAAGACATAACCGACATTGAGCATATATTTTCATTTGGAGTTGGCTTATTTTATATGCAAGTTTCAATTTTTTCAGATTATGTATGATCAATGATTTCCGTCTATATATAGGAATTCTACTATGGATCACAGTTGGATAAATGCTTTACGAACGAGTGTTGAATATCAGAATGGGGTGAGGGAATTTATAGAATTTGCTAAACAAAAAGCCCATGATGATAGGGGGAAGTTTTATTGCCCTTGTGTAAAATCTTTGAATGAGAGGTGACTAAGTCTTGAAGTTATACACACACATCTATTTTGTGAAGGATTTTGTAAGACTTATACAGTATGGGTATGGCATAGTGAAAAAGTGCCAAGTGGGTCTCAACAAGGGGAAGTGGCCTTTGATGATAATGACACGGATATGGATGATCGCATAGAGGACATTATCCGTGATGTAGGAGAAGAGGCTTTTGAGCGATCACATGCATATGGATGGTAGTATGTGCAGTGTTGCAGAGACGCCACTATACCCTGGGTGTAAAAAATACTAATTGTTGCACGCTGTATTGAAATTGGTAAGCTTGAAGGCACGTCATGGATGGAGTGACAAGAGTTTTTTAGAAATGCTTGAGGCTTTTAAGGACATGTTTCCGGATGATAATGTGTTGCCGCATCGATACTATGATGCTAAGAAAATACTTTGTCCACTGGGGATGGAGTACAAAAAGATCCATGCATGCCCGAATGATTGCGTATTATATAGAAAAGAGTTTGAAGAGAAGTAGACTTGTTCGATATGTGAAACCCCACGGTACAAGTCAGATAAGGGGCCTGCAAAAGTGTTGTGGTATCTTCCAATCATACCAAGTTTCAAGCGGTTGTTTGCGAATGAAAATGATGCAAAAAATCTGAGGTAGTATGCAGATGAGAGGATTTCGGATGGACATCTTCGACATCCGGCCGATTCTTCTCAATGGAAGAAAATCGATCAATTATTTCTGAACTTTGGCGAAGAACCTAGGAACCTTAGGCTTGCCCTTAGCAGGGATGGCATGAATCCATATGGAAGCCTTAGCAACATACATAGTTCATGGTCTGTACTCCTGATTATTTACAACTTATCTCCTATGTTATGCATGAAACGAAAGTACATCATGCTGTCTATGTTGATTTTGGGACCAAAACAACCCGTAAATGACATTCATGTTTACCTTGAGCCCTTGATCGAAGACTTGAAGGAGTTGTAAGAAGAAGGTGTCGATGTTTTTAAATCTTTCAAGAAGGAGGTCTTTAAAATGAGAGCCATGATATTTTGTACTATAAACGACTTCCCAGCATATGGGAACTTGTCAGGGTATAGTGTAAAAGGCCATAAAGCATATACGGTTTGTGAAGAAGGCACACATTGCCATCAACGTCAACATGGAAGAAAGACGGTGTATCTTGGACATAGGAGATTTCTTAGACGAGGCCACCCATATTGTCGATGAGTGAGTCTGAGAAATGTATGGCCATACTACGATAGAAAGGAGTTTCCATTTCAATTGTTAGACTACTCAAGAATTGAGAAAGTAATGGTCAAGAACAAGAAGTTGACATTATTCATGCCTCATCCTTGACCAAGTTATCGCGTGACAAAAGGGACATGACATGGTTGTACGATAGATTGTATCGTATCACCGATCCCCATATGAATTTGGTAGTCGCAATGTCTTGCTAGAGGCCGCTTGCGACTTGTGGGCTGATACAATATTGGTCAGCTGCCAATCTCATGTGGGCCTGCAGGGTCACACACAAGAATAGCCCAACACGAGCAAAAGTGTCTAGATCCATTGAATCTTATATATGTCTAACATTTAATGAATACTGTATTTAATCTAGGATACACACACACACACACACACACATATATATATAAATTATTAAATTCGAAAATAATAATGAGATTATTATATAGTATTTAATTTATTTGATAAATTAAATAACTACAATAAATTGAGATATTATATCTCAGATTTAATTTTCGAATAAAGGTATAGTATCTCATATTTAATTGAATTGAGATATAGTATCTCAGATTTAATTAAATAGATACACATCATATCTCAGATTTTATTTATAGAAATAAATTAAATCAACAGGTTTTAATGTGGATTAATTAAATAGATTAGATTAGATCTGTTGGACAGATTTAATTACTATATTTAATCCAAATTCAAAATTCAAGGATTAATTGATATTAGTCTTGAATATTTTAATACGACCCAATTAGGGTTTTAGAAACTCTATAAATAGATATTGATCTAATTCGTATTAGAACAACGAACCAACAAGCCACGAAAGAAATCCTAGAGAGAAAAACTTGAGACACAAAGTAAGAAGGCGCTAGCACGCTGCTGCGTGTAGGAGAGCTGTTCAGTGTGGATACCGGTAGAGGGAGTGGATTCGTAGAGTCGACTCCTAGAGATTGATCGAGCAAGAAGGTGTTAGCCCACGTGTTCGAGAAAGGACGCATACAAGCTCGTATAGGTACGGTTTCTTTAACGAACCATGATTTAAACGTCGTTGATAGATCCTCTCTATGGGATTCGTAAAATTTTAATGGATGAGAATCCTTCCGCTCGTGTACGGATCCCAAATGCTTCCTCTCTTCCCTTCTTGCCACTTGGCCGAAAATAGGCTTGTTTTGGTAGCTTATGTGTTACACTTATTGACCAATGGCACATATGCAAATCATAATTAAATATTGCCACTTTTTGGCCAAGTTTACATGTGACAAAATATCCTACACATCATTTCTCTTTTTGGCCAAAAATTGGGCATGAATGGGAAGCCTATTAGTTGCATTTTATTGACCATTAATATGTAATCACATGGTCTTTGAAATTCCCATTTGGCCCTAACATTTATCCTCCCTTTATTGGCAGAAAATTAATAGCCTTAGGGATCAATTAGTTGTTAATTCCATGTGACTCATTCTTGAATTAACATGTGTCCCAAAATTTACAGTTTCAGGAAAATCAAACATTTGACCAAAATTCACCGTTTCATTTCACTTAATACATACTTTGTACAAGGAATTTTGATAAGATAAATTCAGGATATTACAATTCCATCTCGCTATTTTTGAAAACTTTTTCCCCTAAGGCGATGGAAATTAACCTATAGTTAGGTGCTTTTTTATAAGTTAAACTTTATTGTCACTTAATTTAAATATAATTTTTATACGACATCACACACTCAACACTAACATTTTCTCCACATTATTTTTTAACAATGGCGACAAAGAATGATTGAAAAATATAATTGTTGTTCTTGTTAAGCAATTAATATTTGTAGCGGTTCGTAACTGCTACAAACTAACAAATAACCATGGTTTGTGAAACCGGACCAGACCGTCCGGTTCAGATCGGGAACCTGTCCGGTTTAGGGTTAAACCGGTCTGACCCGGTGAAACCGGTGTGACCCGGACGGGTCAAACCGGACTGACCCGGTCAACAAATTTTTTTTTTCTTTTAGGTTTTTTTTTTTAAAAAAAAATTTGCCTCCCACTACCCTTTATTTCTTCAGGTGAAACCGTGAAAGACCTTTGTTCATCTCGATTTAGAGCTTCATTCCATTGTGCAGAGCTTCAGGTTTATTATTGTTGAATGTTTTATTTTATTTTCCTGAAGCTGTGTTAATGGAGGGAAATATTAATAATGAAGGTGCCCAGAATAATACCATTCTCAATCCCGAGTCTAGCAATCCTCCCACACATTCTGGTGTTAAAAAAGATCCTGCTTGAGAATATTTTGTCATCATATACTTGTTTTTGATATTTTGCTACCATGAATATATTGTCTCAAATGTAGGTTGTAAAGAAAATTGTTAGGAATATCTGAATATGTCACAAGTATTGAAGTATATGGTTATTTTGCTATTGATCTAAAATATTGAAATGATATATAGTATGTCAAATTTAGGTTGGCGTGATGAGAAATTAATTATTTTCCAATTTTTTATATCTCACCGGTTTGGCCCGGGTTGACTCCGGCCTGACCCACTAACCCTTAACCCAGTACCCCGACCGGTTCAGTGGCCGGTCCGGGTTTCAGAACCTTGCAAATAACCGCTACAAAAACCGTCATCGTAACCACTACAAACGTCTCGCTAATCCTTATGAATACTCTTACCACACCTCATTTCTTACCCTCTTGCATTTCTTCCCACCTTTCTCCTCTCTCATTTTTTTCTTCCTTGTTGAGTGAGCTTATGTGGTAAATATTTTTTCCTCAAAATCTTTGATCTCATCATTTCATTTTATTTTGCTTCCTCATATAATCTTGTACTAAATTTTTTTTCCTTCTACTTAATTTGAATGTTCCTTCCACTACGTTTTCAACATTCCTTCCATAAGTAGATATATCCTTCCATCTTCAACTTCACTTTCATAAAGTGAAGAACCTAAATTATTATTACCTGCGCATTCTCAATATTAAACATACATAATATTCATACTTATCTAACTTAATTTAATCATTCTCCTCAAATAATAATTATTATCATTTAAATTGTTACTTAAATGATAAACCATTCAAAATAATATTGGAACAATAGATTGAAAAATTTATTCATGCAGTTTAAAAACAAAAAAACAAATATGCAACATTTAGTAGTGGTTAGTCAACCGCTGCATCAACCACTACAAAGTAAAATTGAAATTGAAATTGAAATTTTTGGCGCAACAATTTGAAATTGATAATATTAGTAGCGGTTCCTAACCGCTACAAGTGTTTGGCACCATATTTTAAAGTTTCTGAAATTTCATTAAATATTAGTAATGATTGGTCAACTGCTACAAATGTTAGCAACAAATTTTGCAAAATTCATTTATCGCCACACCCACTTTTGGGAAAAAAAATTGGCACCACATTTGTAACGGTTATTCAATCGCTACAAGAAAATTTAAAAATATATAATCCTCGAAATTCAAATGATAGTTGTAGCGGTTTGCTAACTGCTAAAAGATGCTCCTACAATGTGTGTAATCTACATATGCATCTTGTAGCAGTTTGGACAAACTCCTACAAAATAATTTGTAACAGTGTGTTTTATAGCGGTTTTCCTAACAATTACTATTGTCATCACTACAAAAAAAAAAAAAAAAAGAACTTGTCAATTCGTAGCAATTTATTTTAACCGCTACAAATATGAGAATTTGTAGCGGTTTATACTTAAACCACTACAAATTTGCAATAGTATAAGTCCTTCCAAGTGGCGCGCTGGTTGGGTAATGACATTTGTAACAGTTATTAACAAATAATGGCACCAAATTAGAGCCAACTTTTTTGCAATTATTTGTAGCGGTTTATGAACATAAACTGCCATAAATGTGGTTCCAGCTAGGCGCCTTATGGCGCAAAATTTGTAGTCATTTATTTATAGCGGTTTATATCAAAAGAACTACTATAGAACGCAAAGAGCCTTGCACATTTGTAACGGTTACTCAATGAAACTACTATAGAATGCAAAGAGTCTTGCACATTTGTAGTGGTTACTCATAAAAACTGTTACAGAATGCAAAGAGTCTTGCACATTTGTAGCTATTACATAGAATCACTACAAAGTTTAGCAGTGCATGAGGTAGGGTTTCTTCATTTGTAGCGATTGACGTAGCGGTTTTTCTTAAACTGCTACAAATTTCAACAATTTGTAGTAGTTTTTTTGTATAACTGCTACAAATTTCACGCCTTTATACATGGCGTCAACCACATAGTTCAACCATTTTGTAAATTTTTTTTCTCACACGCCCTCTAGAAGATTATGCTATATCTTTGAGGTTCTGGTCAAGCATTTACAAAGTTAGCCACTTCAAGTTAGTAAAGTTAACTATTTTATTTCGTTTTTTCCCATATTATTCTAATTTTGTTATAAATATTAATAATTTTTCTTAAAAAAATAACTACAATTATTATGGCTTCCGGGAGAGATAGGGACAAGGGGAAGGAGGTTGAGCATGCCAAACCTATTATGTAGGGAAGCAGTAGTAAAGGGGGTTATGGTCGGGGAAAACAAGGGCAACATAAAGGTAGAAATATCCCTGCGCCATCACAGGAGGAATCCCGCCACAACAGCTCCTCCCAGAGCAGCCACAGCAGACGAGCCCACAAGAGGCAACCCCAGCAGAGCCTCCTATTCAAGCTGATGGGGCTAACCTCAATGTGAGCAACTACGAGGAGATTGAGGAGTTTGACTTTCAACATTCCCATTAGCGAGATGGAGCGGTTCTTGGATGAGGAGGAGGCCTGGGAGCATAATAACCCAAGACCACTGTCTTCACAATCGATAGGGTTTGAGGTGCAAGTCTAAGGTAAATTGAATTATTGTTTAAATAAATAATATATCCTATCTAAATAATATTATATAAATAATAGAGTAAATTGGTCTTTTCTTGTGTTCTGAACGATATTGAAAATGAAGAATTCTTTGTATGGATTTAAATTTAATATTGAATGTGGTCAATTGTGCAAATACGTAGGGGAACATCACTACCAAGAGGTTGGAGATGGCCAATGTAAAGAAGCTGGAGGGGCTACGTGTCATAGTTCCGTGGAATGAGGTCACAGACCAGCCAATCGAGAATGGTGGTCAGCTATTCAACTGATATCTGAATGAGCTGGGCTCAAATTAGATGCGGTTACCAGTCCACTTCAAGACTTGGAAGAATGTTCCCCGAGGGTCGATGAATTTAGCGTGGGATGAGGCTGTAAAAGTAATTAACTTCTTTTAATTAATTAATTATATTGAATTATTATTTATTCAATTGTGATATGAGATAAGTTTTCCATTCAGGTACACAATGATCAAGAAGCATGTGAGGTGGCATGAAGTTGACAAGAATGAAGTTAGTAAATTAGGACATCCACAGGATGCAGAAGCCTAGCAAGTGTTCAACTCAGACTTTTCAGCTTTTGCGGTGGACCCTATAAATGTTTAGCTTGCTTTGACGATCGATAGTTTTAATCCATTTGGGAGTCTTAGAACAAGTTATAGTATTTGGCTTGTAGTCTTAATTCCCTACAATTTTCCCCCTAGATGTGTATGAAACAAAGCTCCTTCATTCTGTCTATAATCATTCCAGGTAAAAAGGCACCGAGTAATGACATCGATGTGTATTTCCAACCGCTTATTGCAGAATGTTGGACTTGTGGAATGTTGGCATCGATACATATGACGCGTACGAGAAGACATTGTTCAACTTGTGTGCAACCTTGATATGGACTAGAAGTGACTTTCTTGGCCTAGAAACATTATCCACGTGGAAGTGCATACTAGGACGACGTGTCCAGCTTGCAAATTTGACTTTAACTCAATACGTCATCCCCACAGTCGAAAGTGGTACTTCATGGGTCATCTGAGGTTTCTCGATGGTAAGCACAAGTTTAGGTTGCAATGAAACCGTTTCAATGGGGAAACAGGAAAAAAGAGAGCCTCCTCAAACTTTATCCGGTGGAGATATCTTACAACAGCTTCAAGATGTTGAATTCGACTATGGAAAAAACAACGATGCAGCAAAAGCAAGGAGAAAGACTACCAGGAATTTTGCTTCTACGCCTCAACAATGACAGAAGATAAGGTTCTTCTTCACTCTTTCATATTGGAAATCTAATTTACTTTGACTTAGTCTTGATGTCATGTACATTGAAAAAAATGTATGCGACAATGTGCTATACACGATGCTTAATGAAACAGGCAAGTCAAAAGATCATCTTCAAGCAAGGAAAGATTTACAGGCCATGGGAGTTCGTGAAGACACATGGCCAGATGGACACGAGTGATTTGAACTGGCAAAATTGACCCTTACAAAACCGAATATGGAAATCTTCCTCGTGAAGTTGAAGAAAATTAAAGTTCCTGAGGCGTATTCAAGCAACATTTCACAATGTATTGACATGCATGCTCGAAAGGTTGTTGGGCTGAAGAGTCATGACTCACACGTTCTTATGCAACAGTTACTTCCACTTGCAATAAAAATTACGCTACCTCCTGATATGTCCATCTTTTTGGTGGAGCTGTGTTCTTTCTTTAGGAAGCTGTGTTCCAAGGTTTTGATTGTTGAGGAGCTCGATCAGCTGCAACACAAAAATCATTCTTACACTTTGTCATCTAGAGATTATTTTTCCTCTATCCTTTTTCACAGTGATAGTTCACCTGATAGTACACCTTGTTCATGAAATAAAGCTTGTTGGCCCAGTTCAACATCGATGAATATATCCTATTGAGAGGTACTCATTTTACATATGCGCATCATTATTACTTTTTAAATTTTCTAGTCACACATTTCAGTATTTATAAATATTTTTCCTTCTTTACTTTTATAGGTTTCTTGGGAATAAGGCGTGGCCAGAAGGTTCTATAGCTGAGGGTTATATAGGGGATGAGGTCCTGTATTTATATTCAAGGTACTTTGATAACATTGAGACATTTTTCAACCAACAACCTCATGTTGACGATTGTCCTGAACATGAGTCATCATCAAGAGCGTTGTTAATCTCTCGTGTTGATAAACCAGTTGGAGGAAGTGAGAACTTCAAACTAACAACAACTGAGAAGTTGCAAGCACATAGACATGTCTTGATTAATTACTCTAAAGTTGAACCCTTTCTTCAGTAAGAATCGTACACTCATATGTTATCCTATATATTTAGTTACATTTTATACTTACGTTTCATGATCGTTATCTCATGATTAATTGTAGGGAATTCAGAAGTCATGTGAAGCATCAACTTAGGATCCATACACAAACATCCTCCAAACTTGACAAAAATGTCCACAGAGAATTCCCAAGTTGGCTTGCACGCAGAATACTAAATGAACGCAACTCGCACTCACCAGATTTCAGACCTCTCGCAATCGGACCTTTTGACTACGCAACCAGGTTTACAACATACATTGTCAATGGTTTCAAGTTTTGCACAGTTTCACGAGATCAAGAATTGCGAACCCAAAACTCGGGTGTTTATGGAACCTTTGGGACAAGGAGTTATGCAAGCAGTAGTGAAGGCAAAATGAAGTTCTGAGACATCCCTTATTATGGAAAGCTTCTTGATGTCTTCGTACCAAATTTCTGATGTGGTTTCACCCTGACACTGTTCAAGTGTTTGTGGGAAAATACGACAACTTATCGGTTACTCACAACTAACGACTAAGGCACAACATTGGTAAATTTCTCACGGCCAATTCACACTGGTCAATCTTAAAATGATGAGCCATATATTCTTACCTTGGATGCACACCAGGTTTATTATGTCAAGGACAAGATGCACAGGGATTGGAATATGGTGGTTTACTAAAAGCCTTAAGACCTTTACAACATGGGCGATGGTGATAAAATCACCTACGAGAGTGAGCCATCCGAGCCTGCCAATTTCAAAAACTTCTTCGCTGAAGGCAATGACAATTTATCTATAGTTTGATGCATTTTTATAAGTTATGCTTTATTATCACTTAATTTAAGTTTAATTTTTGTACAAACATATTAAACTTACAACTAAAATTTTGTCCATACATTTTTGTAGGGATGGCTATGAAGAATGATTAAACAAATTATGCTTTGGTTCTTATAAACCTCTATATATATGTTTTTTTTTTAAAAAAAAAATACCAATGGATTTTTGTTGTTGTTTCATAACCACTACAAATGTCAAACTGCTACAAAAAATTGTGACATAAACTGATACAAAAACCATCAAATCGACTGCTACAAAAGTTATACAGATCCCTATAAATACCCCCACCACATCTCATTTCATACACTCCTTCATTTCTTTCCACCATCCCTTCCCTTCATTTTCTCTCATCTATAAACGTTTTCTGAAAAGGCTAAGTGTTGATTAAGCTGATCAAATATGGTAAAAAAAATTAAAAAAAAATACTTGATTTCAATTTTTTTTCCTTCTTATAATACTAATACTAATTATTACTTTTTTCTTATCCAGAATTTTATGGACATTTCCTCAACATTCACTATATTATCTTCAACATTTATTCCATAATCAAATATCATCTAGTGGACAACATAATAAGTTCATATTATTTAGAGTAAATACCCTTTTTGGTCCCTGGAAAAACACATTTGACCCTTTTTCGTCCCTGAGTAAAAGAAATGTCATTTTGGTCCTTTTTAAGGACTAAAAAGGACCTTTTTGGGAATTTCTGAGGGATTAAAATGTGGAAAAAAAATGATCAAAAGGACTAAAATGGACCTTATTTTTCCATTTTAGGGACTAAAAGTGACTTATTTTTTTTCAGGGACCAAAAAGGGCATCCGTGTTTTTTCCAGGGACCAAAAAGGGTATTTACTCTATTATTTACACTTTCTCAGTATTACACCTATATAATATTTATATTTAATTAAATTAAGTTAATCATTTATTAAATATTAACTATTTCATTTAAATTGTCCATGACAAAAAACACGATCCCCATTTTGGTCCCTTACAAAAAAATCGACCCTTATTCGTTCTTTTTTAGGGACTAAAAATGACCTTTTGGAAATTTGTGAGGGATGAAAATGTCAACCAATCGACCCTTATTCGTGTTTTTTATGGACTAAAAAAGACCTTTTTTTGTAAGGGACCAAAATGGGGTCCGTGTTTTTTGTCAGGGATCAAAAAAGGTATTTACTCTAATAAAATATTATAATAATGGACTCAAATTATGTTTTTTTTTAAGTTTGCAATATTTTGTAGCAAGTTTAGAACAACTACAAATTTTAATTCAAATTCGTCTTAAAAATTTGGCGTGATTTTTGAAATATCATCCAATACTAAAACCGCTACAAATTTTAATTCAAATTCGCCTTAAAAATTTGGTGTAATTTTTGAAGTTTCATCCAATTTTTGTAGCGGTTTTACAACCGCTGCCCAATTTTGCCGCCAAATTTTTAAAATTTGTGGATGTACTTAGTAGCGGTTTTATAACCGCTACAAATGTGCCAATTTCTCAATTTTCCGTTCGCGCCACTCAAGTTTTGCGCCATAATTTGTAGCACTTTTATAACTACTACAAGATTTTCACACAATCTGTCATCTCATCTTGTAGCAACGATGTAAAATTGCTACCAGTACAGTAGTTGTTTTATTACATGAGTAGCAGTTTTTAAAAACTGCTATAAAACAGCTTGTAATAGTGTATTTTGTAACGGTAGTATGAAATTTTCACCACTACAAAACATCAATTTTTTGTTGTGCGTATGCCCTTTTAACCGCTACAAATCAATAAATTTTTTGTAGTGTTTTGGCTACTTTTTAATGTTGATCGGTATTTTTGCACCCAAATTTTTTTTACTATGCCTATAGCTCTTCCAGTAAAAGATAATGGTACGTAGTTTTGCTCCTTAACCCATAATTATTTATTATTTTGTTAAATCGATAAATTTTATTCCACCATTTTATTTTCTTAAAAAATATTTTTATTTTATATTTTGTGGCTAGTTACATATTGTTTAGTCAACATCCACATTAGCCCTAGCTAACATATTATGAGCATAGGAATTAATGCATGTAATTGATGAAACTATAAGAATCCCAACAAAAAAAACTACAAAGACCAAATTAAAAATTAGGCTACAACATATTTTTAGTCTTTTAAGTTTGCATGAGGCATATTTTTGGTCCATTAACTTTAAAAAGTATACTTTTGGTCCTATACTTTTAACATCGTTAATGTTGCTACGGAAAAACGCTCACACAACAAACTCAAACAATGACTTTATAAAAATACTATTAATCTTTGTTAAGGACCTGTATAAGGCCCAATAACAGGAAGGCCCAACAGCAGAGATAAGGCACACCCGATCCTATCTATTATCAAGGAGGATCTAAACTCCCACATAATCAAGGAGTATCTTCAGATATGTTAGGGTGATTAGGATCCTCGGGCTGGAGATCATGCCAAGCCCAGAATATCCTACCTAAGGTACACTCTATAAAGACTGAGGTCAAACCCTAAGGTACACACGTTCTAATCTCTGAACTATTTACATATAGTCACACTGTGCACACACCCCACCCCCTTGGCGAAGAGCCTGGTTGTGTACAATGATCCTACTTTCTCCTGGGTGCTTTCCTCATAGGCATTCAGGAAGAGACCATTGATCCAATATCAAAGCACCAGCCCATCAGGCTGGACATCTTTGTTCTACACCAGAACAGTGGCGCCGACCGTGAGGACCGTAAATTTCGATCCCCGTGACCAATGAGGGTTAATACAAGAACTATGAGCCAAAGGCAGACGGAGACAGGACCGTTGCCAAACCAACCGTCGCGGCACCAACAACATGCTGCCGTAATAATGGACACGTAGGGGAAGATCAACACTCACCGCCATGGCACGACGAACCAATCAATTCCGACCTTAATAATGGGCACCTAGCCGACGACCCGTCAGACACGGAGTCCTCGGCAACACAAAACCCTAAACAAACAGACGTCCACCAAGGACCGCAGGACGTAATCCCAGAAGCTTTCCCAGTCGAACACCCAAAGATTTTCCGTCTGCAAAACACTCTGAACTCACTGCTGAGACGCATGGAGACCTCAGAACACCGAACCTCCTTGCATATGCAGCGACTCGAAGAACGACTAAAGCAGTGGGAGTCCGCGTCCTCCAAGAAGGGCTGGGACGATAGGACCCGAGAAAAGGACCGAGACGGAGAAACTTCGTGCGATCGACAGGGGAAGGCCAGGTCAGACAACGGACGAGGCAAGAGCCTGAGGTACCCTGACAAGAAGTTGGACAGAGAGGATGAGAACCGAGGAGGTAGACCTCCAAGGCGTCCATCAATAGCGGTACCACGGAGAAGGTATGTCGGGCAGGACAGTACCAGCCCTTTCTCAGATGATATTTTCAATGCGCCTTACCCGGACGATTTCGATCTGGCCAACCTCACTAAGTACGACGGAACCCAAGACCCGACTACCCACGTCGAAGATTTCGAGGTAGTTATGTTTGTAAGAAGACTCAAAGAGCCCGTCATCACCCGAATATTTGCTGCAACCCTTAAAGGAGCAGCCTTAGAATGGCTCCATACCTTGCCAGTAAGGTCAATACATCGTTTCGAAGAGTTGGCGGAGGCATTCGAGTTGAATTTTGCAACCAGCAAAGAACAACCAAAGTCCCAATACACTTTGGACAAAATTAAGCAGCGGCATGGGGAGACACTCCAAAGTTATCTAGATCGATTTAGGGACGCGGCTTTACAAGTGCGCGGGTTAAAGGAAGAGGGTACATATACATCTGCTGGCCGCCGGCCTCGACAGTGAATCTCGGCTAGCCGAATCATTTTTTAAGGAACCTCCCAAGAACCTGAACGACTTTATAACACGATCGAAGAAATATCTGGAAATGGAGCAAATGCGCCTAGAAAATGCTCCCCGGAAAGAACAGGATAGGAGGACACCGCCAAGGGATAAGAACCAATTCAAGGGCCGCAAACAAGATCGCCGAGGAAGAAACTCAGACAATAAATCCCCCAATGCAAAATCTGAGGAGAAGCCCGGCCTATGGGGTGAGACGGGGGAGCACCTTGCTTTTCCACAACCTTGGCCTTCTTGGCCACAGCTACTTGAGACACTACGGTCGCAGCACCGGCGGTCTTATTCTTTGGAGGCTCAGGAGCGGCCTGCTTCCGAGGTGCCTTCTTCGTTGGCATTGCAACCTCCGGATTCTCGTATGCTAAGTATTTGGGCAGCCCCTCCATACGTGGATCTGCAAAGCAAACGTAGAGGTTAGAAGTTAGGATTAAATTCAGAATAAGTAAATTTAAACACACAAGGTAGGTACGGTGGCAACAGAAGCCGTACTAGATGCCGACCCAGCACCAGCCCGGTTAATAAAAAAGGACACGCTTTTTACTCCTTATTCTGCAACATAGGAGGCCAGATGAGTTACCGAAGGAGCCTCCTCGGCCGGAAGGTCATCAGTGCTGACTTGATACAAAGAGGAACCAAGTTTGTGATGATTGACGGACCAGTACAACGGAAACCCGTTACTCCACATCGGGGCCCTCAGGACCCTTCAGAAACCAGGGTTGCTCATCGAGGTTGGCGACCACCTTGAAGAAGCTCTTTTTGAAGTGCTTGAAGGACTCAGAGTAGGTGGTGAAAAGTTTCTTTTCGAGGTCGCCCCGGAGGGAAGTCAACCCCTTCACTTTGGCAAACTCCCTACCCGAGCGAGTGGTGAAGGGACAGAAGAAGTAGAAAAACAGGGTGGTATTACAAGGAATGACTGGGTCGAACGAGCCGCACAGGCGCTTGAACGCCACAAGGTAAGCCCACCCATTAGGGTGAAGCTGAGATGGGGCTAAACGAAGATGATTGAGGGCAAAAATTTGGAACTCGGTAAACGAAAAGCGAATACCGAGCCGGGACATGTAGTCCCTATAAAAGAAAAAGAAATTAGTGTACCCCGGCTCCCGAGTAGAGCAAATCGGCTCGTCATCATCGGGAGGACTCAGGAAACATCCGGGTAAATCCGACGCTCCTAGCTAATCCACGTTTGAAGAAGTCATTAAGGAACACGTCGTCAGAACTTCATGCGTCACCCAGGGATACTTATCCAAAAGAGTCTGGGGAGGACCGGTGGAATCTGACTCTCCGGCGTCGGACCAAGAATTACGGGGAGAAGACGAGGACTCCATTTACCTATAACAAAAACAAAAAAGCTATAATCAGCACTAAAGGGTATACCTGACTGAGATAAGCTACTGCATGAAGAAGGAAGACTCGTTTTATTCGGCAAACGTAGACCCCCAGTAGCCGGGCTAGGCTCAAACGACATCCTATGACGACAAGAACCTAGGGTACTGTTGGCCATAGAGTCGTTCCCACTCGCAATGTATTGGGAACTCAGAGCAATACAATCCCAGCAAGGACCGAGATACCCGTCAGGAAGGGACTCCGACCTTGTGCGGCGAGGCGCCTCATAAAGGCTAATGGGCTAGGCCGAAATGACCTCGGCTTCGCCTTGACTCATGGGACCGAGCCTAACGGGGTCGGCGCCAGGATGGCTGGACCTAGGAACAGATGGCTGAGACCCCTTAGTACTCCTCCCACCGGACCCACCCCGGAGAATGGAGGCTAGTTTCTGCTCCTCGGACAGAGGAGAGCCTAACAGCCAAAAACTAGTCCGAGGATAATGCACCCGCAAGGCTTCCTCCTCTTCTGGAGTTAAAGGTTGATTCGAAGAAGATGGATGTTTACCCTTATCCATCAAGGCTGGAGGTTCAAACCTAGAAAGACATAAAAGGATGGATAAGGAGGGGGAAACCAGAAGGAATACAGCTAAGTGGCGAAACAATCCCCCGAGCAAGGACGTATGAGTACGAGAAATTGTAAACTCACCTAGAAGTTACCCAGAAACACCAACTGCCAACTCACCCCGAAAACCCAGAAAACCCAGAAATCCCAAACACTAACGGCAGTAGAAAGAAGAAGCGAGAATAAAAAATCACAGAAATACGCATAACGTCAAAATAAAAGTGTTTGAAGGTAAGGAAGAATGAGACATACCAGTGGATTCGAAGATTGGAAGATTGCGACATGAAAGAATCGGGAAAGAATAGAGAGTTTTCTGGCGTGAGAGGGGCAGAGATTCTCGGAAATGCAGAGAGTTTTCTGGCGTAAAAAGGGCTGTGATTTTCAGAGTAAAGTGAAAAGTGTCAACTGCAAAGGATGTAAAGAGAATGGAGGGAAGTTCAAACGACACTCAAACGACAGGGGCACAAGGGACTATTCACCCTGAAAGCAGGGGTGACGTACGTCATGCGACTGGCACATTAAATGCGCACGAAAACCAGAGGCGACTAGGTGTGGCGGTTGAAACCCGTGCCCAATCCGTGAGAGCCAGGTGTCAGGATAATGATAGCGAATCCAGAGGGGTTACTCCCGTGAAATCAAGCGGGGCCCACAGCAAGTACCCCGGATCCTCAAGCCGCTAATTACTACCTCGGAACCTTGAGTCTCCCGACATTACCTCACACCTCGGAGAGAATGGGGGCGAAGCCGAGGCCCAAGAAACCTAACCCGGCAGGACACGGTACAATCGCCAGATGGCCAAGGGCTCCTCAACCTACCTCGAATAACCTGTCCAGGAGCATAACACACCTCGAAAGCTCAAAGACTTGAACTACCGGGCTGGGGGGCAACTGTTACGGACCTGTATAAGGCCCAATAACGGTAAGGCCCAACAGCAGAGATAAGGCACACCCAATCCTATCTATTATCAAGGAGGATCCAAACTCCCACATAATCAAGGAGTATCTTCAGATATTATAGGGTGGTTAGGATCCTCAGGCCGAAGATCACGCCAGGCCCAGAATATCCTACCTAAGGTACACTCTATAAATACTGAGGTCAAACCCTAAGGTACACACGTTCTAATCTCTGAACTATTTACATATAGTCACACTGTGCACACACTCCACCCTGTTGGTGAAGAGCCTGGTTGTGTACAGTGATCCTACTTTCTCCTGGGTGCTTTCCTCATAGGCATTCAAGAAGAGACCATTGATCCAATATCAAAGCACCAGCCCATCAGGCTGGACATCTGTGTTCTACACCAAAACAATCTTAAATTTAAAATATGTGTAAATTGAATAATACCTAATACCTAATGGAGCAGCCAATATCAAAACCTCGATTATATTTAAAAATATTTTAGTTTAATAATATAAATATAATATTTTAATAATCTAAATAGCAAAATATTTATTTCATTTGCAATAATTTGTCAGTTTATTTTAGTTTAATAATCTAAATATATTATATTAAAAAAATTTAAATTTAAATATGTTTTGTCAGTTGCACAGTCATCACTTGAGTTTATTGCATCAATATATTCCGTTAGCAACACTAACAGTGTTAAACATATAAGACTAAAAGTATACTTTATAAAGTTAAGGGATCAAAAATATATCTCACATGAAATTTAAAAGAAGAAAAGTATAATTTAGCCTAAAATTTATATGAAACTATAATAACTAAGAAATTAACTTTTCTTATATTAATAATTAAATGTTTGGTTGAATTAGGTATTATAGCCTCATTAAGGTTAGGATAGACTACAAAGCTCAAAAAACAAAGATATTTACAAATTACCAAGTAAACATCCACAATGAGTACTAAGCCAGCACTCTTGAGATGTATGAGTAGTAATATGCGTACTAACAAAACCAACTTTGGTCAACTGGACATAGAAGAATTCATTTTTATGACAATAGGAAATCCAACTTTCCTTTTGGTCTTTGTTTATCAATGAAGTTCAAATGCTTCACTTGAGAATGGCTTGTGCCCTTTAGTGGGGTGTATTAAAGATAGGAACTCATCATCCCTTTCTCCATGCTTTGTTTGGTCCAATAGCTACTCAACCTTGTATAAAAGTAATCATGAACATATATAGCCTAGAGTGCTGGGGGAGCCTCACGTTTCCCCTATTCTTTGGCTTTACAAATCATTACATTATATTATATTCCTTTAATAATTAATTAATATTCACTATTATATATGTGTCTTGTAAGGATTTTGTTGGCAAATGCCACTACAATGCACTTCCAAACAAATAAACTACTTTATCTTGGGTAGATTTATTATTGGCATAACTTATCTAAGTCCTTTAAAGAAAAATTAAAAAAAAAAATTTGTATGTATCTATATTTTTTCGCAATTTTTTTTATTTTGCACCTAAATATGTGTTTTTCTTTTTATTAAATCATTTATTTTTGTTCTACTAAAACCGTTGACCCCTATAACTTATACAAGAGTTAATTTGCCGTTAAAGCAGAGGAAAGAGTTTAATTAAGATAGAAAAATGCATAGGAACTAATTAAATTAAAAATTGAGGAAAACCGTAGGTGCTTTCCGGTTTTTTTTTAGCAAAATCATGTTTTGGTGCTCTTAACTTTATATTGGGTTTTATTTTTAGTCAAAATATTCCTAATTTCTGATACAAAAAATGTTGATTAAAAACCTTAAATGCTTATAAAAGTTTGGGAAATTTCTAATAAAAGATGGTTAAAATATTTAAATTCTGATTTGAGTCGTTAAATTTAATAAATTCTAAATCAGGTGATATGACCTGAAATAGGATTTTAAAATTCGATAATTTTACCTTCTAATCCCTCTATTTTCATTTACTGTACTCCTTTATCTTTCTCACCTTTTTTGGAAACTCATTCTCTCTCCCGTTCTCTTACTGGAATTTTTCTTCTCACCGTACTTCGATTTGGAGAAAATAAGAGATCCCAAAACGAACAACCAGAAATCACCGGCACATCCGAACCCAGTTTGAACCAAGAAAACAGAGCATCGGTAGTTGCAGAGGAGAAAGAGGAGAGTGAGAATCTTGACATTGAAACAGAGGAATCGAATTCCCTCGAGAAAGTTCGGCAATGGATCAACTCTATCACCACTCATTCAGAAACAAAATTCAAATCCCAAATGGGTTTCAGCTTAGAATGTTTCTCAAATCATGGGTATAGAAGACCGTCAATTATGGTGAATTCATTTTGGTGAATTCAAAAGTGCTAAGGCCATGCTTCTGTTGTTCATTTTGGTGAATTCAATTCTCATGAGATACAAGACCGTCAATTATGCATCAGAGAGATCAGAGAAACGGAATAGGGAAAACGTTGTGGCGGGGACCAGGGATGACATTGTCTTCTTTTTTTTGTTGGGCTTGGGAGCATAAGAAATAGATGACAATTATCCAACAACTAACAAATCTGCAACTATAGAGCAACATTAGTTTTAAGAGAGAGGTTGTAATACCCGGATAATTATTTATCTTAAATATTGTATTGTGATAAATAATACCTATTCTAAATAGGTGAATATGTGGTCTCAAATTTTGTAGTGTATTTACTTTGATTTTAGGGCAATTTCTCTTGGAGTTAAAATGAACAAAGAGCCAAAATCTCTAAATACATTTATGTATCATAAAATACCCTGAGATTATTATAATATGTCTTAAGAGGCAATTAAATACCTATTAAAAATAAGAAAGTATGTTGTCTCTAATTTTGGTAATTTATTAAATTATTTCCTTGGAATTTGAAGAGGCAAAAATCCAATATTATTTTGGGGACCATAAGTTGCCATATGATTTTTAAAATAATGCATGGTGCATAAATGACCCATGTAAACACAATAGTTGTGAGAAAATAATTCATCCAATTTAATAAAATTGTCGACAATTAGTAGGTGATTAAATAAATAATTAATTGCTAATTGTTTAGGTATAAATAAAGGAAATGACCAGAGTTAACTATATAAAACCCCTAATTAAAGATTTATGACTAATGAAGGGTCAAGATTAGCATGAAGATAATTGCTAATTAGTTAGGCATGGTTAAGAAAGTTTATAAGATTAATTACATAAAATCTCTAAAGCCTAATTGACCAACAAAGGATTACTAAACAAAGGATTATGACACTAAACAATCTTACTAATCGACTTTGACAAGTCAAACATAAATCAAGGGTTAGGATTGAATCTCATAAAGCAAGATCCAAAGGCTTACAATAATTCTAACATTTAAAAGGTCTAAATCCAAGTTATTACCTAATGAGCCAATGGGAGAATTTATTGCTAATTAAATATTAGATATATTAAAACATAAGTTAATTAAATAAAATCATAGTTGAAAAGTCAAAATTGGGGGAACCGAAATGTGTATGTGTGAGTGTGTATGTATGTGTAAGACAAGTTGGCAAGTTGGAAGAAAGAGGGAAAAAGGAGAAAAAGCAAATAGGATAAGTGAGAACCGATAGAAATTAAATTGTATCTTGAAAAAATTGAACTAAGTATCAAACATAAGGACTTATTATAAACAAGTGTATTTTTACCCCGAAGTGGGTTATCTCCGAAGTTATTTCCGTAACCGTCGAGGTTAATCCTAAAATGACTAAAAGGCTAGTAAAGACCCCTAATTGGACCAGAATCTTTGTTAATCCAAATACTTCTCAAGAGATTACATAAACTTCCAAGTTTACCTCAAAAAGTATTTGAGATTTATAAGCATACCCGATTAGAAACACTGAGCAGGAGAATTAACCGGTAGGAGGAAATCTCCACAAGATAAGATGACATCATTTTGGAAGAGGATAGGGAAGAGAGAGAGAGGGGGGAGGTCGGCCAAGATGGATGGAGGGTGGAGATGAAGTTTCAACATAAAACCTAGATCCAATGGCCTATATTGAAGGAGAGAAAGTTTGAAAGAATTACAAGGTTGCCACAATTTTCTCTATAAATAGCCTCCACTTCCTTTGTAAATTTTCACACCAAATTGCCTTTGCAATTCAAAAATCTTAGAGAGAAGTGAGAAGGAGGAGCTTTGGAGAAAGAGTAGCAGAGTTCTGGGTAAGTTCTTCGGTCCTTAGCATTTAGATTGTAGTCTTTAGTTTAGTAGTTTTAGTAGAAATGTTAGTTAGATCTAGGAAGTAGGAAATGAAATTCCTATTCTTGTTTTTATGCCTCATTGCATTGAAAGATGCCTGACGAGGTAAAAACATGGTAGGGATTGAGTTTCTGAAAGTTGGGAGTCAGAGTAGCGAAGCTCTGGCGAAATTTTATCGGGTAGCAATTATCTAAAGTCAGGGGTAAAATAGGCATTTATGACTAAAATATCTGTTAGGATATTATTTATTAATAAATACGATATTATCCTTACAAGATATCTGTGATCACGTTCCGACCGACAGACGTACCGTATTTCGTCAACGAAGGTACAGACGCGTACTGTAACCTTAACTCTTATGCTTATAGTATGCTTATATATGTTGTGGATACTTTCATAAAGCCATGAACGGGACTCTGTCCTGGATATGCACTGTGACTAATGAATCATACTTAGATCACTAATTACAGCTTTACGGGTTATAGTCATGATAATGCCGTTATGTTTTCCTAGCGCTGAGGACACGACCGTACATCGTGGCACGGGTGAAGAGTGCTGACCGGAATTAACTTCACATGTTATTGTATTTGTTATTGAATGATCATACAACGTACTGGCTTGATCATTGCTGTAATATTAGAAATATTTGTTGTGCATATATTGTTTATATAAACATGAGGTTAACCGTTACCTGAGGTCCAGTGGGTATTGAACCTCAGCTCTTACCTTAGCTTCAGGATCCAGGGGATACAGGATCGAGGACGAGGGTAAGGAGCCAGCATGAGGACCGAACGGATACGCTTTGTTTTGTTTATTTTTGAGTTAGACACTCGGATGAATGTATGGCCATATGAACAGCCAGTTACACTGTTATCTATGTTATTCAGTTACTCTTTATTATGAAAAAAATTTCTGTCGCTCAAACTCTGATCGAAACGCTATGAAAAACCTGTACGAAAACGGGGTGTTACAGAGGTGTGGACCTGATGGAGAGATGGACAAGTGCCGCTGAGGTGGGAAGAGGGATAACTTTTGGAAAATGAAAATTTTTGAAGGGAGGGTGTAATTAATAAATCTGTATTTTAATAAAAAAAAAGATAAAATAATATATATAAATATATAAATTGAGGGATAATAAGGTAAAATTATCGAATTTTAAAATCCTATTTTATGTCATATGACTTAATTTAGAATTTATTAAATCTAACAACCCAAATTAGAATTTAAATATTTTAACCGTCTTTTATTAATCTGACTCATTTTTTAAGACAAGAAATCCAACACGATTTTTTTCATAAGGGGTAAAAATGAAGTGTCTTTGGATTTTTTTTTTCTTTCCTTTTTTGCCTCTAAAATTACGTTAGATTAATATCTCTGTGTTGGATGGTTTTTTGTCAATATCTAAGAATGTTTTATATAAAAGTTGTTGTTCACATAACTAACAGAATTAGAAATAAGAAAACTCTTAATTATATATTTAAAAAGTAAATGACTAAAAGGAAAAAGAAAAATATTTGAAAGACCACAATAAAACATACGTAGTAGTATAGAATTAAGGGAATGAAAAGAGTGTTTTTTCCTTCTTCTTTTTTTATTAGATACTTTGTTTTTTTTTATAAAAAAATTTTAGGATGGGGTTGGTTTCACCCACAGTCTAAGGGCAAGGCGCTATGGCTTTGCTCCCAATGGCGGAGCTAGGTATATGATAAGGGGGGCAAGTGCCCCCTTAAATTTGTGACATTTTGTAATTTTAAAAAAAAAAAAGTTTGAATGATTGCATGATTGTTTGGTGTCTACTCTTAATATATTAAAATTGCACTTTGTAATCGGATATAAGATGAATGGTTGAATAATTGTTTATTTCCTTATATTGAAAAAGATGTATTTGATAGCATTGATAATAAGGCAATTATGATAGAATTCCAAAAAATAAAGCCTAGAAGAATGATATTGTAATTATTTTTATTGTAATATACTTTTGTTATTAAAATATATGTACTTGAACTTATTGAGTGTCCCACCCTTCATTGTAATTTATATAGCTGCATTTCTAACAAAGACTTAGCCTTACTTTTCTAAATGACAGGTTTTAAAATAATTGTCTCTCTTATTACATCATCAATATTCACTTGATGTCATAAATATTTCTTTTTCTTGTTTATATTCTTTTATTTTTTAAGGCATTTAAAAATTTCCTTTAGAAAAAATTTTCGGGGGCGCTGCCCCCGAACCCTCGCACCAATGGTGCCCCCCTTTACTATTTTTCTAGGTCCGCCCCTGTTTGCTCCCTAGGGCATACAGGACTGAGAGTATACATGTATTCACCTCAGCCCACGTTTTCACAAGTTCACATCACCTAGGATGTCTCCCCCAGCGCCTTGACCAACTCCAAAATTGAACCCCCTCCCTTTAATTAGAGTGTATGACCTCCTTATTTGTATTAGATACTTTTTTTTTTTTTGATTATGTATTAGATACTTTTAAATACAAATAAAAAAGGACAAATTAAATGGACTAGGCCGCATTTTACAACCCACGGTTTTAGATTGTTTATTAATTAATAATTTTTGTTTTGGCCCAAGTAGGGAAAACCCGGGCCATCTTGTTCTCTTACTGTTGACGGAATAAGCGAATACCCTAAAGTCTGAACGGATCTAATATGTGAATTTCCAAAATAATCAAGAAAGTAAGAGAACAATTTTTTTTAAATGTTTTTGTTTTTGAAAACTAAAAAAGTTGTTAGGAATTTTTTTTTTTTTTTTTTTTTTTGCGTGGTGCATCCAATGTCCTAGGGCAGGCCATCTTTCAAGCACATCAACGACCCCAAACTAATCTGGACCGAGACCGGGTTAGCCCCTTTCGAGGGGAAGCCTCTACCACTCACACACGTTACATTCCCACGTCTCGAACACAAGACCTGTGATTAAGTTAAGACAGCCCCTTACCAGCTGACCTAAGCGTTTGGTGGTTTAGGAAAACTGTTTTTAATATGTTGAAGCCGCCACCAATCCACTATCAACACCACATTAGCTAACAACTATTGCCACTACTGGTGAGGGATGCCTCCGTATCACTTCAAAAACATATTTTTTAAAATAACTATTCAAACAATGTTTTTAAAAAAAAAAAATCAATACTTGTTTCTAAAACCAGTTTTATTTGACAACAAAAAATCATAACATCATTTTTAGGAAAAATTGGGGATAAATCCCCATTTAGAAAATTAATTGGTAAATGGTCCCTGAGAAAAAAGTAAAGTTACAAGGTACTTGAATGTATAGTTATTGACCAAAAAAAGAATGTATATAAGTTTGATAAGAAAAAGACCAAGATATATACCCTTTAATAATGAAAAGACCAAAATACCCTATAACTTTAATAATGGAAAAGGGGGGAAGATGAGAGAGAAGAAATCGCGCACAACATTCTTCCCGTCCCCTATGTCCATCAAGCACAATGGGTTGTGCCAAAGCTTCGGTCATTGGTGAAGGCTAGGGAGGCAAGCTGCCTCAACTCCTTTTAGGTGTTTCAGTGTTTGGTGGAGGTGATTGTAGCTCTATTCATTATTGACCTAGGTTTCTTTGGTGTGTTTGGAAACAAACTTCTTAATGTACACATGGGCTTCATTAGCGCTTCTAGCCTCCTCCATCATCCCCCTATTCACTATATATCAATGTTCATTATTAATTAGCATATGCCCTTTATAAAGGATTACTACTTTATTTGTTCTTGAAATAATGAAGACTATTGATGATTGTTGCTATGTTCATGATATTAGCAAATGGCCTTTATATGTTCATTATATTAGCAGATGCCCTTTGTTTGAATTTGTTATCCTATTTGATTGTAAACTTGTGGTTTTGAAATAAAGAAACACGATCTTCATGGTTCTCTTTGTAACATATCATGATAGATATAATGTTAAGTTATTGTCTTTGTCGTTTGTATGTGAAAAAAAAAAAAGGTTTTCTAGTTTTATAACAATAGATTTTGATGGAAACATGAGGAGATGGGTTTATGTTGAATTTATAAAACAGTGGAGTTTCATCCAATTTTGGTTTTGGCATGAAAGCAAGCTAAGATTTTTCAAAACATGATTGAAATCATTCTAACTACATTAGATATTGATTAATTTATGGGTCAAGCATATTGTAAACTTTAGTTTATTTGACATTAAAGCTATATTGTTGCAAGTGTATACTAAATGTGATGAATAGACTACCAAAAGAAATATAGTTTTTCTTCCACATAGATGACAAGATTGTCACTAAGGGGATGGTTCAATATGCTGGGGGAGAGGAAATTGGAAAATGGTAAGGGAAGGAATGTCGTCACTTAATGAGCTTGAAAGAACAATACGCTCATGTCTTACTGTTGAAGGTAAAAGATTTTAGTTGAAATGAACATTGTTAGGATTTATCAAAACATTGGTTTAGAAATAAAAGATGATGAAGGAGTGCAACAACTAGTGCAATTTAATGATAAATGTACAAATTTGCATATAGCTGAAGATGTAAAAGAGTTGATAGATGAAGGACAACCCATGATAATTTTACAATGGTAACTTGTATGAAAGTTTAAATGTACTTTGAACTGGTTGGGAAGAAATAGTTATTAATTGACAAGAATATTTTGATGCAAGTTAGAGACCTCGGAAAGATCATATGGATTATCTATTTTTGGAGATTCATCAAGTACGTTATCACAAGACATGTCATATTTAATTCAAAGTGCACATGCACCCATTCCAGAGCATAGTGCTGAGAAGTGAAAAGACTTGCATTTCAGTCCTACTATGAACTTTACAAATGTCATTGAATTCAAGAAGACCCAAAAACAGTGGCAAAATGGGAAGGGTCTACTAACCATAGGTTTTACGGGTTATTCATCGCTTATGGATGTTGCATAAAAGGATTTTTGGGAGGATGCCGACATATGTTTTTTAATTAATGGAACTCACCTCAGTGGGGCTTAACGTGAAAAATATTGTAAGTTCTCATGAAGTGGTGATTGTTTTGGATAAATAAATGCAATAATACACACTGTTGAGGTTGTGTTTAGGGGTGAGAGGCATGTCTATTGCTTTAGGCATATGAAAGAGAACTTTAGTTTAAACAATTCAAAGGTCCATAGAGGCCTAAGACAAAATACACCAATTAGGAAGGATCATCACTAGTACAAAAAAGAGCTTTAAGACCGCCTCATTTAGATCAAATTATAGAGGATCCGGTCTAAAAAGTATGACCGGTGGCAATTTCATAAATATAAAAAACTTTTTGGACCGGATTATAAAGGATCCGGTCTTAAAGTATGATCGGTGGCAATTTCGTAAATATATAGAACACTTTTAAGACCGGTTGTTTCAAAAACCGGTCTTAAAAGTGTTAAAAAAAGTATGACCGGTGGCAATTTCATAAATATATTGAACGCACTTTTAAGACCGGTTGTTTAAAACAACCGGTCTTAAAAGTGAAAAAAAAAAAAAAAATATTGACCGGTGGCAATTTTGTAAATATATAGAACACTTTTAAGGTCAGTTTTTTAAACAACCGGTACCGGTCTTAAAAGTATACTTTTAAGACTGGTTGTTTCAAACAACCGGTCTTGAAACAACCGGTCTTAAAAGTGTAAAAAAAAAAAAAAAAGAATGACCGGTAACATTTTCGTAAATATATAGAATACTTTTAAAACCGGTGGTTTAAAAAAACCGGTCTTAAAAGTATACTTTTAAGAAAAATTGTTGTAAAAAAAATAAAAAATGACCGGTGGCAATTTTGTAAATATATAGAACACTTTTAAGACTGGTTGTTTCAAACAACCGGTCTTAAAAGTGAAAAGAAAAAAAAAACTAAACTCGCTAAACCTGTTAAGTCCGTGAGTTTGCTTTGTCTTCTTGGTAATATAACATTTGCTTAGTTATAGATTCAACAAGTGTCCCAAGAGCCTCACGGGTCAAATCCTCAGCAAGAATGTCATCCTCTTCCTCTAACCTACTCGCAATCTTCGTAAGTCGTCCCAAGTGCGACACAATCAAATCCTTTGCAATGTTGGCGGTGAGATGCTTCGAGGGTTTTGCGATGGCGTCGACTCCAATCCTCAACAACGGCGAAAGCGTACTACTTCGAGGATTCTGGACGACGGCGGCTCCTTCCTCTTCGATCTATGGCTCCTCCCACGCCGCCTTCACACAGATCCGGCTTATAATCAAACCCAGATCTCTTCTTGCTTAAGTCTGTTTATTCCTACCTTGACCGCTCCTGCTCAGATCTAGACTTCGATTTTGGTTGCTTGAAGCTTTGCTAGCACTGACAAGAGGATCCTGCTCAGATTTGGTTGCTTTAAGCTTGTGACTTTTTTGTAGATCTGGACTTCAATTTCACCTCTGATTTTATATTAATTCAAATTCGATTTCCATGGTGACTGATTTCTGTTTCTTGTTATTTTTTCTTATTTCTGGACTTTGTAATCATCTTTTTTGTTTTTCTTTTTGTTGTTGCTTCTAATCTTCTCTTGGTTCTTCGTCGCTGACGACGGAGGGACATTCAAAATGTTGCCAGATCTGGTGATTTGAGACCAATTGTTTCATATAGGGTTTTTTTTTCTTCTTATTATTCTAAAACACTTTTAAGACCGGATATTTCAAAAGTTCGGTCTAGAAACAATTTTTTTAAGACCGGTCGTTCATCTAATCTTAAAAGTAACATATTTTTAAGACTGTCTGGAACGAGACCGGTTCCAGATCCGGTCTTATGAGGCGTTTTTTGTCCGGTCTTAAAAGACTTTTCTGTACTAGTGGATACATTGAAGAGGTTGGATGGGATTGTATATGCTAGAGTTGATCATGACTTTCCAAGAGCATGTAATTGCCAATATGTGGTGTTTCAGCCTTGAATTGTCAATATGGCTTCAAGAGCATGGTGATATTGATCGTTCTGTGTTGTCACGGTTCCCATTCAACAGGTGGAAGAATATAAGTGTACTCAATGATAAATGAACATAGAGAAAAGCTAGCAAAAAAAATATTTGCTTGAAAAAATGCAATAAAATTCTGGATTAATGGTGTTGGACCTAAGATATAATTAAAACTAAAAGAGAATTTATGTCTTGTGTGTTGAGACAATGGAGGTTGTTCAGCATTTTGCCCATACGTTTCAAATACTCATGGGAGAAGTTTGTGTTGCTGTGAATCTCAAGAACCAGCTCATCCTAAGAGGGGGGTGAATTGGGTGAAGATTAAAAACTTGAAACTTTGAAAATCTTTTCATGTCTTTTAAGTCAACAACTAGATATTCGAATAAGCATATACTGGAAATATAAAAGATAAGGGAAGAGAATATGCAAACTAAGATTTATACTGGTTCGGCCCAATCCCTGACTGATTAGTTAGTTAGGAGTTAGTTACTAACCGAAGTTGGTTAGTTAGTTGGGGAATTACCTATTGCCTAAGGCTATATATATACCTAGGCTATTGTATTCTGATTCTATGCTTGTTATGATGAATGAATGAATGAATGAATGAGCATCACCCTCTATTCTATGTCTCTCTAGTCTCTCTCCCTTTCTCTTCTATAATTTCCCTAACAGTGGTATCAGAGCTGTCCCTCCTTGGCCGCTTCTGTCTAATCTCTCTCTGTTCTGATTTGGAAAAATGAAGAAAAACTCAAAAATAAAGAATTTGGCTCAGTTCTTATTACTTGCTGCCTGACTAAGATAAACGAAAGAAGAAGGAAGGTGGCAGCAAGAACCCATCAAGATTGGTGGTGAATGGTACATACCTGATTGGCGTTAGCAAGAATCATGGAAGAACGTGTGATAGCAATCGAACAACAAATGCAGAAACTCAACAAGATTGAGGAAGTTGACAAAAAACTGGACAAGAATAACAATGACTTACTGTTGGAAATTATGCCCTAGGGGCAAGTCATTGTACTTATCAACGATCCCCATATGAATTGGGTAGTCGCAATGTTTTGCTAGAGGCCGCTTACGACTTGTGGGCTGGTACAGTATTGGCCGCTGCCAATCTCATGTGGGCCTACAGGGTCGCACACAAGAATGGCCCAACACGAGCAAGAGTGTCCAGATTCATTGAATCTTAAATGTGTTTAAGATTTAATGAATACTTATTTAATCTAGGATGTGTGTATATATATGTGTGTATATATATATATATATAATTTATTTAATCTAAGATATTATTTATTGACAATAATATTATTATATATAGTATTTAATTTATTTGATAAATTAAATAACTATAATAAATTGAGATATTGTATCTCAGATTTAATTTTCGAATAAAGATATTGCATATCAGATTTAATTTGAACGAGATATCGGATCTCATTTTAAATTAAATGTAATGATATCATATCTTGATTTAATATATATTAAATTCGAAAATAATAATGATATTATTTATTGATAATAATATTATTATATATAGTATTTAATTTATTTGATAAATTAAATAACTATAATAAATTGAGATATTGTATCTCGATTTATTTTCGAATAAAGATATTGCATATCGATTTAATTTGACCGAGATATCGGATCTCATTTTAAATTAAATATAACGATATCATATCTTGATTTAATTTATAAATATAAATTAAATCAGAGGGCTTTTAATTCGGATTAAATAAATAGATTTGATTAGATCTATTAGATAGATTTAATTAATATTTTTTTTAATCTAGATTCAAAATTTGTTTTGAATATAATACGCCTGCTAGGTTTAGAAAAACCTACGGGACATTTTGTCGAGCGTATTAGAAAGCCGCGAGAAACCCTAGATAGAAAATAGAGAGACACACAGTTCAGAGGCGCTAGCACGCTTCCGTTCGTGTTTCTGAAGGCTGTTCGTGTGGATACCGGTAGAGGAAGGCGATTCTAAAGAGTCAACCTGGCGATCGAAGGTAGCCCACCAGTTTAAAGCGTTTGGCAAAGGTACGATTCGGAAACCCTAAACCTTGATTTAAACGCCGTTGAGCGATCCGCCTAAGGGATTCGTAAAAGTTTTACTCCGCTGCGTGTACGGATCCCAACAGTGGCATCAGAGCCAACTCAACCGAGCGTTTAAATTAGGTTTTATACGTGTATTTATGTATGTGATACATGTATGCTAAAACCGAATCCAGTAATGTGTTTAAATTCAAAAACTCGCGTTAGCGTTTCTACGGGTTCCAAGTCGGACTGTGTGGCTGATTCGCGTGGATCTGAAACGTTCAGATCCGATGTCGATCAGTTCGTTAGGGTTTGAATTTTTCGGAAAAAAAAAAATCACGTCTTTTTTTTTTGAGAAATTATTTTCGAAAATAATATTTTATTTTGAAATTTCTAACGAGACCGCCGTAGGGATCCCGGCTGATTGTCAGTAGCGTGAGAATTTAAATCATGATATTATATTATATATTGTATATAATATAATGTAAATTACAGAATTTAAATCATGATATTATATTATATATAGTATATAATATAATATAAATTAGAGAATCTAAATCATGATATTATATTGTATTTATAATATAATATAAATTAGAGAATTAAATCATGATATTATATTATATATAGTATATAATATAATTTAAATTAGAGAATTTAAATCATGATATTATATTATATTTATAATATAATATAAATTAGAAAATTTAAATCATGATAAGATTAATCATAATATTTTATTTCATAATTGTATGACTTAATATATGTTGTGATTTACCTTTCAAAAGTTGTTTGGGTATGGTGAACAACATGGCTCTAGAGTTTTACAATTGTTGTAAATTTTAAATATGGCTGCGAGCCATGCCTCTTTCTTTAAATACTCCTGATGTACTTCTTTTTGTTTTAGAGAAGTCCTCTCATTGGCTTGAGGATTTTAGGTTAAGGTTGAGCCATGTTGTGTCACAATTTTAATTATGTCTTGATTTGATGATTGCATGATTAATTTAGAATTTTTAATTATGGTTTGATTAGATCACTCATAATTAATTTAGAATTTTAATTATGTTTTGATTAGATCACTCATAATTAATTTAGAATTTTAATTATGATTTGATTAGATCACTCATAATCAATTTAGAGTTTTAATTATGTTTTGACTAGATCACTCATAATTAATTTAGATATTATATGAGATACAATAGTGATTGCATTCATATAAGTATAATTAATAGGATTAATCTAATTATACCCTCTAAATAAAATCTTAAGTCATAATGCCACCAATAAATGAATACTTGTCAAAACCTAGATCGCCCATTTGTATGTTCCACCAAAGTGGATGCATCGAGTTATCTTGGTGAGACAAGAGTGAGTAATGGTGATACTCAATATTCATTATTGTCGACTTAATTGAGATTATCAAAACGGTTTTGGATCTCAAGGCATTAGATGGGATTAAACATGCCACGTCATATGATGATTGAATCCCATAAAGATCTAAGAGTTACATATGATGTAATTGGCAAGGGGTTTGCCTACCTAAATAACTTAATTTAAGCGTCCTGCCAAAGCGGACTTAAATTTAAGCCAAATATGGATCTTAGCCCACTAATTATAATGAGGGTTGTTAATTCGGTGGGAGGTTACTACTTAAACTTTGCATACCTTTAGTTGTAGAATCATGTAGTCTAGTAATACTTCAACACCATCAATGCGATCAGTACTTGAGAAGGACGAACTCAATGAGACAAACTCTCTTGACATGTTTGGGAACTTAAGCATTGATCCTAAACACGAAAGAAAAGAGTATCTCATCAATCAACCCATTCTTGACGAGCCTTCACTCTGCTGATCCAAGAGCTCGGGTGATGCTTATACGAAGCATAAAGATGACTCGTGGATGCAGGATGCCTGATGCTTGCCACTATGCTTCTAGACCTCAATAGAGATCTAGAACATGTGGAGGCTTCTGAGATGATTGTTCATCCTACGGATATGTTCCAGTAACAGGCAAGTCAAGAAAGGTATGAGACCACAAAGGCCTTTCATTCCTGCAAGATGGCTGAGGGTGCATCAGTTAGTCCTTATGTTTTGAAATATGAAGGGCTACATTGATCACCTTGAGAGGCTTGGATTCCTCATGTCCCAGGAGTTAGCTACGATGTGATCTTGAACTCACTCCCGTGAAGTTATGATAACTTTGTCATGGATTACAACATGAACAACATGGAGGAATCAATTTCGAACTGCATGGGATGCTCAAAGCGCTAAGTGAGCCTTAGAAGCCCGATTCTTTTGTCCGTTCAAAAAGGAAGGGGTATGAAACCGAAAGCCAAGAAGGCAAAACCTCCGAAGGATAGAGTCGCTTCTTTTACAATGAACTTGGTCATTTGAAAAGAAATTACAAACTCTACCTCGAAGATCTCGGAGAAGAACAAGAAGGATAGCGGGGCTATCGCTTCAAGTATCTATGTCATAGATATTCGCTTTTCTACTTCCTCAACATGGGTATTGGATACTACATGTGGATCTCACATTTGAATAAATGTAGGATCTCAAGGACAAGTAGAAAATTGAATGGACATATCTATGACATAACTACTAAAAGGTTCAAGTCAAATGATTTGAATCCGACCTATCTATGGCATTGTCGTCTAGGCCATATAAATAAGAAACACATTTGAAACTCCATAAAGATGGATTTCTTAACTCATTTGATTTTGAATCATTTGATACATGCGAGTCTTGTTTATTGGGAAAGATGACAAAGGCACCTTTTTGGACACGGTGAGAGAGCCACCGATTTATTGGGCCTCATACATACCGATGTGTGTGGACCAATGAATACATCTTCCGAGAGGAGGTCATTTGTACTTCATTACATTTATAGACGATTTCAGTAGATATGGATATATCTATTTAATGAAATATAAGCCGGAATCTTTTGAAATGTTCAAAATATTCCAAAATGAAGTGCAAAATCAACTTGGCAAAACAATTAAGACACTTTGATCTGATCGGGGTGGTGAATATTTGAGCCAAGAGTTCATTGACCATCTTAGGAGTTGTGTGATAGTCTCGCAACTTACTCCTCCAGGAACACCTCAATGGAATGGTGTCTCTGAGCGGAGGAATCGAACTCTATTAGATATGGTTCGATCTATGATGAGTCAAACAGATCTTCCACCTTCCTTTTGGGGCCATGCCCTAGAAAGCAGTTGCGTTCACACTAAATCGTGTTCCGTCAAAGGCGGTTGAAAAGACACCATATGAGATATGGGTAGGAAGAAGCCCAGTTTGTCATTTTCATGAAAATTTGGGGATGTGAGGTTTATGTTAAACAACAAGCCTCTGATAAATTATCATGCAGATCCTCAAAATGCCTTTTGTGGGGTATCCTAAGGAAACTAAAGGATACTATGTCTACAATCCCACCGATCACAAAGTGTTTGTTATTCGAATGATATCTTTTTGGAAAAAGAGTTTATCTCTAAAGGAATCAGTGGGAGTAAGGTGAACCTCGAAGAAGTTCGAGAGTCACAGGACAATGTAGAACCACAGATGGAAACCGGAGAAGACTCACAACAAGTTATTGAGCCTACTCACGTAACACAAGACCCACGAAGGTCTGATAGAACACGGCTACAGCCTCAGAGATATGGATTTCTGATTACTGGAAGCCGTGATGTTTTGCTCATTGAGCATAATGAGCCAACTACCTATCGCGAGGCCATGGTGGGACCCAACTCTGAAAGATGGCTTAGTGCCATGAAGTCGAAATGCAATCCATGTACGACAATGAGGTATGGGCCTTAGTCGATCCACTGAAGGTGTAAAACCGTTGGGTGCAAGTGGGTTTTCAAAGAGAAAACCGACATGGATGGCAAAGTAAATATCTTCAAGGCACGATCGGTTGCAAAAGGATTCACTCAAACTCATGGTGTGGACTATGATGAAACCTTTTCCCCGCTTGCAATGGCCAAATCAATCAGAATCCTTCTTGTCATTGCATCATATTATGACTATGAAATATGGCAGATGGACGTCAAAACAGCCTTCCTTAATGGAAAGCTCCTTGAGGATGTGTACATGACACAACCTGAGGGTTTTGTGCGTCTAGAGGACTCTGGTAAAGTTTGCAAGCTTCAAAGATCCATTTATGGTTTAAAGCAAGCATCTCGGAGCTGGAATCATCGTTTTGATGAAGTAGTCAAAGAGTTTGGATTCATTCAAAACATAGATGAACCTTGTGTTTACAAGAAGGTTAGTGGGAGCACGCTTGTATTTCTAGTGCTTTACGTTGATGACATCCTACTCATTGGGAATGACATTCCTACCTTGCGAGTGTCAAGTCTTGGTTAGGAAAGTCTTTCTCAATGAAAGATTTAGGCGAAGCCACTTGCATCCTTGGGATTAGGATCTATAGAGATAGATCTAAAAGGCCGATAGGCCTAAGTCGAGAACATACATAGACAAGATAATGCATAGATTCGGTATGCGGGATTCAAAAGGGGTAACATGCCCATGTCTCATGGCTTCCATCTCGGTAAGAATTTGTGTCCTAGTACACAAGATCAAAGAGACCGCATGAGTAAGATTCCATATGCCTCCGCCATTGGATCTATCATGTATGCCATGTTATGTACTCGACCCAATGTGTCATTTACCTTGAGTATGACTAGCAGATATCAACAAGATCCCGGTGAGGGTCACTGGATTGCTGTCAAGAATATCCTTAAGTACTTGAGAAGGACTGAGGACTTATTCTTGGTATATGGTGGCTTGGAAGATGAGCTCTGTGTGGTGGTTACACGATGCGATTTTCCAAACCGACCAAGATGAGTCAAGATCGCAATCAGGATATGTATTCTTGTTGAATGGTGGTGCGGTGAGCTGGAAGAGCTCTAAACAGAGCAGTGTAGCTGATTCTGCAACAGAAGCTGAGTATATAGCAGCATCAGATGCAGCTAAGGAAGCCGTTTGGATCAGAAAGTTCATCACTGAATTGGGGGTGGTTCCTACCATCTCAGATCCAATAGACTTGTTCTGTGACAATAGCGGCGTTATTGCGCAGACCAAGGAGCCTAGGTCACATCAAAGGACCAACCATATACTCAAGCGATTTCATCTTATCAGAGAAATCAATGATAGAGGTGATACAAAAAAAATTATTATTATGCAAAGTACCAGGAGAGAGAAAGTCATTGTACTTTAGATGTTTGTATTTAAAGTATTCTCCTTTAGTTATCATTCCATTTGCATGTTTATAATGATAACTGATCCTTGGATATATTTTATAGATTATCCTAAATGTCCCAAAGCTGCATGGAATAAGTCATAAGCTTTTCTCATGTATAATCACGTCACAACGCCTTTTGACCTGATATTATCATGGATTCCTACATGATGAGTCGTTGGTCTTTGACCTAGTTAAAAGTCACCTTTGACCGGGTGATGATAAAGGCTAGGATTGGGATCAGTGGTTCTCATGCAGAGGAATGTGAGTGGTCAAGATGGGATTTGTCCCTCACATTTGTAGAGAGATAATACTAGGCCCCTCGATGAGTGAGTCTAAGAAATGTATGGCCATACTACGATGGAAAGGAGTTTCCATTTCAATTGTTAGACTACTCAAGAATCAAGAAAGTAATGGTCAAGAACAGGAAGTTGACATTTTCCATGCCTCATCCTTGACCAAATTATCGTGTGACAAAAAGGACGTGACATGGTTGTACGATAGGTTATATCGCATAAACAATGACGTTGATCCTCTTACTAAGCCGCTTGTACAAGTAAAACATGAGCGTCATGTTAGGGCAATGGGAATTAAGGTAATTAATGATTGTACCTAGAGCAAGTGGGAGTCTGTTGGAAATTATGCCCTAGGGGCAAGTCATTGTACTTATCAACGATCCCCATATGAATTGGGTAGTCGCAATGTTTTGCTAGAGGCCGCTTCCGACTTGTGGGCTGGTACAGTATTGGCCCGCTGCCAATCTCATGTGGGCCTACAGGGTCGCACACAAGAATGGCCCAACACGAGCAAGAGTGTCCAGATTCATTGAATCTTAAATGTGTTTAAGATTTAATGAATACTTATTTAATCTAGGATGTGTGTGTGTATATATATATATATATATGCATATATAAATATATTAAATTCGAAAATAATAATGATATTATTTATTGACAATAATATTATTATATATAGTATTTAATTTATTTGATAAATTAAATAACTATAATAATTGAGATATTGTATCTCAGATTTAATTTTCGAATAAAGATATTGCATATCAGATTTAACTTGAACTGAGATATCGGATCTCATTTTAAATTAAATGTAATGATATCATATCTTGATTTAATATATATTAAATTCGAAAATAATAATGATATTATTTATTGATAATAATATTATTATATATAGTATTTAATTTATTTGATAAATTAAATAACTATAATAAATTGAGATATTGTATCTCGATTTATTTTTCGAATAAAGATATTGCATATCGATTTAATTTGAACCGAGATATCGGATCTCATTTTAAATTAAATATAACGATATCATATCTTGATTTAATTTATAAATATAAATTAAATCAGAGGGCTTTTAATTTGGATTAAATAAATAGATTTGATTAGATCTATTAGATAGATTTAATTAATATTTTTTTTAATCTAGATTCAAAATTTGTTTTGAATATAATACGCCTGTTAGGTTTAGAAAAACCTACGGGACATTTTGTCGAGCGTATTAGAAAGCCGCGAGAAACCCTAGATAGAAAATAGAGAGACACACAGTTCAAAGGCGCTAGCACGCTTCCATTCGTGTTTCTGAAGGCTGTTCGTGTGGAAACCGGTAGAGGAAGGCGATTCTAAAGAGTCGGCTTCTGTTGATCGAGAAGGTAGCCCACCAGTTTAAAGCGTTTGGCAAAGGTACGATTCGGAAACCCTAAACCTTGATTTAAACGCCATTGAGCGATCCGCCTAAGGGATTCGTAAAAGTTTTACTCCGCTGCGTGTACGGATCCCAACACTTACTGGATATATAGCTGCGTTGAGGCAAGAACTCGGACTAATAATACAAGCGGCGGCTACTGATGAGCAACCACGTCGTCAACAACAGCAGGGTCTGGATAATGGCCGAGGGAACGGAGATCGACAACACCGGCCAACTCAGTTTACAAAAATAGGATTCCCAAAATTTCAAGGCCAAGATATTGAAACGTGGATTCTTAAATGTGTACGTTTCTTTAATCTCGACGGCACACCAAAAACTGAAAAGGTAACGATGGCGTCCATGGGGCTTGACGATGCCAGCTTTGCATGGCACGTGGCGATGGAACAACGATGGAGACGCCAACCACGTTGGAATGACTATGCGACTATGCTTTGAGACACCTTCGGCTTACCAGTCGACAAGCCCATGGGCGAATTAACCAGACTGAGGCAAACCGGTACTGTGGCAGAATTCAATACCAAGTTCGATTCACTTTCAGCCAAGTTGGAGTTGACCGAGGAGTATCTGGTCAAAATGTATGTCTCCGGATTAAAGGAGGAAATCGCAGTCTCAGTATTAATGTTCGACCCATCAACGCTGAGTGAAGCACGTCGACTCGCGCGATTACAAGAGGTGTCGATAAATTACACGGAGTCAAAGGAAGGTGGCGATCGGACTGGGCGAAATGCGTCGACTGGTTCTTCATCATCGGTGTCTTTGAATATGGGTGCCATGACAAGTTTAAATAGACAGGGGAGTCAAAGCAGTGGGTCCCAACAAAACAGTGTCAATGAGAGAATTGGATCCAATAAGACAATACACCAGTTGCCCAAGCCCAATAACTCCATCGAGAAACCAGTGAGTAAATCATGGAAAAATGCCAAGCTCCTTTCAGCGGAAGATGAAGCCGACCACCAAGCTAAAAATTTGTATTTTTATTGTCATGAGGCATTCTCACACAACCATAGTTGTCCTCAAAGACAGCAAATGAGATTGTTGTTTATGGAACTGGTTGAAAACACTGGTAACAACCCTGAACTTGAAGATGAACCTGAACATGAAGATGAGTATGTCCCCATTAATTTCCTTGCATGCCATCAATGGGATTGATTCAAATGATTCTGTGAGGATACAAGGCCATGTGGGTAAGAGACTGATTCAGGTGCTGATTGATAATGGGAGTACGCATGATTTCATGGATTATGACTTGGCTGTGAAGTTGGGTTGGAAGGCTACAGCTGATCCTCTTGCTGCTGTACAAATTGTCGGGGGTCAAAATTTACAAGTTTTTGGTGTTTGGCATGGGTTTAGGTGGAAGATGCAAGGTCTAGATTTTGCGTGTGATCTCAAGATTATCAAGCTTAATACGTTTGATATCGTCTTGGGATTGACTTGGTTCAAGACGATTAAAAGTACCCTATGGGACTATGAAAAACTCTCGATGCAATTCTGGTATAGGGGAGAGTTGCGTGAATTGCAAGCAAGCCCAACGGGCTCCCTTAAGGTGGTTTCGTCTACAAAATTAGGGGAGAATAAGCGACATGGTCCCCAAATGTATTTGGTACAACTCTTGCAACCTTTGCCTCAAATTTCAGATTGTAGTACTCTTCATGTTGCTGAAATTTCAGGAAAGTCAGACTTGCCATTTGAAATCCAACAATCACTAGGAAGGTTTGAAGGGTTATTTGATGAACCTAGAGGCCTCCCTCCACTAAGGCTTGGTCATAATCACCCAATTATTCTTCATGAAGGTACAAATCCTATAAGTCTCAAGCCTTATCGTTATTCAGCTACGCAAAAGGATGTTATTGAGAAACAGGTGGCTGATTTACTACAAACGGGAGTACTCCAGGAAAGCTCTTATCCCTTTTCAGCCCCTTGATAAGTGCATATTTTATAATTAAATGAGTATCAATTCTGAGATATATTGGATTAAATTTATTACTATTTTATATATCTTGCAGGAGTTATTAGCTAATTGAGAAATGAGCAGAAAAAGGAAATCAATTTGAATTAATTGTGTGATATGAGAGAGTGGATTACAAAATATTTGGAGGTGATTGGAGATCTCAAAAGGATATTGCATATCTTTTATTTAAGACAGGATCAGATCAAGGCCCAAGTCAGCCTAAGGGAATTTCTATATAAAGAACAAGGGAGAGACACACTGAAGACCACAGAGAGACAAGACACTCAAGTGAGAAAAGCACAGAAGAAAGAAAAACACATCCTTATGCTCTCTAAATCTCGGTATTTACCAAAGGTTTAGAGAGAAAGGACGAAGGAAGAAAAGCTCGAGACGGCTGAAGGAAGAAAGAGGACGCAAGAACAATTCTAATTTTCATCTCTCTTCTTCTATTTTGTTAACCTAGCCATGCTTGGCTAGTCTTCTTTAGTAGTTAGGGCGAGGATGAACCCTATGCGAGTTTAAGTATTTGTTTGAATTCTTGATTGAACGTTATTTACCATGATTGAATGAATTATCTTTGCTTAAAGCTTTCTTAAAGATTGATCACCTTTTAGATTGTTCATAGGTTGGTGTATGACAATAGAGATGTTGGTGCATTTAATCGAACCGATAATTCGTCATAAAGTTGCATGACCTAGACATAGGCTTACGAGTTTATGCGATCTCATAATTCTGGTTTAAATACATTGATCTTTCCAAACAATACTAAGACATTAGGTTGTTTTGAAAGATAACGGACTAAGGTAGCGTCAAGACATTGGGACTTAGTCTAATTTTAGAGAATTGATCGTCAATCATGGGAGTAATAGTCAATTAGGGATTTAATTCAAATACTTGGATGAACATAGGGGATTTCTATGCCCTAGCTGCATTTTTCTCTATTGATTAATTTTTCTAAACAATCGTTTTTGAGATTCTTAATCTTGAATGCGTGTTTTCGATTAAATTCCTTAAAAATTCTGTTTGGTTACAACTCACCTCCTATTACTCATTGGTCCAACTAAAGCTGAAATAACGAATTAGTGGTTGGAGTACTATTCCTCGTGGGAACGATCTTTTACTCACTACTTTATTACTTGTAACGACCGGTGCACTTGCCGAAGTCGCTATCAAGTTTTTGGCGCCGTTGCCGGGGAATAGTTTTATTTCAACACTAAGAGTAGTTATTGAAACTCTAGATTGGATAATTACATGACGCTTAATAAAACTCCTAATTATCTTGGTCAGAATTGATTAAGCATTAGTAGTTTTAGTTTGTAAATATTTTCTTTAAAAAAAAATGGATTTCAATTGGCAACCAATTGGTCTTAATGATGAGAAGGAGATGAATTCTTTGTCTTCTACACAAGAAGGATTGATTGTTGTTTTAAATTCTTTGAATGAATATAGGCAACATCAAAGGAGCATAAATGATAGTTGTATTCCATATGTTGATTCTTCTCAATATGTTTGCATGTCTTGTGTTTATTGTGGAGGGAATCATTTATATGAATATTGTCCATATAATACAACTAGTCATTTTGTGAGAGATGATTTCACTAGGAACCAAGCTTGTTTTGATAACTCATTTTGTCATAGTGAAGGTTTTGAGCAACAAAATTTTATGGATCCATATGTCTATTGTTCTCGATGAAAATACCCCTCCTTGTTACTCCTATTCGTATGTTGAAGAACACACCATTGAGTGCAGGGAAAAATCTAATTTGGAAAGATTAGTTGAGAAGTGGGGAAGCATTAGAGAAATTAAACCTGATGACCACTTCTTATGCTAATAATGATTATTGTGAGGAAGTTGAAGGTGTGGAATTGCATGAGACTATGGATAATGTAGAAAGTGATTGTCTGTGGAGCCTAAGGATTGTGATGTGGGTGATCCAATAGATGTAGATGTCCCAATTGTTGTTGTTCATGACCCTACTCTTGAAGTGTTGACTCTTACTGATGAGAGTCAAGTTGATTTTATTGTATGCTCTAAATTCTTGGATGTGCCCATATTTATTTTCAAAGATATGCATGTTGTGCTTAATTTGAATTCAGTGAATACTTGTATTCCACGATTGTCTACGATTAAGGAAGTACAAGTAATTAACTTGAATGATCAATTTTTGTGTGAGATACCTTGTTGTTTGAAAAGAAATGAAGACAAGGTAATTATGGTGTTTGATACTTATGATTAGTGGTTTCTTTTGAGAAGTCTGGCTGAAGACTATAAATTTAGCGCTTATTGGGAGGCAACCCAAGGGTTTTGTTTGCATATTTTATTTTTATTATTATTATTTCTTTTTTATTTTCTTTCTTTCTTTCAGTTTTTTCAGGTTGGAAGATGATCACTCCTCTTGTTGCTGCAAGGTCTTGCTTGAGCACTCTCTTTTCCCTCACAGTTTGAAATATCATGGATGGTACCAGAGAAAGCACTCCACATTAGAGTTAGAGGCCTAAACTTGGGGAGTACTAGTTTCTTTCCCTCTTTATATTTTTGCAACATTGAGGACAATGTTTGATTTAAGTGTGGGGGAGGGATATAATTTCTTTGGTTATACTTGTCCTTATGCAATTGAAAAGATTTTTTATTTGAGATTTTTGCATTATTGATGATTGACCTTAATTTTGAGCTTTCCTCATCTTAGAGAATATTATCAAGTCAAAAATTAAAATAGAAAAAAATGTGTCTCAACCAAGTCTCTAAGCCTTGAGTTTTTTTTTTTTTTTTTGCAATCTTGAGATGGACTATGAGAATAGGGATTAGTTTGTAATGTGAGCAACAAATTATTAGTTCATGGATATTTTGTTACATGATTTCTTTAGAAAATTAGATGATGACATTTGCCAGCTAAGTAAAACTTTTGTGTAGGGAAATGACTCAAGAAAAAAAAATCTTAAAAAAAAAAAAAAAACTCCAATGACTTCTCTAGACCTCACTTAGTAACCGGGGGCACTTCATCACCAATGTTGGCACTCGCGTCAAACGGTAAAGTCAAAGAGGGTTATGAGTTGGGCTAAAAGCCTCTTGAGGTGCCTGTTGGGGTAACTGAGTAACCGGTGCTGCATCACCCATGTGCAGGATCGCGTAAAAAGGAGACCTACAACGGCTCAAGAAACAAAAAAAATTAAAAGAAAAAAAAAGAAGAAAAAATGAGTTATTTCCTACCTGAGAATTCTTAATGAATTAAATAAAAAGCTTGGTTTGGTGGGGGCGTTTGAATTTTTCTGGAGAAATTAAGTAGCATAATATCCCTCTTCTAATCTTATTGTTGCACTTATTGCTTGCCGATCTTTTGATCATGAGACGTTAAGAGATTGTTACAACTCTATTGGCTTAGCGAGACATTAACTTAAATAAGATTTGATGATATGATCTAAGTGTGGTGGTTTATTGCTCTCTGTTTAGGAATTTCATAGGCATGTTCTTTTTAGATGATGAATTATCTTTCTTTTGCTTGAGGACAAGCAAAGATTTAAGTGTGGGAGAGTTGATAAGTGCATATTTTATAATTAAATGAGTATCAATTCTGAGATATATTGGATTAAATTTATTACTATTTTATATATCTTGCAGGAGTTATTAGCTGATTGAGAAAGGAGCGTAAAAGGAAATCAATTTGAATTAATTGTGTGATATGAGAGAGTGGATTACAAAATATTTGGAGGTGATTGGAGATCTCAAAAGGATATTGCATATATTTTATTTAAGACAGGATCAGATCACAGTCCAAGTCAGCCTAAGGGAATTTCTATATAAAGAACAAGGGAGAGACACACTGAAGACCACAGAGAGACAAGACACTCAAGTGAGAAAAGCACAGAAGAAAGAAAAACACATCCTTATGCTCTCTAAATCTCGGTATTTACCAAAGGTTTAGAGAGAAAGGACGAAGGAGGAAAAGCTCGAGACGACTGAAGGAAGAAAGAGGACGCAAGAACAATTCTAATTTTCATCTCTCTTCTTCTATTTTGTTAACCTAGCCATGCTTGGCTAGTCTTCTTTAGTAGTTAGGGCGAGGATGAACCCTATGCGAGTTTAAGTATTTGTTTGAATTCTTGATTGAACGTTATTTACCATGATTGAATGAATTATCTTTGCTTAAAGCTTTCTTAAAGATTGATCACCTTTTAGATTGTTCATAGGTTGGTGTATGACAATAGAGATGTTGGTGCATTTAATCGAACCGATAATTCGTCATAAAGTTGCATGACCTAGACATAGGCTTACGAGTTTATGCGATCTCATAATTCTGGTTTAAATACATTGATCTTTCCAAACAATACTAAGACATTAGGTTGTTTTGAAAGATAGAATACTTAGAGGAACATAGGGGGATTTCTATGCCCTAGCTGCATTTTTCTCTATTGATTAATTTTTCTAAACAATCGTTTTTGAGATTCTTAATCTTGAATGCGTGTTTTCGATTAAATTCCTTAAAAATTCTGTTTGGTTACAACTCACCTCCTATTACTCATTGGTCCAACTAAAGCTGAAATAACGAATTAGTGGTTGGAGTACTATTCCTCGTGGGAACGATCTTTTACTCACTACTTTATTACTTGCAACGACCGGTGCACTTGCCGAAGTCGCTATCACCCCTATTGTGTTGGTAAAGAAGAAAGATGGGACTTGGAGGATGTGTATTGATTTTCGTGAACTTAATAGGAAAACTGTGAAGAATCAATTTCCTATTCCTTTAGATGAAGACCTATTGGATGAGCTACATTCAGCTAGGTGGTTCACTAAGCTTGATCTGAGAGTTGGTTATCACCAAATCCGAATGCAACCATAGGATTGTTACAAGACGGCATTCAAGACTCATTCTGGGCACTTTGACTGGCTAGTTATGTCGTTTGGGTTGACTAATGCACCGGCCACTTTTCAAGGTGCAATGAATGATATTTTTCACCCTTGGTTGAGGAATTTTGTTCTTGTGTTTTTTGATGATATTCTGATATAAAGTGTGGATATACAAGAACATGCTCATCATCTCGACGAAGTATTGACTATTTTGCAAAAGCATCACTATTTTGTTAAGATAAGTAAGTGTACGTTTGCTGCCCAAAGTGTTGAGTATTTGGGGCACATCATTAGTAAGGGTACAGTGGTTACAGATCCTCAGAAGATTCAAGCGGTGGCTGATTGGGCTGAACCAAAATCAGCTAAACAATTAAGGGCTTTCCTTGGCTTAGCGGGGTACTATTGAAGGTTTATTCAAGGGTATGGCTCTATTGCTAAACGCCTTACACTTTTATTGTGAAAAGAGGGTTTTCAATGGTCAGAAACAGCAACTGCATCCTTTCGAGAATTGCAATCTGCCCTTATTTCAGCACCTGTTTTGGCTTTACCGGACTTCTCCAAAGCCTTTGTGGTTGAAACCGATGCTTGTGGAGGTGGTATAGGTGTTGTTCTGATGCAACAAGGTCAGCCCTTAGCCTATTTTAGCAAGGCTCTTGCTCCTAAACATGTAAGCCTTTCTATCTATGAAAAGGAATTGTTGGCTGTTGTACAAGCTGTGGAATATTGGCATCAATACTTGGAAAGAGGTAAATTTGTTATTAAGACTGATCAGCAAAGTCTTAAATACCTCTTGGGACAGAAATTAAAAACTCCATTTCAAATGTATTGGATAGAAAAACTCCTAGGGTATGATTATGAAATTCAATACAAGAAGGGTAACAATAATACAGTGGCTGATGCATTATCTAGATTGCATGGTTCTAAAATTTTGCAGATTTCTTTAGACACTACATTGCCTGAATTACTGGAGGAAATCAAGCAAAGTTGGGTTGTGGATTTGGAGATAGCGGTTGTCCTTACACGAGTAAAGGAGGAAGGTGGTGTATTTCACAAGTATACATGGGATGGCTCTTATTTAAGAAAGAGTAACCGGTTGGTTGTGGGAAATGTTGTTGCCCTCAAGTCAAAGCTACTGGAATAGCTGCACTCTAGTCCTCAAGGAGGCCATTCAGGTATCCAAGGGACTTATTATAAAGTCAAGGGGTTGTTTTGGTGGAAACACCTACACAAGGATGTGGAGGATTTTGCTAAGAGGTGTGACACATGTTCTAGATGCAAATATGAAACGGTTGCAACTCCCAGTTTGTTACAGCCACTTCCAATTCCAAGTAAGGTTTGGGAAAGTATTTCCATGGATTTCATTGAAGGCTTGCCTAAATTAGGGGTTAAGGAGGTAATATGGGTTATTGTTGATCGAATGACCAAATATGCCTATTTCATTGCAGTTTCTCACCCTTATTCAGCTTCTACATTGGCACAAGCATTTTTGCATGGTGCCCCGGCTGAAATTGTGAGTGATCGTGATCCTTTATTCCTTAATAATTTTTGGAAGGCATTTTTGAAGATCCTAAAGGTATAGTAAAGCCTATCTTCAACTTATCATCCCCAAAGTGATAGTCAAACCGAAGTCCTCAATAGGTGTCTAGAGTCCTATTTGAGATGCATGTGTTGGGAAGCTCCCAAGGAATGGAACTAATGGTTGGCATTAGCCGAGTGGTGGTACAATACAACCTTTCATACAGACACCAAGGCCACTCCCCATGAGCTATTATATGGTCAAAAACCAACTGTTTACATCCCCTATGTGCCTAGAACAGCGGTGGTCGAGGCAGTTGACAGAAGTTTTACAGCAAGAGAAAAGATGCTTGTTGTCCTAAAATACTATTTGCATCGATCATCCAATACTATGAAACAAAAGGCTGATCTAAAACGTTCGGATAGAGAATTTGAGGTGGGACAATGGGTTTTTCTAAAGTTACAGCCCTATTGTCAGATTTTAACTGCTACTAGAAGCAATCAGAAGCTTTTCCTCGCTTCTTTGGCTCGTACAAGGTGCTGGACAAAATCAGTCCAGTCGCATATAGGCTGGAATTGCCTTCGGAAACGAGTATTCATGCCACCTTTCATGTGTCTTTGCTGAAACTTTGTCCTGACCCAAGTGTTAGGCAAAGGCATCCGCCAAATCGCCAATAGAGTGGCCAATAGTCCCAAATTCATTAGATCCTCAGCACATCCTGTCGCAACGTGTTGGTAGGAAGAAAATAAGGATTATTACTAAAGTTTTGGTGCAATGGCAAGGTTACCCGGAAGAAGAAGCTACATGGGGTTCATTGTTCAGCTTGAAGCACCAATTTCCAGAATTTCCATTGCCCAACCCTTGAGGACAAGGGTAGTTTTAAGGGGGGCATAGATATAGAATATCTAGTAATGTACTTAGGGACCTATGCGTAAACTTTCATTAGGGACTTAAGTGAAAAAAATATCATTAGTAGGATAATTAGTAAATTATCCTACCAACCATTTTGAGGGAGGCTATCATTTATAAATAGCCTCCCCTCTATTGTACATAAACGTTTTGACAAGTTTCATAATACATATCTGTTGTGTGAGAGCCTAGTAGCTCTCTTCTCTATCTCTTCTAACCCCTTTATTGTGTCTCTTCTACTCCTATTCATGTGTCTTTCTGTCCTATGCTTTATTCTTGATCATAAACCTCTGTTCTATGTCTCTCTCGTCTCTCTCGTCTCTCTCCATTTCTCTTCTATAATATCCCTAACATTGACCTACGTCCAGTCCCCAAGCTCCACTTGATATTTTCAATCCACTATCCTCTTGTTTGAACGGGCACAAGAGAAGCCTATACAAACGCACAAGTTCACCCAGGCACTTGTGAAGTTGAATCTCTCACCGAGATACACCTTTCAATCAGTTGCACACTTTGTACTCAAAGTTATCCTCTCACTAGGATACACTCCCCCTTACAAGTTGTAAACTGATAACTCAATCTCCAAGTCCCACGACTTGAGATTCTTACAATGATTTAATAATAAAAAATGTTCTCTCTAGAAGAAAAGATAAATAAACACTGAAGTACAATACAAATCATTTCACCCTCTAGTGTAAACTATATAAACATTGAGAAACAGAGTGTATGAACTATCGACGATGAAGTAGTAAAATCATTTCGTTGGCTTCGTCGATTCATTCATCAATCATCATCACCCCTTCCGATTTGAAGACTTCACAATTTATAGGTTATTGTGTTTCAACCGTTGCGAGCATTCGACCGTTGAGCTATTCTTCCAGTTTGTAATATGACCGTTGGAAGTAACCGTTGAAGCTTTTGTTACTTTTTTCCTACTAAGCTCTAATCCAACTTTAATCATAGAATGTTTATCGTTGACTTCGTTAATACTCCGTCTTGAGTGTTGCATTAATGGTTGTTGTAAAGATTCATGCTTTCCGTTAGAATGTTCAAACTATCCGTTAGACTCAAAAGCTTTCCTTTGTTTTCTGACGTAGCATTTAATGTTGTCTGACACACAAATTGCTTTATCTCAATTTGATGTCAATCCATGATATAATCATCTGAAACTCATTAGCAAACTAATTAAAAGCAATTAGGAATAGCAACGAGTAATGATATGTAGAAATGAAATCACACACAATGATTTAGGATTTATGAAGACAGAGATTTTGAAAAACAAGGATGATCATGCTCGAGCATGACTACTAGTATGCTTGGGCAACCTGTAGAGGAAATACTTTGAAAGAACAGAAAAGCTTCCTCTGCTCGAGCAACATCAAAATACTGCTTGAGCACCATGCTGGAGCACTAATTTGTGCTTGCTCGGGCATGCTTAGAATAAGGCATTTAGAAACATTTACCATCGATGATGCTCGAGCAACCCAGAGGCCATGTTTGAGCATAGTTGAAACCGAGAGGAATTAAGAGCATTAAGGTGAGCTTGCTCGAGCATCAAAATGTTGTTGCTCGAGCACCATGCTCGGGCATGTCAATAACGTTCTCGGGCACAAGGCATACAAAGGGAGGACTAAGAGATTTAGAAATGCTTCTTGGGCGCACTTTTGCCTCTGCTCGAGCATCATGCTCGAGCATGCCTTTCACTCTGCTCGGGCATGTTCTATCTATTTCTGAGTTCTACTATCAGCCCAATGATGCCCGGGCATGCCAATCTCCTTGCTTGAGCATTCATGGTCAATCCACCCATGCTCAGAAATATCTTTAAGTCTTCTTTCCAATACAAGAAGAATTAACTCCAAACTCGTTGTATTTCGTCCGTTATCATCAAATGAATGGAGGTTGTTCTTGACCAGCGTTTTTGCAGCATCCTGAACTGACTGTCAACTTAAAAACATCATATCTCCTTAAATTAATTTTTTTCTCTCAATATTTTTATGTTTTTGGAAAGGTATGTGAGTCTAGTTTCAAATGGCACTGGTTTCAGCTCAATTGGATTTGTATATTGTGAGATACACCCATAATACCGAAGCTTGGTCTGCTGTGTGACGTGAATTTCAGTTCCAACTTCTACAACTCACATCTCCTTTATCTGACCTCCTTTGGACTTGAATTATATATCAAAATGACGCATTGGGAGTCTAGTTTCATAAAAAATTGGTTTCACTTCAATCGAACTTCTTGTTTGAGAGATATCATCAAATTACCATAGGTCGCCAGCTGAAACGCGAAGCAAAGGTGAACAGAGTGCTGAAAACGTTGTTGCTCGAGCAAGCACAGTTCTCTGCTCGAGACGCAGCTCGAGCATGACACTGTTCATGTGAAAATAATAGCTGGAACTGTAGCAAGTTACTGTCGCAAACTACTATTCATCCGGAAGCTTGAACTTGCTTATTTTAACTCTGAATTGAGCCGTTCCAACTTCTGTTTGATCACAAAGACTTGAATATTGATATTCTCATGATATTTAAAAAGTTCTTCTTTCTTCAATCTCCATTCTTGATCATTCTTCATTGTATTAAACTTCACATTTGTTTATTTTAACTCCGAATTGAGCCGTTCCAACTTCTGTTTGATCATAGAGACTTGAATATTGATATTCTCATAATATTTAACAAGTTCTTATTTCTTTAATCTCCATTCTTGATCATTCTTCATTATTTAAACTTCACATCTACATTAAATATAAGAATTAGTCAAAGTAGAAGATAAAAGTAGTATGCAAGCTTTTTGTTCTTGAGAATGGCATCTATATAAGACATCATCAAAACTAATCATATCCAACAGAATCTTGCATTGAGGTAATGTCCTTGCAATGCTTGAATGTCTAGAATATCATGCCCACATGCAAGTGTATCTATTATGTTAGTATTTAGGTGTCCTAGAGACAAATTGTAACGACAACTCAGCACCATTTCTACGTTGTAGTATTTAATTATTAACAAATGAGCACATTTTATCTTTATCATATTGATTTCTCATCTTTATTTTAAGGTAAATATGTGTTTAAAGATAAATGCCCTAGGAATAGAACATGTCTTAATCTTGAGGATTAGTTATAGAGATCATAATCATGAGGACTCGAGAATACTAGATATCTATTCCCTAAAAAATTGTTCCTAGTCTTGAATTACCAAGAAAGTGCATTGATGATCTTAATAAGACTAGTACAACATCATCTACTTGTATAGAGATACAAGGCAGGGACTCATAGAATACAGACATGGTGATGCCTTAGCTGATGTCGTGGGTAGATCTGTTAGAAAACAGATAGCAGCGAACAGACCTACTGAGAGACTCCACATAGATTCATTTTAGAGAGTATCGTTGGATATATAAAATCTCTCATCATTTGGTAGTGCGGATCATCCTAGACTTAAGGATGTCATTGAATACTATGTCCTAGGGTTATACTTTGACTGTAGAACTCTATTCGCTCGAAAATGGGGAGAACAGTATACTCTTGGGTGTAACTCGAATACATGAGTATAGATGGACATGCCGAGAGGACTCACAGTCCCCTACAAGGGATTAGTCATTCACAAGACTGGTAAAGCTTGGATAGTTTATAATAAACTCAGGAGTCTATACGCATAGCAAGTGATCATGAAGAGTCATGATCCATTATAGAGTTAATATAAGAATATTCCTAGTTCTATGAATTAGCTACATTTAGTCAATTAAGACAGATGATACTCTATATTTGCTCTCGACTAAATGTGAATGACGATGTGAGGGAAGATGTCTGCACGGTATCTAAATATGATAGATAGATCACTTGATCAACTCAAGTAGTTCTGGGGCCGTAGAGCAATGCTAGTGTCTTATAAGGTCATTAAATAAATTGGGCCCATTAAGAGATGAATGCGATTCATCATCTTAAATTATTATTCAATTAATCAATTAAGATATGGATATGATCCATCATCTTAAATGATTGACTTAATCAATCAATCAAGAAATAAATGTGATCCATCATCTTAAATAGTTGATTCAATCAATCAAGAAATAAATGTTATACATTATCTTAAATGATTCATTCAATCAATCAATCAAGATATACATTTAATTCATTATGATTTGGATTTTCCAATTCAAGCTAGGATTGAACCTTTCTTATAAGCACTTAAATTAGAGTTAAACTCTTATAAAGTGATGATTTTTGGGTGCCCCTTTTCTTGTACATTTTTCAAGAGAGACAAAAAATACGTCAATTTGATTGGTGTGTGCCGCCAATTCAAGAAAATGTAAGTTCCAATCTTGCTCCTCCTATCTCTAACATATTTCCAAGAAACCATCATCTTATTGAAAAGAGAAAAACCCAAGGAAATCAAACCTCAACCTTGCCTTCACCTAGCAAGCATCCAAAGAGTGGGAGGTTTCAAGAGAAAGAGTTCTCATTGCAATCGAGGGATAGCCAGCCGTGTGAATCAACGTTAGTAGACATCAACAACATTGAAGTCTTCAAGTGATCTAAGGTAAGACTAATCTCTAATAGTTGTTTTATCAAGTTATCCTAATCCCCAATAGTTTTTTTAATGAGTAATCCTGAAACTCATGAATATTATAAATTGTTACAAATTCTCATGAGTGCCGTAAAGAGTTACGGATTAATGATTAATAACTAATTAGCGTAATGAGTTAAGGTTAATAATTCATGAGGACCGTAAGACGTTACGGGTTTCCGCAACGATTAAACAAAGATTTTTTTTTTTCAACCTCATGAAACTTTGTATGAAAGTCATGTAATAGGCAAAATTAATCAACACATTAAGCATGTGATTCGGTAATGTTTATAGATATGTTGAAATGTTACTTAAGCACAACAGAAAAGAAGATATATAATAGGATAATTCTTGAACTCTTCATCAACTGAACACTCCTGGAGAAGTGACTTCAATTTCATTTGTCCACACCTTTTTAAAGTTCGTGCCAGTATGATCACTACTATAAAAAAAGCCCTTTAACATCCTTTTTTCCCTTTCTATGTCCTTTTTTTGGGGGACGCTTATGTGGGAGACGTAGTAAGTCTGACACTTACGACGTCCTAAATAAATTTGGGATGCCTTATTGCTTTTAAAAAAACCCTCAAGTTCGGGAGGCTTGCGATGGAGGAAGAACCGCAAAGCGAGCTCACAAAACTGGAAAGAAAAAAAGAGGGATGGAGATGGAGTAGATTTGGAGTGAAGGCACAGTGAGAATGATGAGGGCTTCGTGGAGGCATGATGACGAAGACGGAGCAGATCTAGAGTGAAGAAGGCCACCAGTGGAGCATATCTGGAAAAACTAGTCACAATAAAACTAGAAAGAAAAATAGATCCAAAACAATTGCGGAGGCAAGAATCAGACTTAGCCACGAAGGTCGGTTCCATCACCAGCGAGGGAGGAATCAAACTCCTAGGCCTCAAACTCTCCCAATCGGCGGTAATGACAGAAGACGAAGGCCAGCTTCTCTTCTCCGATCAAGCTCCTCTAAGTCGCAGCTCTAAAACTCCCTTCCTCACGTCGTCGGCTACGATGGAGGTTAGCTTCTCTTCTTTGGTCAAGCTCCTCCAAGACATAGGGCTCTCAAGGCGTTTGCATGTCTGAGAGAGGGAAGAGATGAGATGTGTGTGTGACGTTGAAAACACTTTTGGCGTGTGAAGAGATGAATCTACATGTTCTCAACTCTCAAGGCATGTGAGAGAGAAAGAGAGAGACGAGATGAGATGTGTTTGTCAGATGTGATTGATAGGAAGACTTTAGGCGTCCCAATTTTAAATTTAGGATATCAAAAAAATCACTTTTGGCGTCCTAACTCTAAAAAGGACACCAAAGGTGGTGCTCTTGGCGCCTTTTGGCGTCCCAATTTAAAATGGACGCCAAAAATCAACTTTTGTTATCCTCTTTTTTGTTAGAATAACACTTAATATGTCAAAATTCTTGCATATAATTACAAAAAAGGATAGGATATTGTCACTATCACTTTTTTCACCGTTAGATCAGAATCTCATCTACCTTTATCATTTCTCTCTCCTATTTAGATTATGATCTAATGGTGAAAAAATTGGCAATGACTTGGTAGTGACCAAAATTGATAGTGACAATATCTTATCCCTTAAAAAAAGTGCGGAAACAATTATAGAGACTGAAATTGTTAATCGTTAGCGATGATGAAGAATAAAACGGCCTATCAAAGAGAGTTTTCTCTCCACCAAATCTATAGAGACTAGTTTAGGATTAAATTTTATAAAAGAATACCAAAAGAGTAAGGCAGTGTCAACAAATTTCACAAAAATTTCTTACCAAGTATAGATAACAACAATTTAACAAATAACAAATTTAACTTATCGAAAGATAACAATTAAACTAGGGACCACTAATTTTTTTAGGACAATTAACTCATTTCACACAAAAAATTATTTCTAGAATAGCCTTTAAAAATAGTCTCCCTATAAAAAAAGGTAAATCCAACTCGAAGGACTCTTGAATCTATCAAACCCAATTCAATTTAGCCAGTTAAAAATCGATAAAAGAAAAATAATAATAAATTAGCCCTCTACCAGTCTAGTCAAGAATTTTATACATGTCAGCTAGATTTTATTTATTTTTCCCCTCCCATTACTCAATTAAAAATGGCATTATGTTTTTAATTAAAACAATAAGGGTTAAAGGGCAAAATTGCCCATGAAATTTTTCTAAAAAATGCACTTTATTTAGGTGCTAAATGCCTATAAACTTCTCTAAATAAGAAAAAAAAAAAAAAGCCACCACCATTAACATAGGACTTGTTTGATACACGGAACAATAGGAAAAGAAGGCAAGGGAAGATATGCAAGTTTCCTTGTATGGTACACTTTTTGTGTCCAATTTTCTTGGGAATTCAAGTTCTAAGGCCCACCAATCTTCCTTTAAGGTGGAAGATAATATTCCACCAAAATTAGTGGAAACTCAAATTTCCACGTGAACATTGATACTTTCGAATATATTTACCCCTCATAAAATATTTTTTTCTATAATGTAAGAAAATATTATTAAATTCAAATTTATGCGATAAATCAAAATTTTGTGATAAATTCGAACTTATGTGATAAGTTCGAACTTGGCTGGAGAATATTTTAGACAAATTTAAACTTGATAAGAGGATATTGTTTGTAAAATATATTTTAGAAGAAAATATATTTTTCCTTTTCATTTTGAATTAATTGTTTTTTAGAGTAAAATGAGTCTTTCTTAATTCTTTATCAATTGTTATCCTTTCATTTTCTTCCTACCAAATAACTCATCTTCCCTCAAGCTATCTTCCTTCATCCCTCAAAATCTTTTTTTTTTATTCCTTTCCCTCATTTAAGTTTAATTCTCTCTTCAAATCTTCTCTATACCAAACACCAGGCCTTTAAAGAAATGCCCATTTACCTTTTTTTTTGTGGGCCCCAAATTATTTTTAAATGATTAATTTGAAAAAAGTCCACTCTTTCTTCTCCCCATAGCTTTTCATGGCCAAATGAGTCACGTTGGACTTTTTCTGAACCTATATTGTTATGGGCTCATATCATGTCTATATATGAAGTGGCCTAACACAGGGCAATCCCAACCAGAATCTGCCTTTGGTTAAGGGAGATCTTAATCAACCTATAATCAAGGCTATAATCAAGGGGCCTCAACCCTAAGGTGCAGTGGTTGATGCATGGGGCAGGAGGTACACAAAGCCTAAGAATCCAAACCCTAAAGGTAATCTCTATAAATAGGAGGTAAACCTAAAAAGTACACATTATCTATTCATCATCATTTACTATTCAACCTCACTGTGCACACATCCCACCCCTTTTTAGCTAAACTTCATATACGTGCCAGTGATCCAACATTCTCATCGGTATCTTCCTCATAGATATCTTGGAGCAATCATCCTCTCTTTGGTATTTGTCTTATAAATATCTTGGAGAGACTATTTGATCTAATATCAATACACTAACCCATAAGCTAGACATCTATGTTCTATACCATTAATCTTTCTCTATGCTCTTGTAGAAGCTGAAGTGAGGCACTTTCTCCATCTTTTCTCTGCTGCCCAGCTCTCTCTTTTTTTTTTTTTCCTGATTCGTTGCCCATTTCCAGAAGGAAGTCCACATCTCGCTGCACGACCGGCTCAGTTCCACCATGAAAGGGTACATTTTGCTGCTTTCATCACTATCCCTGCTCGCGAATTCTACCACCACCAGTCTATCCTTGGCCAATCGAAGAGCCTGGTCGAATTCTTCGATGCTGTGAACTTCTTTAACTCTCTCGTTGCTTTGAAGTTTCTTGGCGTCAGGGGCGGTGGTGACTCTTGTGAAGAAGCGGGTGTAGTGAGGGGTTCTGAGTCCAGCTGGGGGAGAAGCATGAGGTATAAAAAAAGGTAAAGAAATAGCAATAAGAGGAGCGTGAGCAAGGCCATCTTGCCTTGCCTAACTACTTTTCTTCACCACGTCTCTGTTATTTCCTTGACATGATGGGGATATGCTTTTTTGAAATTGTGTCCATCTGCGAGTGGCGGCTCAGGCTGGCTAAAATGGACAAGCATGCCCTATTCAGCTCGTGGCACGCTTAAATTATTTTTTAAAGTTTTCCTTTAAAAAATAAACTTAAATACCCTTATTCACTTTTCTAGTTTTCTTTGATGCCATGTTATGTTTGACTATTTCCTATATTTTTATATTTTATTTATTTATTCTACTATTATTAAATTTAAAAAAAAAAAAAAAGTGTTTATATGTTTTTGTGGTGTAAGTGGGTGGAAAAAAGAATATGTTAGTGAAAATGATTGTTCGACACAAACATCCAAAAGAAAGTGAAAGTAATAGATTTTAAAAAAAATTAATTAATAACCAAGCTGGCGGGCTCAACGCTAACGGGTGACCGGCTCTAAAGTTGTGTGGGAAAAGAAATATCATTATCATATAGCAGACATTAGAATACAAAAGCTGTTTATATCAAAAAAAAAAAAAAAAGAATACAAAAGCTGAGGTGGGAAGAGAGAGTGGAGTTTTTGTAAAAAAAAAAATAATAATCATTTTACACCAATGTGGGCCCACAAAACAAAAACATTTTAATAGACGTTTATATAAGTTATGGTGGCATTTTTGTATTAAAAAAAAAAAAGGTATGGCGGCATTTTTTCCCCTTATAGAGAAGTTCATAAGGAGTTTTACAACCAAGGTTAGGTTATGATGTCAGATGGTTACTTTTAAAAAAATTTATAAATATCATTTCCTGTTAACCCAAAAAATAGAAGTCCATGATGGTTCTTCTTTAGTAACCATGTTTTGTTGGATTATTTGTGGTTTATACATACATGATTATTTTATTTACTTATAGATTAATTTTTTTATTTATTATTTAAAATCATTTCATGTTTAAAAATGTAACATTTTTAAGAAAAAAAGTATTACTAATTTATTTTAAAATTACCGTTTACTAATTAAGTTTGAGCTAATTAGAGATTGGTATTAAATAATTTATATTTTTAAAAATTCATATTTCTAACAATATTTTTTAAACATTTTTATTTTGCAATTTTCTCCAAAAGTTCCTTATAAATTGTGTCAGAGATAATGATAAATAACACAAAATATTATTAATTTTCTAAATATCAACTCATAAATATGATTCTTTTAGATTAAATAAAAAATAATAACATCTAGATAATCCCAATAATAACACAATTTTTTTTGGTAAAAACAATCCGCCATGCTTAATCTATATGACAGTATTTAGTATGTGGTGAAAAAGTATTTTTTTTAAAAATAATGAAATGGAAAATTTACACTATGGACGTAATCTATTATTTCAAGGACACGAGGTAGTATATCATTTTATGGTTGAGAGAAGTTGAAAGAATGTGAGGTCGAGCGTTGGGAAAACCAGGTAGAAGAAAGGAGTGGAAAGGATATATATATATATAATAAATATTAGGTCTTCAATAAAAACAAACAAACGTGGGTGAGACTTACAAATTTCATTTCGATCAAAAAAATTACCAACTTAATTTTCCTAAACTGTAAAAAATTTGTCTTGTAATTTAGTGAACATTTTTTGTTATGTTTAGAATTATAATTTACACATAATAGTAAATTCTAACTAAAATAATTTTTTGCTTGTATTCTTAATATGTACAAAATAATAAATTGTTGAATAAAAAATTTAAGAAAATGAATTGCTTATATTTACACATAATATGTATTTTTAATGGAAAATTTAGCTTAAGTTCCTTACAATCATTTGGTTATGTTCTTTAGTCACACTTTATCATTGTGTTTTTTCCATATACCATCATTTAATCCCAAACTCCCAAGTGCAACCTATTCTTGAATGGACGTAACTTATCTTCAACTGTATATGTGCAAAACGAAAGACAATTGGGTTGTACACAGATGATGAAGAATTGCACCACTTAAAGATGAATTGCACTCTCGCTTAAGGACTTGAGTCTGATTATATATATATATGTTCAATAAATATTCTAGGAGGACTACAATTTACTCAATATTTAGCTTGTGCTAGTTTTATTATAGGTTTTGTTTTTTAAAAAGGAATTGAGAATACGTAAGATTTTATTATGGGTAATTAATATTAATTAATTTTCTTATTTAGGGCTTATATGTAATTCTGACTACATTTAATTATAATATTTGGAGCAGGCACAAAGTGGGGAATCACAGGATGTGTGGCATTGTTCTTAAATCCCGTAATTTAGAGGAAATCAAATAGGGTTTTTGACCATAATAATTTTTTGAAAAAAAAAAATAATTACCAAAATAAAGCTCTTTCCAAACTATTTCCCAAACTAAGTCTTACGTCATTAATGGCGTGAGGATTTTCTACGCAACAGCTAAGTTCCGTAGAGCTTCTTTACGGAATTGGTTTTATCCGCCTGGGCCACCTAAGTGGCGTGAATTTTGTTCACGGGACAAGTCCCGTGAACTTTCTTCACGGGACTTGTCCCGTGAATTATGAAATCAGACCCACTAAAGTGGGTCTGATTCCATATAAAAAAAATAATAATATAATAATATATAATAATATAATAATATATAATAATAATAATGATAAATGATAAAAAAGTGGAATAATTTTAAGCTCTACTGCATTTAATTTGATTATAACAACAGTATTTTTTATGTATAAAAAAGATATATAGATCCCCTGTATTGTGATCTATTGTTATAAAAAAAAGGATACAAATCCCAAAATCAATACTGTTTTTATACAAATATTTGGTGTATAAAAACAGTATTGATTTTGGGATCTGTATCTTTTTGGTGTATAACAAATATATAGATCCCCTGTATTGTGATCTATTGTTATAACCAAATTGTACCGTGTAATCTTTTAAAAGGCGTTCTTAATGAGTTATTTCAGCTCCCTGCTTTCTTTCTTTTGACTTCAAATTAAATGAAGTAGAGTTTAAAATTATTCCACTTTTTTTATCATTTATCATTATTATTATTATATATTATTATTATTTTTTTTTATGGAATCAGACCCACTTTAGTGGGTCTGATTTCATAATTCACGGGACAATTCCCGTGAAGAAAGTTCACGGGACTTGTCCCGTGTAAAAAGTTCACGGGACTTGTCCCGTGAAGAAAATTCACGCCACTTAGTGGCGTGAATTTTCTTTACGGGACTGACACAAACTGACTCATTTTGTCAAAGTGGCGTGAGTCTTTTTTACATAACAAGTCGCGTGACTCTTTCTTGCGCCACCAACTGCATTACTTTAGGAAAATGTTTCCAATCTGCTTTAATTAGGTAAATTTTTTTAAAAAAAAATTATTTTGGGCAAAAAGCCAAATTAAATATTCTAGTTTTCATAATCCAGATGATGCCATGGCCCACTTTGGACACTACTCTTGGAATTTAGACGTGAAAGCCACTTCTGTTACAACTCCACCCACTACAGCATATCAAACTCTATATTTCTTGCCATATATTAGAACCACACACATGGATCTTCTCCAACCTCATAATAGTTCTCTCTAACTATAACTAACACCACTTGGAGAATATTTCTCTCTTTCTCCTACCGCTACCAGACTCTACTACTCATGATTCTTCCTCCACACTCCTTGTAATTATGATTACCAGATCGATGAAGAAACTGATGAAAGCATTCATTGGAGTCTTCAGATCCAAGCTTTTCACCAAGTCATGCACAAAACTTAACAAAACTCATATCCTTATAAGATCTCTTGCACCTAGTCTTCATCTTCGTCGTCGTCGTTATCGTCACAAGCTCGATCTTCTTCTTCTTCAACCCTTCAAAAGCAATGTTTTCTCCTTCTCCTTCATTCTTCTCAGTGTTTCGCTCCCCAAAGAGATCACCCAAACACACCAAGAAGAATAAGCTTGAACAACGTTGTGACTATCATGGCGCAGCGGGTCCCTCCATTGATATGCCAGAGGTCGAAGCCGTGGTATTTCCATCGCCATTATTAACAGTTTCTAATAGTGGAGGAAGAGAAAGTGATCTGCAGAGAATGAAAGAAGGTGGTGATGTTGAAGTAGAAGAGGCTTGTAGAAGGTTCGAGAAGCATCTAGTGGAGATGATAGTGGAAGAAGGGAAGACGAAGGACTTGAAGGATGTGGAAGAGCTTCTGCGTTGCTGGAAGAAGCTCAAGTGCCCTGTGTTTGTTGATTTAGTCTGTAGTTTCTATGGAGAACTCTGTAAGGACTTGTTTTCTTCTTCACAAACAAATTCATAGACAAGTTGAAAGTTTGGAATATGAACTAACGTACGTGAATAATAATGTAACATAGCTTGTTATGAATATATATTAATTCTAATAATACGTACTGATGTATTTTTTGGTTCTATTGATCACAAAGATTTTCATGTTTATTTTGATATGTATGTTGTCGATCATTTGTCATCACATTGTGGTACTCCTCCGGTCTTAAATACTCTATCCGGTCCTAATTATAAGATAACATTTGAGACTTGATTTTGGTCCTAATTATAAGACAACATTCTAATTTTTGTCAATTTCTTCCTAAAATACCTTTATTTTATTCTCTCAAATGTGTTTTATTTTTTATGAATATATATAGGTGGGTAGACTCTTCCAATTAGTGAAACTTTTATATATGTGTGTGTGTCTATATATGTATATGTGTGTGTGTTTACACACAAATATATATAGACACACACATATATGTGTTTGTGTCTACACAAAAATATATATAGGCACACACATATGTGTGTGTATGTATAGATATTTGTATATCTATGTGTGTGTCTATCAATATATATGTGTGTACATATATAAACATACACACACACATAGAGTAAATACCCTTTTTGGTCCCTGGAAAAACACATTTGACCCTTTTTCGTCCCTGAGTAAAAGAAATGTCATTTTGGTCCTTTTAGGGACTAAAAATGACCTTTTTGGGAATTTCGAGGATTAAAATGTGCAAAAAAAATGATCAAAAGGACTAAAAGGGACCTTATTTTTCTATTTTAGGGACTAAAAGTGACTTATTTTTTTTCAGGGACCAAAAAGAGCATCCGTGTTTTTTCCAGGGACCAAAAAGGGTATTTACTCCACACACATATATATACATATGTATCTGTGTGTGTATGCATATGTATGTGTGTGTAGATATATGTACACACATATATCTATATATATGTATGTATACATATATATACACACATATATGTATATATAACAATACCATTATTTCAATTAGATAGCGTGTAGAAAGGAAAATTTTAGGTTGGAGAGATATGTGGTAGGAGCTATTGATTCACTTTTACTTATGTCATTTTAAATTTATATAAGGACATTTCAAGAAAATAAGTAAAATTAACTAATTTAACTTCTTTCCTTAGTTTTCATAAAATCGGTTAAATATGTCTTATAATTAGGACCGGAGAGAGTAGAATACTTATTTTGTAGTTTAATTATTTACTAAATCTGATTACGTCATCATTAGATCGGTGGATGATGTAATTCCTATAAATTAAACTATAAAATGGTTCTTCTTTTTAGGATAAGAGGGAGTATTAATTTTCAAAACGGTGTTGTTTGAGACAGAATGTGACAAATCAGAAACAAATAATAATAAATTAAAGGGTTAAGTAACAATTTTGCCCTGAAATACACCCTCATAAGCAATTTTACCCTGGAAGTTTTTTTTGAGCAATTTTGCCCCTCTAATAGAAACCCTAACGGTCAACCAACCGTTGACCGTTATGGTTGTTAACGAATGGGCAAAATTGTTCCCAAAAAAAACTTCCTGGGTAAAATTGCTCCAAAAAAAAACTTCCGGGGCAAAATTGCTCCTGGCCGTATATTTTTTATATTTAATATTTAATTTTCCAATAATGACTCGTTAATTAAAATAATTGCTCCTGGCCGTATTTTTAATTTTTAATTTTTAATTTTTTAATAATGACCCGTTAATGAAAATGTAACCTTTTTTATTTCTGCCTTCGCTGATTTATGTAATTCGGCCTGTTTAAAGTATACCTATTTTTGGTCTGTTTGAAGTAGGCCTGTTTTGCAGTGAGACCTATGGCCTGTTAGCTTAATTATAAATTTTTTAAAAATATAGGCCTCCTTAACAGGGCACAAGTCAGGCCAGGCCTGTATACAGGTCAGGCTCAGGCTGAAAAAATGGCCTATAACAGGCCACAGGTCAAGCTCATACCACTTTGTTGCCGAACAGGCTTGGCCTGTCAAAGGGTAAAGCCTAGGCTAGCCTGTTTCCACCCTTAGATATTATATAAATAAGAATTAGAAATAAATGATATCATAAATAGCAGTTTTAACATTTTTTTGGGTTAAGGAATAATATTTCCCCGGAAGTTTTTTTTGGAGCAATTTTGCCCCTCCTTTAACAACCCTAACGGTCAACGGTTAGTTGACCGGTAGGGTTTCTAAAAGAGGGGCAAAATTGCTCCAAAAAAAACTTCTGAAGTAAAATTGAACCCAAAAAAACTTTTAAGGTAAAATTGCTCCTGGGGTATACTTTGGGGGCAAAATTGCTACTTAACCCTAAATTAAAATCCTTAACTATGACAAGACTGAAAAGGTGTGGTGCATTAATGGGACCGCACAATTCTCGGCATTTGATTAGTTTGCATATTGGCATGTAGTCATTGTATTAGCAAATAGTGCTGAGTTGTAGCCGATAGATTCGGACGGTGCGTGGACCAAACTTGCAGTCAAGGCCTGATAGAAAACTACTAGAAAAGAAAAATCTATATAGAAGATTGACCAGGCCATCTAAAAAAAAACAAATATATTTTCAAACCAATATATGTTATTACATTGAGAATCTCATAATCTGTGTATTATGTTGATAATTATAATTATTATGAGTTTTATATTTATAATATTATATTTATGATTTTACGCATAATAATATTATGAAGGGATTAACCACTTAAACAGGTAGACTGAGAGAACCCTTTCTCTTCCTTTCCCATCCTTTTCCCTCCTCTTCCTTTTTTTTAATCATTAGATCAACACTTGTAAACGGTTCATATTTAATCTTTTATAAAATTATTATTAAAATGTTAAATAATAAAAAGGAAGATAATTAATTAAATACAAAATTGTAAAAATTTGATATGAATATTTCAATACTACATTAAAGAAAATAAAAATAATAGTTTGTATAAAACTGAGCCTGTTTGGTTCAACCCCATTGCATACTTGCAATTGTAATCATGATTGCATTATCAAGAGAAGAGTGTTTGGTTGCTCTTTAGCATGATAATAGGGTTTACGTGGCCATGGTAATAATGATTACCAAAAAATTGATCATCTTCATTTATACCTCCCCTCATACTCATTACCACCTCATTGCATGGTTGAAAAAGTCTAATTTATCATTTAGTCTTATTTAACTTTATTTCATTTGTCTCATTTCACCCGCCATGCCACAATTGCTACCACCCCCATTGTTGTCGTCATCGCAACCATGAACCTTGTCACTGCAACCAATACCTCCTCCTCCAACGTTCTCGTTGTCACCACCAGCCATCGCCACAACTACCTCCTCGTCCCTGATGCACATGATTGGGGGTCTAAGCAAGGATTTGGAACAGTTAGATTTTGGGTGGCAGGCACTTGGACTTGCCCCGGGTAATGTCCAACCGCCGCCGTCACTACCTCCTCCATCGTTGCTGTCACCACCTACCGCCACTGCCATATTCCACTATCACCTCACCTCCACTACCATGACCATCGCCATCGAATGATCCTCGGCAAGGTAGCTTGCCGATTATATATGGTAAGGCAATACGATGACTATTAATTATTTTTCCTATAAAGATTATAGGGTTAAATATCATTTTTGCCACGAAAGTTTTGATTTGGGGGCATCCAGCACTCGGAAGTTTTCTTGGTATCATTTTAACCCCGGAAGTTTACAAAAAGGAGCAAATATGCACTGGAAATTTTTTAAGGAGCAAATTTGCCCCGAAAGTTTTTTTTGCGTAAACTTCCGGGGCAAAAATGATACCATGAATGATCAATCCAACGGTTAAGATGATCAACTGATGGGCAAGATTGCTACATTTGTAAACTTCCGGGGCAAAAATGATACCAAAAAAACTTCCGGGTGCTGGGTGCTCCAAACCCAAAACTTCCGTGGCAAAATTGGTCTTTATCCCAAGATATTAAGGGTAAAACAAACTTTATGTGCTATTTAAATTTTAAATAATTATAAAAAAAATAACACATTAAATTTTATTTAAAAATCAAACCAAACACTAGCTCTGTAATTAATATTGCATTGTCTTACTATATAGCATCGCAGTGCACTATATGGTGCAATGAGATCAAACCAAATGGGTCTTTAATTTGCATCATTCAAATGTTGAACTTATAGTTAGAAAATGATGAGGATAAAAATGGAATAGGAGGGTTCCAACCACATCTTCATCTCTAACTTTTGAAATGTTGGTGCTGATGACTAATGACATAAACAGCAAACCCAGTCAAGTTGGTCTGACTTGAGATTATCCAATCTGACCCGATCCAGGAGAAAAGATAATCCGAAATTGAAATCACACGAGACAGATTGGACTAGGCCAGATCCCCAAATCAAGATTTTATGGACACCCGTGTAGCTTTTGCCGTTAAAGAAGCAGATGAGAACCTTGACTGGGAAATGTCAGAGGAGATCATAGCTATGGCCTATGGGAATACTATAGCCTATTGCCTAGTGTATAACATCTCATCGGCTACGGCTAGTTGAGACTGTTCATTCCTCACGTAAACCTAAAATCTTCATCTGTTTTTGCCTAATCTTCATCTGTTTGTGGGGAGGGTGGAGAGATTTTTCTCTCATTTTTATTAAATAATTTATAAAAAAGAATTTATATTCAAAAAATACACTCTTAATAAAAAAAATATTTTTTTTATTAATGACAATTTGACTAATATTTTCTTTAAGATTTCTTTCTCTCCCTTCAAACTAAACACAAATTGAAATTGCGTTGCTAACACACGCACACACGTGTCTGCGCACGCATATATATGTGTGCGTATTTACATATACGTGTGTACACATATATATATTAGATTTTATACTCTGAAATGATATTAAGATCTTTTTAAACAAATGTTTTAAACAATGTTTTTGATCGACCAACACACACACGTTCGCGCGCGCGCATATATCTGTGTGTATTTACATATACGTGTGTACAAAAAAAAAAAAAAAAAAAAAAATATATATATATATATATATATATATATATATATATATATATATATATATATATATATATATATATTAGATTTTAGACTCTGAAATGATATTAAGATCTTTTTGAACAAATGTTTTAAACAATGTTTTTGACTAGTAATTATGTTAAAAATGAGTCTTGTGTTGTCTTTTAACAAATAATTTAGCATAAATTTGCATATAACACCCTGAAGTATCCTATCCTATCATATGCATCTAACACCTCAAAGTATCTTATAGTGTATTTACTTTAAGTATTTTTTTAAGTGTCTCTAACATCATAAAATATTTTTTATTCTGCTTGATGCACGAAAAAATATATTAGGATGAGAAAATAATTCAAAGTACTAGATGCACACAAAATATTTTAAGATGTTGGATGAGTAGAAAAAATACTTGAAGATGCTAGATGCATCATTAAAAAGTTTAGAATGTTGGATGTACATGGGAAAATACTTTAAGGTGGGGGTGTCCTTTACCACAATAATTTATACTCTTTTCAGTCTTAAATATAAGACATAGTTGATTTTCTTGGAAATATTAAGAAAGCTAACTAAATTATTTTAAAATATTTATATTTGTTATTTTTTCTCCAAACTACTTTTCCTAACTTATAAATTGATATATAATCTAAGGATATATAACATATGATATAATTAAGTAACTTATTTAGATTTATTAATCTCTAAAAAAAGGTTAACTTTGTTTTATATTTAGAACTAGATGAGGTATATCTTTTGCTGGCAAACACAGCAATTTATGTGCTCCTCTAATCACTAGAGAGGAGAAACTTTTTATTCCTATTTACAATACACCTTGTTAAATTTTTCATTATTTTGCCAAGCGCCTTGTAGCGCGTTGGCACTAGTGCCAGACTTAGGAGTCTGGCCTCCCCCTCAGGGGTTCGACCCCTGCCTGTTGTATCAAAAAAAAAAATCATTATTTTTTCCCTTATATTAGTTGATTTTCCCTTATAATGTATACTCCTTTCAACTTTAAATATAAGATATAATTGATTTTTTTGAAAGATAAGGAAACTAAATAAATTACTTAATTATTCCTTAAATTATATATCAGTTTATTTGTTAAATTAATTGGTTTGAAAAAAAAAATACTCTAAAATAATTTAATTAGTTTCTTTATTCTTTTCAAAAAATCAATTATATCTTATATTTAAGACATGAGCGATGATTAGATAATAAGAAAGTTGGGATGTTGTGAAATTTAATAGTAGAGTAAATGAAATTTAAATTTTTCCCCCACTCAAAGTAGCTTATAAATAGGAATATATAAGATTTTTGTTTTTAGAAAAAGAAAAGCATCATTGGCATTTACGAATTCAGGGCTTAACAAACCATGTTCATGATTGATCCCTTCAGTCATAAGCACGGAAAAAACACAATTAACCATAGTCATAAGCACAGAAGATAGTGTGTTCGGAAATGCAAATGCACATGAGGTATCGGCTCTAACAAATTCCGACGACAGTTGTGCAGAGAGAATAGATCGCGGGAAGAAGAGGCGACGAAGAAGGAATGGTGGTCAGATCCTCATCGCCGTCGGAAATTCTAGTGTTGGGACTCTTCAGTTTGCTTCTGTTTCTATCCCAAACTAATCGCAAGAGATCATCTATTGGTCCTCGCGATCCCAACCTCATCGACGTTTTTCAACGCAATGATCTGGTCGACGGTGGCAAGCGGTCCACTGCTCAGACGACCTGAGACTACGGCTGAAGTGATTGGCCTGATTTTGTGGCTACAGAGGAGTGATGAGTCACGGCATTATCTGCAAAAAATCTGTCTATCCTAGAGAGTGATGAGCTTTTGATACATTTATCCGAAGCATTCAACTCTCCGAAGGATGAAAGGAGAGACGAACCTATGCAAGTTTGAAGGAGGCGTGCCAATTGCTAAACAAGACTAATCGGTATTCCTCCTCCTCTCCGATTTCGCGATTAGGGCTTTCTGCTTACCAAACAATGCCTAAGATGGTAGTGATTAAACTTTTGTCTGAGAAAATGTTCTTTTCATTGGAGGTAAAATCCATTCAGGTTGGACAAAGAGTGAGAGATGCCATGAATACAAAACATGAAAATCCTTACTGTTGCTTTAGAGAAAGAACACAGTTGGATCACTTGGAGTTTCTTATATAATCTTTGGCGCTTTATCCAAACAAAGTGTTCTGCATTTAAGTAAAGATAACAAATTAAGGGCCTGGCTCAATTCTGATAAGGAGAAACCACATGCCTTTCTTATCATCAATTGTTTGATTAGGGAAATGTACAGTTTTGAATAACACTTTAAGACACAATTGCAACAAAAAAAGAAAGTGTCAGCTTTATTCCAAGTTTGAAAATGTGGGAGGGTAAGGACAGTATAGCCTGCAAAATGTCACGCTAAAAGTTTCCTATATCTCTATCAAGACTCAAAGCAAGCATGGTGGGGGCGAGGGGGTGAATTTAAAGCTTGAAATGTAAATGAGAAATTCAAAGGACAGTGGTGGACACAGTGAGATGGTGTTGCTGGTAAGAGAGAGAGGCAGTGAGTCGTTGAATTAATCACCTTCCATTGCATCACAACAACAGCATGAGAACAAGTCTGATTAAGGTAGGTATGGTGGCTTTTCCTTTTCTCCACATATCAACATCCTCATCTATTCTCTATATATAGGGTCACTTACTTGGCTCTCTCTCTACTTTAAAGAATTGAAATATATATAATTTTTCTATATCAATTAAATGTGATTGTTGACCTTCTAAATCTTAAAGAAAAGATTACATTGTGATTTTTTGTCACTTTCTTCTTTTTCATTTGTTCATACTGATAGTGCATACAATTATCAAGCGAAAAATAAAGGGCTATAATTTAATTTGGTGTAGTTATGATGGGATTTCACATGGTTCGTTATCTAGTATATGTAGCAATTACAGGCTTATTTTCATATATAATATTTGACAGAGAGAATGGTTCTCAAATTTTTAACTTTTAGTTATCTCTGATTATTAAATGTTATCCTTTGGTTTGGCGTACATGTGGTTTTAAATTAAGGTCCCTTGCTATGATTTGTCGTAATATCACCAGAATTGGTCGTTCATCATTAACCTGATCCACACACTACTTGTTTTCAGTAATAGCATACCTGTTTTTGTTATTGTGTCATTATCCAAGTTTATCCATGTAGTCATATATAAAGTAATTTAATAAATGATATGTACCAATATTATGACAGCAATTATCATCATTCGTTGTTTTTGGGACGCCCCAGTGAATTAAGTCTCCATGTAAAAACTGAAACTCAAAACCAGAAATAACTTTTATATTTGAAATTGTGATTCTGTTTTCACTATGAGGAGTTTCATTGACCCTTTCCACATATAATATTGTCAAAAATCTGCTGCAGGAACATCCCAAACTAAATATCACAGCGTCCTTCCCTCTCATTATTGACAGAATGGCTTGAGATGCAAAAACGTTAGTGCAGTTTTGTTATTATGTTTGAGAATACTGTTAAATCATTTAAAGTAACAACAATGTGAGTTTTTCATTATTACTGGATTTCCTGTTTTGGCAGGAGAATGGACACATGAAAAGTGTAGATTAAATGTGAATAAGTGAATATTATGGGTCATTTGTTGCTGACAAATGAGAAGAACAATATAGGGCCCTCATTTTCTAAAGCAGCCTTTGAATTTCAAGGAAGAGAAAAAGCACTGCATGTGATGTCTGCATAGTTGTGAGCAAAATGGTAAGGCTGCCAAATAATATTTTTCAAATGACAGAAATGATATTTCATCCTCCAAACTGCTATAGCATGAATTCAGGTGTTGCCACTACTGATTTATATAGATATAGGAAAGAGATTTGGGGCATTGTGTGTTATTTCTTCAACATGCAAATCTTAGCAACTTAAAACAGTTTAGGGAAGCAGAGCCAGCTAATAATGACATCCCCATAAAGAAAAGTTGTAAACTATAATATCAATTATTGGTGTTATGTTGTGGAAGAGTGAGGAGCTTAAATGTATTACCCAGTGAATGCATAAATAGGAAATGAGGGCAAAGCCAGAGAATAAATTTCCTCTGTCAAAAAAACACACCAATTCCTTTATTTGTTTGGACAACATAGTTTGTCCTCGTTACCCTGCCTGCGGAATCTGATTTCTTTGATACTCTTTTTAAGCTCCCATTTCAAGCAGTGCCCACGCCATCCCTTCATCTTCTCTCACAAGTTTCCTTCTCTCTCATTCTAAACATATCTTTGGTGGGACAAAAACAAGGACAATGAAAGGTATGGTTTAAGTAAAGTTTCTTAAAACAGCTGTTATCATAAAAGACATAACACACAAAAATCAGTGGAGGATATTATTGTAAATTCAGGTGGAGTGCAAGTGTATTTCCTTTCCCAAAGAGTTAAAGTGTATACAGATTGAACCGAAGGTTTGTATTTATGTGAATTATTAAGTGTATTGTGATTACCTATTGCAAGTACCAAAAAATTCCTGCCTTTGAACTAATTATTTTAATCTTTCAGTAACTGTACCAAGTCACTATTTGATTGAGAGAAAAACACGTACTTATGGTTAATTTTCTTTCAGTCTACAAGTGGTTTTCACATATTGCTTTGTTTGAAAATCTTATTTTTAGTGTCGTTTTGTAGTGAGATTAGTGGATGTAATGCATCCAAATGCTTAAGGACAGAGAGCTTATACAAGAGTACTACTGCAGCAATAATGTAATAAAAGCTTAACAGTTTCTGAAAAATTGCGAATAATTAATGAAAAGACAGTAGAAAAGAACAAGGAAAAGGGCGGGAGTTGGTTGAATGCTTTTTATCTCACAGAGAAGAGAGGCTAAATGGAGAAAGGGAAAAAAGCAGAGAAAAACAGTGCAAGGGTGAGAAAAAGAGGGTTGGGTAGTTTTAGTTAATATGGGCTTGGGAATCGTTGAAAGACAGAAGAAAGCCTGTAAGAGAATCCGAGACCCAAACATGGAAAATCTTATGAAGCCATGACTCTCATAGTAATAGATTCACACTTTTGTTCAAAAAAAATTAACCTCTTCCTTCACTGTTCAAAACACCACCTTTAATTTGCCGTACCATACCATTCACTTTTTCCACCATATGCCTACTGTCTCTTCTCTAGCTACCTCCCTCTTTTAATACTACATTACAATTCAGAAAAAAAATAAAAGGGTATGTTACAGTGACTTTATCTGAGACAAAATGAGATGAAGTTTTAGGTATTTGTTTAGCTTAATGTTTGCATTCAAGGTACAATCCCCCTGGATATTGTAAACCCTATTATTGGTTCTTAGCTTCACACCCTCTTCTCCAAAGGGTCAGAATCTGAGAGAGAGAGAGAGAAAGAGAGAGAGAGAGAGAGAGAGGAAGGGAGGGAGAGAGATACAAAGAAAGAGGGTGTCAGTCATATATATCTGAAACCATCGCACTTCTTTCTGCTGTAGGGCTTCAGAAGGAATTTTCTTCTATGTTCATGGAGAGGAAGAGGAACAAAGCCCATCTTCGTTTCGGTGTCTTTTTCTTCTTCATCTTCTTAAATTTCACAATCTTCAGCTCTGCTACAACAGGTCAAGGTATGCAAATCCACTTTCACAGTTCCCCACATATTGTTCTGCTTAACACTTTGAGATATTTTCATTTCTAACTCGAATATATATTCCTTCTCTAATGTAGATTCTAAGAAGTGTCCCATGTTAGCCGATGTAGATTTCCAGGTTAGTTGGTGCTATTATTTGTACAGCATGAGTCAGAGCCTGTTTAACAATCAGAAGTTTTTATCATTAGTACAGAATAATGGGCGTGCTCTGTAATTTTTAAGCTTTCTAGTATGATTCCAATAATCATCCTTTTCCTTTTCTTGACCCATCTGAGTCTAGTCCTGGTTATGAAATAGATGGAGGGATAAAGGGAAACTTTAATCAAACTATAATGAAGTCTAATGATTTAGAAAGAAAATCATGTGGGGATAAAACTAGTAAGCCACTGTTATTGGATGCAAAGGTAAATAAAAGTTGTAATATTAAATAGGTTTTGTTCATCTAGGTGCATGTGACTTGGGGAGGAGGAAGAAAACAGTGTAATGAAGAACACTAGCTAACTGGTGAGAAATGAAATTTTGAAAATTTTATTGAGTACATGTAATAACCCAGAGTTAGTTTGCAAATCTTAGGTTCTTCTGGTGCACCCGAAAATTTAGTTTGTACTGGGCATAAGAGAGAAAAGATTTTTTCTTCTGCAATATTTTTAATAATTATTCAATTCTTTTTATTAGTTTAAGTATTTCTTTTCCAACTTGTTTTTTAATTTATTTGGAGTCACATATATATTACAAACGGATTCTTATGATAAAGATGCGAGTTTTGGTTGATGCATGAAGTCCAGCATGATCAGATAGCACACGTGGGTGGTGGTCCTACATGTGGTTCCACATGTATTCTTTTAATTTTTGTCATAATTAAATTCTAATTTCATTAAAAGTGTGTGTTCTTAAAAGTGTTTTGGAATCATATGAACTCTACTTACACCACACTAGCACGCTAGATTATTAGAGTTTGCATGATTGTAGAGAGCAATTTATTAAATCAGGTTGGTTTGTCTGTCCTCTTTTCAGATAGATTGGAGTTAATAGGAACATTAAATTTGTAAACCATGTATATGTGCATGCCACCTTTTTCCTAATAAATGTATTTAAGCAGAAGAAATTTAAGGAGAAAATCAGAGAAATTTCGCTTTCAAGGAGGATTCTGGGTGGCCTCGGGTCATCACCACCACGGTGCAGCTCCAAGTGCGGCAAATGTACTCCATGCAGGGCAGTTCATGTGCCAGTGCCGCCCGGAACTCCGGTGACTTCCGAATATTACCCTGAAGCATGGAGGTGCAAATGTGGCAATAAGTTGTACATGCCATGAGTACATATATTGCGTATATATATTATTATTTCTTTATATCTATATTATTGTAGCACCTCGTTACCTTAGTGACCATATAAATGGACTCTTCAGTTGTTTCAGTTTAGTTTGCCTATGATAGATATCTATTATGATTAAAAAAAAAAAAAAAGATACAGCATGACTCAATCTTAACAATATTAATGTCATTAATATTTACATGCCTATGATACTTACTTTTGGAGTTGATGTTCTGAACTTGTTTGAACGTCTTAGGGCCTGTTTGGATGGGCTTTTAAAAAAATGTTTTTTTATTTTTAAAAAAACAGCATTTTAGCTTTTTTTTTTGTGACTTTTGCTTTTTCAAAAAAATATTATCTAAACACATAAATTAATTAAAAAGATTTTTTTTTTGCATTAAAAAAGTGATTTTTTGATCAAAAAAGCACATCCAAACGGGCCCTTAGTTTGTGTAGAAATACTGTATTGTATGAAAGAAAAATGAACGGAATATACTAAGAAATAAAATTTAGATTTTCTTCTGGAAAAAAAATCATGTTCCTTTTTGCTTGTGATATATAATTTGTTGGCTTGATTTTTTTTTTTTTTTTTTGGGTATGGTGGCTTGATTTAATCTCACGACTAAATCAGAGTTATTTTTATTTTGGGAAGATCCCTTTAAGATCCAAAGAGGCAAAAAAAAAAAAAATTGTCAATTTTACAGAAAATTCTGAAGTCAAAAAAATCCTAAAGAATTATTAAAATCTATAGATGGAGTTGTTAATTACCAATTAAAAAAGTTGTTAATGTGACTTTTTTTACATCAAAATTTTCTGTAAGATTTTTTGACATATTTTTGATCATTTAGGACGTTAAAGGGATTTTTCCTTTTATTTTTTCTAACAAATCATATTGGATTTTATTGCTTTTCTATTGATCACAAATGGAAGGAAATTCAAAATTGTATGGTTTTTTATTTTTTTATTTTATGTGATGGAATATATTAAATCGGAAGAAACAAGAGGGGGAACATGGAGTCAGAAAACAACAAAAGGTAGTTTGTGAATAATTGGTTAGTGAATTGAGTGAGTGAAATGAGGGATTTGACTAGAAAGAGGTAGGAAATGGTCAAAGAAGAGAAGAGAAAGTAGGACCCCATGGTCAATCTTGGGAAAGTGATGCATATAAGAATATCGAATTCAAAGTTTCAAACTTTTGATATTGACAGCTTCACCTTCTACAGTCCCACCATATCAACTCATTCTCCTGGATGTTGACCCCAAATAACTTATCATCTATTTATAAGTTTATTTTAAAAAAAAAATTGGTTCTTATTATAAATTCCTTAGAGGAATTAATGATGTGTTATAATTTTGTCCCTATTAAATGTAATGAAAAAATAAATTAATTAATTACGTTAGAAATAGAGAAAAATGAGATAGAGAGTTAGGAATACCATTTACAAATAAAAGTAAAACTGGAACAATGTATCAATTTGGGTTATAATGAGTTAACTAACTTTCTATGATATGTTATACTCCCTCCGATTCTAATTATAGGAATACTTTTGTAATGTAAATTGAACTACAAAAATGTTTCTATAATTAAGACCGAAGGTAGTAATCAGGTAAATTAGACTTATAAAATAAGATTTTACCGTACTCCATTAAAGAAATCGAATCGGACTGTCTGACAGATTGGTCATCAACTTAATTTGCTTGCGACTTGGTTTGAACCTAAAAATCGTTTTCATGGTTGAGCTAGCTAGGTTGGATCAAAGTTCCGAGCATAAAAAGGTTGGATCAAAGTCAAAGCTGTCAGGATAATTTTTTGAAAATAAAAAAGTAAAAAGTGGAAGGGTATGGGGCCTGATGGGAAAAAGAATGAAAATTTTTTTTATAAGAAAAAAATTACCATATCAAATAGTTCGGGAAATTGACCAAAATAATTTTTTTTGAAAAAAAAAATTTACCTACTTAAATCATATTAGAAACATTTTACTAAAGTAATGCAATTGGTGGCGTAAGAAAAAGTCACGCCACTTATGGGGCAAAAAAAGTTCACGCCACTGACACAAAATGTGTCAGTGGCGTGAAAAATCTTCACACCACTTAGTGGCGTGAAGATTTTCCACGCCGTGAACCTTTTTTACGCCACAAGTGGCGTGACTTTTCCTTGCGCCACCAATTGCATTACTTTGGTAAAATGTTTGGAATGTGCTTTAATTAGGTAAATTTTTTTAAAAAAATTTTATTTAAATAAATTTCCCCAAATAGTTCAATATATTTTTGGAAGCACATGTGCCCCTTCCATCCATCTAATTAGAGAGATGATGTATTTTTTTATTTTTTATATATTTAGATTTATATCATATGCTATTTTTTGAATTTTTTTTTACCTAATATTTTAAAGGGTTAAATATCATTTTTACCTCAGAAGTTTTGGCTAGGGGGCATCAAGCACCTGAAAGTTTTCTTGATATCATTTTTGCCCCGGAAGTTTACAAAAAAGAGCAAATATGCCCTGGAAGTTTTTTTTATGAGCAAATTTATCCCAACAGTTTTTTTTAGGAGCAAATTTGCGTAAACTTCCGGGATAAAAATGATACCACAAATGATCAATCCAACGGTTAAGATCAACTGATGGGCAAGATTGTTATATTTGTAAACTTTCAAGGCAAAAATGATACCAAAAAAACTTCCAGGTGCTGGGTGCTCCAAACCCAAAACTTCCGTAGTAAAATTGGTCTTTATCCCTATTTTAAATTAATTAATTTCTAGAATATTAAGACACATATCTCTAAATGCTGCATATATCATAACATATGGAATACTATTAGTATTACAAACAAATTGGAAGAAAAGCGTGTACCACTCTGGTCCTATTTATAAGTCCAGTTTGACCGAATCTCACATACCAAGGAAGGTTAGGTATCTTAATGATTATAGAGCAAATTTCCAACTTTACCCTCATTTATGAATGGGTACCTTTTAAAATTTATTGTCAAATCTCTCTCATCTTTTTCTCTTCCCAACATAGCTAGCCAATCTCTCTCATCATCATTAATATGGGCAAAATTGTCACAATCTCATTTCTTTGGTCAAAATGGACTTATAAATAGGACCAAATTTTTTGGTCAAACTGGACTTATAAATAGGACCAGAGTGGTATGATATAAATTGGACATGGTGTGAGCCTTGTACGAAAAGCAAGTAGTAGTGTCGTCCACTCGTCCACAAACCCAGAAGTGGGACCTGACCTCTATTACTTCTAGACCTAAGCTTTTGAGTCATGCTATAAAACTATAGTACTTTACACCCGGGCATCATATATTAAACTAGATTTGATTCCAAGGGAGTGAAAAAAAATAAAGAAATAAAAGATTTTAATAAGCTTTTCAAGTACCTATATATAATCTTATTTATAAGTTATTTGACTTTTTTTTTTTTTGCTCGAAAGTTATTTGACTCACTTCTTCCAATATGTTTTACTGATTTTTTAAAGAAAAATTAAACCTTATTATCTCTGTTCTATAAATTTTTTTTTTTTTAATTTTACCCTTATTAAATAAGATATCAAATAAAAAGGTATTTACTTTTTTGTGAAAATTCATTTTTATTAAGAAATTTAATATTATAATTTTGTTTTGTTATCATAAGACTATTTTTATCACTTAAGATTACATATTTTAAATTCAAAAGTTAGTATTTAAGACTACTATTTTTAATTTATAGTAGTTATAAATAGTGAAAAAAAGTGGCATAGGAAAAAAGATCCTAAAAATATTTGAAACGAATTTTTCCTTTTATTTAAAAATATAAAATTAAAGGGTCTTATGTGAAGAATAGTTGGATGCACACAAAAAAGTACTTCATATTGTTGTTAATATAAGATATATTTACCTAATTTGATTATATTAAGAAAATTAATTAAGCTAGTTAATATGACATATATTTTCTAAAATATCGTAATCATTTTCCTTAATTTCCTTCTTTTCTCTCCTCTCAAACTATTACTGAGGGAGCATCAATAAGGAAATAAGAAAAATATTAACAAATATAACAAATATGTTTCTATATTTAAAATAGGAATTAACTTCTCAAATATATTTTATATTAAAGACTGAAAGATTAGTTATCAACTCCACACTTTAAATATTAAAAAGAACCCGTCATTCCTACAACACTTTTACAAATAACTTCAAACTTTAATAAATTTCTGGTGCAAGTGAATCATATGTATGTGATTAGCTATTACCAACGCCGCTTTAGATATTCACAAGAATCCATATTATCCAAACATTCTCCGATCCGGCTGTAACGGGGGTGGTTGCTAGTTGCTGGTGCCAACATTGGAGATCCAACCACCATGGCCGATAGAGGTGACGAGTGCCGCTTCCGTTTTGGCGAGGGATGTTAGCCCTAACAAGGTGGACGATGAATGCTTCTTCGGATGGCATTGGCGGGATCCACAACTCATCCCAAAAAGTTTGATTTTTTTTCTTTTATTTTTTGTTATAATTTCAGTGGGTGATGATGACAGGGCATACTACGTGGTAAAGTCACCTCAGTAAAATCGTTCAACTAATTGTTGGCCATTTGATTATATTAAAATAGGGCGAAATTGCTACTATTTTATAGCTTTCAAGATAAAATTACTCAATTAGTTGGGAACCGATTAAAGGAAAATGGGTTCCCACAAAATTGGCCATTGGATCAAATTTTTTGTAGGAAATTATTTTCCCGCAAGCGCCATTCTCCCATGTTTAAAGGAAAATGGGTTCCTACAAAAAATGGTGGGAACCGATTTTCTAGCGCTTTTGAAATGAGCGAAAGTCCCATTTGCCCCTGTTGTTCTCCATCTTTTCGGTTCTAGATTTTGTGTTCCAGAGAGAATGTTGCAGAAAGAGAGAGTATAGTCGGTTCTAATTGTCTGTCGACGATGGTTGCTGCCTCCAGCAGCAAAAGAATGAAACAATAGAACCCACCTCGCATTCACGTCTCTCTTCCCCTGTTTCAATCTGTATCTCCTCTCTTCAAGGAAGAAGATAAACAAAGGAGGTGTGACTATGTGAATGTGGGAAAATGTGGAGTTGAAATGCTTCACACTCGAGTGCAGATTTTCAGCACTCGAGTGTTACACTTGAGTGCTAAAAATCTTTACTCGAGTTTGCTGGATTGTGCATTTTGGGGGTGTGCGCACTTGAATTGCACACTCGAAGTGCACTATGCACTTCAAGTGCACACAGTTGTTGGTCAAATTCTTTGTGGCAAGTGAACCAGTCAAACAAGTAATAAAGAGTGAGTAGAGTTATCGTCCCACATAGATTGTTAATACCAAAAATGATGCCAGTTTCCTATGACAGTTGTGTGAAGTGAAATTATAGTTTGTTTGTTTTCGCTATCACTAATGATAAGAAATAAATGAGTGATCGGAAGTCGAAGGAAGATATCAGTTTAAAAGTAGGCTGAGTTTGGATTTCATTCTAAGTCGCATTATTCCCCCTGGTTGCACGCAACGCATTGCTATAGCAATTATGCTACATAGCTTTTGCAATGCTACAACAAAATCGCCTTTCGCAACGTTATTTAGCTAACACACCACTATCATATACAGAAGCGTTCGCATTTTGTAAATACAATCCTCGCTCTACTTCTCCTATATTCCTATGGCAATTTTTCAGTTTAGACTGTCGGTTTTAATCTAGATGATCTGGTTATGAGTGGTAGACTAATTCCTGTAGCCTACAATTTAGATTGAGTTGTGCACGGGCTCGCCGAGCAAGCACTGTCTAACAGATGTCTAACCTTGATTCCCGTTCGGTAGGCCAAGGCCACTGATCTAGCCCTTAGCGTCCGCTAACCAACTATATATTAAATTACTATTAGAAAAAACTGAATATATTAAATTAAGAATTTTGCAAACTGGGTTCATTCTACAACTTAGAAATTCATCCCCACTTAGCCAATGAGAGTTTAGTTCATGACTGATGAGGGAAAAACAAAACAGAGTAACATAGGACATCCCATGAAAGAATTTATGGAAATAAAATAAAAGAAGAAAACAAAGAAGCTCGTCAGAAAGATTGGCGGCGTAAGGGGCGTCATGTCATGTGACGTCTCTACGTCTTCTACAATTCGTCTTGCTCTAGGGAAGATTTGGGTCTTATCTGCAGTTCTCTCAATCGGTATTTTTCTCATTCATTCGGTGTGAGTCCAGTCGGATTAGAATTGTGCTAATTGCTCTGACTCTCATGACCTCAATGACCCTTTAGGTTTAGCTGTGCTTTCTCTTTTAGTTAGGTCTTTTCGCGTCGTACGTCCAGTGAGCTGGGCCTTCCAAATCTGTTAAGTCCAAATCCCTAGATTCGGTTGATTGATCTTCTTTTAATACTACGGGATTCTTCAAATCTTTCTTTCGATTCTCCGCATCTTCTTGATTCAACCTCAGTCGATTCAACTGTTGTCTAAACGTCCATCTGGATGATCTGTATTAATTTCCTGAAAACTCACGAGGAAATGTTAGAGTAACGTAGCGTATAACTCTGCATTACTTACAATGCTACAACATAGTGGTCACATTGTATTGCTGGCATAGATGTGAGCATACCATATACTATAGCATTATATCAGCTTCGTTATGTGCTTTCACGGTAAACCATAAAGTGGTCCTTTTCTTATGCACATGAGCAGGATATTGATATTGATGCAACATTTTGTAGGATCTATCCTCTATTTCCCTATGTGCATGAAGTCTTAAACATTCTATTAGATAACACACAATTAAGCTTAATTCACCATTCAAAACAATCAAAACACATAAGGAAAACATGGCATGAATATGACTCATCAACATTGCACTTCAAATGTGTATAGTGCACGCTTGAAATGCACACTCGAGTGTGCAGTTTAAAATAATATTTTATTCTTAGGGGTAAAATGGTATGTTGCCTAATTTCCTACCTCATTTTCTTCCAACTGAATAAATTTTTTTTCTATCAACTCATTTTCTTTTCTAATGTGAACCAAACGCATCAAGGTAAAATATTTTCCATTCTTTTCCATTTAATTCCTACCTATTCTTCGATCTAAACAAGCCCTTAGAGTTTCATTTCTTCCCCATAAAATCACCAAACTACACTGGTACAAAAAAAGGCTATTGGACCACCACATATAGATCAGTTATAAAGGATTGGGTCTAAAGAGTATAACCGCTGGTAGTTTCGTAAATATAAAGAATTTTTTAGAATGGTTCCTTTAATATTGTCTAAAAGATATTAGTTAGATCGGTTTCCCAAACAATCGGTCCAAAAAGATTTTAAAAAATGTCGATTACTTTTTAGACCAATTGTCTCCTTTAATTGGTCCAAAAGATGAAACTTTTTAAACCTTATGTTTTTTATAATCAGTTTATAAGATATGAAATAAAAAAAAATATTTATTACTTTTAAGACTGGTTGTCTTGTTTAACCGGTCTAAAATATAAACTTTTTGGGCCTTATGTTTCTTATAAGCGGTCTAAAAGATAAGGAATAAAAAAAGTATATTTATTACTTTTAAGATCGGTTGTTAAAACTAACTGGTCTAAAATGTGAACTTTTAAGACCTTATTTTAAGCATAATAGGTCTAAAAGATTAGCCCCAAATTACAACATGCTCACTGAATGCTCTATTCGTTGCGCCAAAAATTGAATTTCGATATTTGAACCTCTCTTCTTGTTGTGAAAACTCTCATTCTGTAGTAGATAGTAGGCGCCTCGCCCTCCACCACCACCATCTTCTATGACTCTTGCTCTTTGTCTCCGGTTCTAGACAGTAGCATTCCTTCAGGCAGACGACTTCACTAACTCCATCAGTTCTCAATCTCTTAGCCTATCGGAGTCAAGACAACCTCCGTGCGCAGAAAGGAAGAAATCTCACTTAATCTCAATATCATTTCACTAGATCTTTGATCTTCTAAGTTCAATTTGTTTTTTCTCAACTCTTACTGGAATCTGGTTTCTACTGCAATGTCTCTAGCTAAAGAGAGACATATTTTCAAGCATAGAGATTTATTCTAGCATTGTTGTTTCCTTTCTTTTGTCCAACAAAATTAAAGAATCAAGCTGTTAATATGATTTGTTTGAGGCTTCAATTCATTGTGATTTTGGGTACTTTAGAGTTGGGAATGAGTGCCAATGACACTTCTCTTTCTTATGGATACAGAATAATGGCAATTAGGGTCCTAAGTGTTTCATACATGTATATCATACTTGTTTGAAATCTATAACTTCAGGTTATGCCGTATGCTATATTCTATGAAATGTCAGATGTTAAGAAAAAATTTGACTTTCGGGAATTTGGATTTAAAGAACAGATTTTCACTATTTTGTTGGTAAATTGAAGCTTTATGAAAATTTCCTTTTGTTCTATATTTTGTAACGCATGTCCTCTTTTGGTTTTTTAAGAAACAACTTTTCTTTTGTTTCTTGAAGAAACGAAAGGAGGCAAATGGAATGGGATAGGAATTTCTCTGCCTTCCCATTTTTGGACAAATCACAAAGTGGACCTTACCTCTTTTTTCCTAAAAAAATTATTTTTTACTCTTATTTTTTCTCCAAATCTGATGTTAGTTATATAGTCTTTCGAAACCTATATGCTGTTTTGTTAGTACCACCTCCGGTCCTAATTATAAGAACACTTTTGTAATGCAAATTGGACTATAAAAATGTTCCTATAATTAGGATCGGAGGAGTAATATATTTTGTAAATTGGGCAATCACCTTGCTTTTGGCATAAATCATTATTGTTGCTCTCATTTTTTTCTTGGCATTGTTAGTCTTTAATATTTGGATTTGTGGATCAAATTTTGGTTAGTAATTCATTTTTTTAACCTTATGTCTACATGAAATTTAATGTTTAGCACTTTGCATGAAAAACTTGAAGCTACTATTATTTTAGGCGTGGACAGAGACAGAGTATTGAAGGGACATAGGGGGGCCATGGCCCCCCCAAAAAAAAAAATTAGATTTTTTTTAATATAATGAAAAAAAGCCCCCAGTTTTTTTTAATAACTTATTTCCCTGATTTTTTTCATTGCCTCCCGCCGAAACTTTCGACACACGCTTCCTCTCCTCTTCCTCTTCGATTCCTCCACTGCTCCACGCTCTACTCATTTTTGCTTTCTCCATCCCCTTAGTCTCTCTGTCTTGTGCAGTTACAGGGAGAAGAGAACTATTACCTGATTTGATTCATGCGTGCTTTCTAGTCTCCGCCGTTGACTTCGCTTCCGTCAGTTCCGTCTTTCGTGGTTGGTGGTCGACTGGTCGCCTCTGCCCTCTGGATTCTATCTATTTTCGATTCGCTTCCGTGGTTGCCTCTTCCCTCTAGTATTTTTCCATGCGCTTGTGAGTTGTGAAACAGTTCTGATTTCTGAATAATTTTGGCCCACTTAGGTCTTTTGGTTCCATTGTCATTTGTCAGGCTTGGCCGCTTGGGGTTAATTCTGGTTAAGGGTTTTTTTTATAGTACTTTACCGAGACATGGCGAAATTGTAACTGCTAAAGAATTTTTGTCATCTCACCCACACACCCAGTTGCATTTTTTTAAAGGTTCTTGTTAAAGGTTCTTGTTGGCCTTGTGGGTCCGGTGTAGGTTTTACAGATATGGACAAAAAATTGGAGTATGTGAATTCACTTATTTATTGAGATTTGAAAGGAGCAAAAAGTTTTGGCTGATCATATTTTTTGCTGCTTTCAATTTGGCTACTTTTCGTCATCTAGTGTATTGAGTCTTTAGTATTAGTCACTAATAGTCAGGACCTGTTAGTTGGTTCTTCTTTGTGGTCCATAGTAACTATTTGTTTTTTTCTGCAGAGTCTGAATGTCTATGTTGCGTCTGACCTATGTGGTCCCTTTTGAATAATTGTAATACTTGTTTTCTCAGTAATGAATATTCTTGAGTTGTTCAAAAAATAAATTTCTATGCTTTTAATTTTTTGAAGTAGGAATTATATATTAATCAAGTATACTATTGAGTAATATTAGATATGTAGAGCATTATATATAAACTCTTGTGAAATTTTAGACTCAATTTAGCATTATATATATATATATATTTATTCTTTCTATATTTATATTTAGTATGATGATAGTTAATTATATTGTTTAAATTGTTTATAGGTTATTTGGAAAGTGATAAAATCTAAGAGTATCTCAATGATGAAGAATAAAACAATTGATTCATTTTTCAAGAGGAAAGCTAGTGATCACATAGAGGAAGGTAACATAGCTTCTACATCTTTACCGGTTGAAAAGACTCGTCATGATGCTCTAAGGTTTGAATGTGAGGAACAACTTTCTAAAATTCTTAAGGTTACTTCCAATGAATTTGATATTAGTTCATTAGAGCGTGATCCGGGTAAACGCCCTCAAATATGGCAACATCATGTGAATCAAAGAGATGAAGTTCAAAGGGCTTATTTAAAATGGGGTCCATACCAGTGTAAACTTCAATGTTATCCTCTTACAGGAAAGAATCATCCAAGAAGATTTCAGTATACTTGGTTTGGTATATTTCCTTCTTGGTTAGAGTATTCTCCTACTACAGATGCTGCTTATTGCTTACCATGTTTTCTTTTTACTAAACCAAGTGGACGTCCTGGAGCAGATGTTTTTACTATTAAAGGATTTCAAAAGTGGAAAAAAGTCTTTAGTGGAAAAAATTGTGCTTTTCTCAATCATATAGGAGAAGATCATTGCTCACCACATAACAAAGCAATGAAGGCTTGTGAAGACTTGTTAAATCAACATGGGCATATCCAGAATGTCTTTAATGTACAAAGTTCAAATCAAATTTTAAAGAACCGACTACGTCTTAAGGCGTCTATTGATACAGTACGTTGGTTAACATTTCAAGCATGTGCTTATAATATTTTGACTTCATTTGAGTTTATATTGATCCTACACTTGATGAAAGAAATCATGGGAATAAAAAATGTTCTTTGCCAATATTTTCAAGAACAATCTTAAGATATAGTTAATGCTTTGAATTTAGTTGGTACTACAAAACTTCTCATTCAAAAATTGAGAGAAGATGGTTGGTCGGATTTATTGAAAAATGTGACATTATTCTGTGAGCAACATGAGATTGATGTTCCTAACTTTAGTGCTCCATATATAGCACGACAAGGATGCTCCCGTCATCAAAAAGATCATATTACAATGGAGCATCATTATAAAGTGGAAATATTTTTAGTTACAATAGATAAACAGTTGCAAGAGTTGAGTATGAGGTTTAAGGACAAAATTTTGGAGCTTTTGACACTTAGCTCTCATTTGATTCCTAAGGATGCATATAAAGCTTTCAACATTGATAATATTTTCACTCTTGTTGCAAAATACTATCCTGCTGATTTTACTGAGCAAGAGAAGATAATTTTGAAGCCTCAACTTCAACATTTTGTTATTGATGCTTCTACTCATCCAGATTTGAAGAATCTATCAACTCTACCTGAATTATGTTGTGCTTTGGTGAAAACAGGGAAATCTAAGGTGTATTACTTGATTGATCGATTGATTCGCCTCTTATTAACTCTTCCAGTTTCAACAGCTACCACAGAACGCTCATTTTCAGCAATGAAAATAATTAAGACAAGGTTGCGTAACAAGATGGAAGATGATTTTGCTGCAGATAATATGGTAATTCATATTGAAAGAGAAATAGCTGATACTTTCACTACTGATTCAATTATTGATGATTTCAAGTCATTAAAAGAGCGAAGAGCATTACTTTAAGGCTCTGTTTGGTTGGGGGTAGGGGAGGGGAGGGAAAATGGAGAGAAAAGAGGAGAAAAGTTATTTGTGGTGGGGCCCACAAGAGTTTTCCTCCCTTTTAAATTTTTTCCCTCCCCTCCCCTACCCCCCAACCAAACAGAGGCTAAGTGAAGGTAATTTTTAATTGTTTCATTTAGTATAGTATTTTATTAATTTTGTATTATAAATTACATTGTGAACTTTTAATATTTTGATATATTATGTAATAGGTAATCTTCTGGAATTTCATGATGTTTTCTTATTTTGTAATTGATATGACATCCATACTAAAGGCAGGTATGTTATCTTATACATTAGAATTGTTAAAATATTTTTATTATAAATCCGAATATTTTAAATGTTATATAATCATAAAAAAAATTAATTCGTTAATGAGTATATATTTGCCCCCCCCAAATATTTATCTCAAGCTCCGTCCCTGGGCGTGCAGGTCATAGATATAATCCTGAAGTTGTATGTGCTGCAATGACAGAATTCTGATGTGTTGAAATGCATGATAAAATTAATGCTTGAGCCTAAAAACTCCTTGCTAATTAGTAACTACTTATACTTAATAGGAAAATAAAAGGTTAAAGTCAATCTAGTCTTTTTCAAGGAACGCCAGCTAGTGTGGATCACAGCAAGCATGACACATCTCAAAGTGAGCCTAGTAACCAGTCTTTACAGAGTGGTAGAAGAGACAAACGATTGAGAGAGATTGCCTAGTAACTGGGTGTTGGAAATTATGCCCTAGGGGCCAATCATTGTACTTTAGACATTATTGTTATTTAAAGTATTTCTCCATTTTGTTATCATATCATTTGCATGTTTATTATGATGATTGTATCCTTGGATGTATCATAAAGATTGTCCTAAATGTCATTGGTCGGTCATCTATGCGGGAGCGAAGATGAAATATGACCAGTATGACTGTGATGAGGTATGGAGATACGAATCAAAGTCTTAGGCACTTGTAAGAGTACAAGGTGCTGGACCGACCCACTATGAGAAAGCTGCGTGGATTAATTCATAAGCTTATTTCATGTATAACCACGTCACATTGCCCTTTGACCAAAGATCATCATGTATTCCTACATGAGAATCGTTAATCATTGACCTAGTCAAAAGTCACTTTTGACCGGGTGATGATAAAGGTTTGGATCGGGATCAATGGATTTCATGCAGAGGAATGTGAATGGTCAAAATGGGATTTGTCCCTCACATTTGTAGAGAGATATTACTGGGCCCCTTGATGAGTCAGTCTGAGAAAAGTATAGCCATACTATGATGGAAAAGAGTTTCCACTTCAATTCTTAGACTACTCAAGAATCGAGAAAGTAATAGTCAAGAACATGAGGATGACACTATCCATGCTTTATCCTTGACCAAATTATCGCGTGACAAAAGGGACGTGGCATGGTTGTATGAAAGGTTGCATCGTATCATCGATCCTCATATGGCTTGGGTAGTCGCAATGTCTTGTTAGAGGCCGCTTACGACTTGTGGGATGGTACAGTTGGCCCGCTACCAATTTCATGTGGGCCTGCAGGGTCACAAATAAGAATAGTCCAACACAAGCAAAAGTGTCCAGATTCATTGAATCTTAAATATGTCTAAGATTTAATGAATACAACATTTAATCAAGGATGGATATATATAGATATATATATGTATGTATATCTATATATATATATATATGTGTATATATATATGTATACATACATATATATACATATATATGTATATATATTTGAAAATAATAATACTATTATTTATATAGATAATAATATTATTATGTAGTATTTGGTTTTATATTTAATTTATTTGATAAATTAAATAACTAAAATTAATAAAGATATCATACCTCAGATTTAATTTATGAAGATAAATTAAATCAGTTGGCTTTTAATTCGGATTAAATAAATAAATTAGATTAGATCTTTTGGACATATTTAATTAATATTATTTTAAATCCAATTCAAATTTCAAAATTAATTAAGATTAATTTTGAATACATATAATACGGCTTATTAGGGTTTGCAAACTCTATGAGATAATGTGCAAGACGTATTAGAAAAGCCGCAAGAGAAAACCCTAGAGTGGCCGGAGAAAAACGTTGAAGGCGCTAGCACACTGCCTGTGTTGGAGTTCTGTTCGTGTGGATACCGGTAGAGGGAGTTGGTTCGTTTAGTCTGCTCCTAGTGATCGAACAAGACGCATCTGAAAGGTCCGATTCTGACTACTCTAATTTAAACGCTGTTGATAGATCCTCCATTGGGATTCGTAATTTATTTTGATAAATTCCTTCCACTGCGTGTACGAATCCCAATACTGGGTATACATTCAGCAACCATTTTAAAAAAACCAACATTGAATGTATCTAAAAAACTAAACTGGGTATACATTCAATGTTTGTTTTTAAAAAACCGTCATTGAATGTACCTTAAAAAAATTGGGTATACATTCAATGTCTTTTAAAAATGGACGTTAAAAGTAAGGCAAAAATTACGTCCCCTAAAAAACGGACGTGAAAAGTGCATATTTAACGTCCATTTTAAAAAAATAGATGTTCAAAGTAAGTGACAAATTACAAAAATATCACCGCCTACTTTTTAAAGTCTATTATTTTATAGATGGATGTTAAAGTAGTGATATATACTCCATCTAGATTAAAAGATATTAAAGTTGTACCAAGAAAAGATATCTCAAATTCACATTTGTTTAACATTTTAAAGTACTTGCAAGTTGAAAAACAAAGATCCGGGTGTGGAATTTTAGAATATGCAATCAACCGGATTAGTTTTGTATTTAGTTAAAATATATAACATCAAACAGTTTACAACAATGCTAAAATGTTTTGAAATCCGAAAATTAATTCAATCTTTTTGTTGGCTTAAATTAAAACATCAATCTTTCTCCCAAAACTTGTGTTCCCTCCAAGCGACAACCCTTTTTCTGTTGGGATCCGTACACGCAGCGGAAGGATTTCATCCATTAAAAACATACGAGGATAGGAGGATCTATCAACAACGTTTAAATCGGGTTAGAAAAGAACAATACCTTTCAAGCTCGTGAGCGTCTTGTTCAATTCGAACTCGTGTGCGTCCTACTCGATCAATCAGGAGCTGACTCTGCGAATCCGCTCCCTCTACCGGTATCCACACCGAACAGCTCACCAACACGGATGGCAGCATGCTAGCGCCTTCAAGCTTTGCGTCTCACGTCTCTCCTCTAGGGTTTTTCGCGGCTCGTTAGCTCATTATTTTAATACAACTAGATCAATATCTCTTGTAGAGTTTCTAAAACCCTAATTGGACAGTATTAAAATATTCAAAATTAACAACAATTAATCTTGAATTCAAATTTTAGATTAAAATAATATTAATTAAATCTGTCTAACAGATCTAATTTATTTATTTTAATCCAAAATAAAATCCTGCCGATTTAATTTATCTTTATAAATTAAATCTAAGATATGATATTATTTAATTAAATATGAGATACTATATCTCAATTTAAATTAAATCTAAGATATTATATCTCTTTCGAAAATTAAATCTGAGATACAATATCTCTATTTGTTTCAGTTATTTAATTTATCAAATAAATTAAATATAAAACAAATATTATATAATATTATTATAATCTATATTATATCATTTTTGAATTTAATAATATATATATCAATCCTAAATTAAATGTTGTATTATTAAATCTTAGACATATCTAAGATTCAATGAATCTGGACACTTTTGCTCATGTTGGACTATTCTTGTGTGTGACTCTACAGGCCCACATGAGATTGGCAGCGGGCCAATACTGTACCATCCCACAAGTCGCAAGCGGCCTCTAGCAAGACATTACAACTACCCAACCCATATGGGGATCGATAATACGATACTACCTATCATACAACCATGTCACGTCCCTTTTGTCACGTGATAATTTGGTCAAGGATGAGGCATGGATAATGTCAACCTCTTGTTCTTGACCATTACTTTCTTGATTCTTGAGTAGTTTAACAATTGAAATGGAAACTCTTTTCCATCGTAGTATGGTTATACATTTCTAAGACTTACTCATCGAGGGCCCCAGTATTATCTCTCTACAAATATGAGGGACAAATTTCATCTTGACCATTCACATTCTTCTGCATGAAATCCACTGATCCCGATCCAAACCTTTATCATCACCCGGTTAAAGATGACTTTTGACTAGGTCAAAGATCAACAACTCTCATGTAGGAATCCATGATGATCTCAGGTCAAAGGGCGTTGTGATATGGTTATACATGAGAAAAACTTGTGACTTAATCCATGCAGCTTTCTCATAGTGGGTCGGTCCAGCACCTTGTACTCTTATAAGTGCCTATGACTTTGATTTGTATCTTCATACTCATCAAATTCATACTAGTCTTATTTCATCTTTGCTCCCGCATAGATGACCAACCAGGGACATTTAGGACAATCTTTATGATATGTCCAAGGATACAGTTATCACTATAAACATGCAAATGAAATCATAACTAAATAGAGAATACTTTAAATGACATTAATGTTTAAAGTACAATGACTTGCCCTTAGGGCATAATTTCCAATATCTTCTTCTTCTCCTTCCCCATCAACCTTAACCTTCACAAAACCAAACCAAACCCTACACACTTTCATTTCATTAAATGCATTATATCAATCTCCCCATGATAGTTTGATCTCTCTCATCATTATGATTCTGATCATCATCAATGGAGCGAGAGACTGAACCTGATAAGATGGAGGAGGACAACGTTAATGCCTTGTTCATCAAATATGAACTTGGAAAGCTTTTGGGTTGTGGTGCCTTCGCCAAGGTCTACTGTGGCCGTAACCTTCACACGTCCTAAAGTGTCGCCATTAAGGTTTTCAACAAGAAGAAGATCACCAATTCCGGCCTCACCTCCAATGTAAAACGCGAGATCGTCATCATGAGGTTGCTCCATCATCCCCATATCCTCGGGTTCCATGAGGTCCTCGCCACAAAGACGAAGATCTTCTTCGTCATGGAGTTGATGAAAGGTGGCGAGTTATTCTCCAAAATCGCCAGGGGACGCTTTTCGAAGGATCTTAGCTATAAATATTTCTAGCAGTTGATCTCCGCCGTCGAATACTGCAACTCCCAGGGTGTTTCCACTGCGACTTGAAGTCGGAAAATCATCTCCTCGACGAAAATGGCAATCTCAAATTTATATACTTGGAAGAGTCCATTTCCACTCACACTTTTCCTACCCCCATCGCACATGCAGTTTTAACCCCAACAGACATGCCCAGATTTCTATAGAAAGCTCATCCCCATTCTCAATGAGATGTATGAATCCTTTAAGAAATCCTCGAGAAGTGTTTGATCGCGCAAAAAAAACCAATTTTCTATAAAGAAAATTCCTAGTTCATCCAAAAAAACCTTAATATGAGTTGCAACTTAATGCTTAAGAATTAATGAGTTAAGAATTGGATTGGACATATGGAACCAATTTTTTTTTTATACAAGAGAATATTAAAAGCTAACAAACAAATCACAAAGGGGAAATAAATCCCAAGTAATCATGCGAGAGTATAGACTCTAAGTACTCAGGACACACATCTAGGAAAAGAGAGGTTGATAAGCCTTTCTTCATTAAGATATCTGCAACTGCAACTCTGTTTCCTCCTCTTGGAATATATCTGATCTGTAATTCCTATTTCCTGCACATGAAATTTCTGATCGTACTAAGTAGCAAACTTTCTTTCAACACAAAGGAGCTATCATTCAGCAAATTAATCAACTCCAAGGCATAAGACTCAAGTACCACTTTTCGGAAGCCCAATTCCCAAGTTACCCTTAACTACTCCCCATTCCTCGGCCTCCAGGGAATCACAAATACCCAGGTGATGAACAAAACCAGCTACCCACTGTCCATCATGGTTTCTTATGACTCCCTCACAACCAGCCAAACTTCTAGCCCTGGTGACTGCACCGTCGACGTTGACTTTAACCAACCCAATTCCGAAAACTCCCATTTCAGCATATGAACCATCGCTTGTTGGCATCCCTGTAAAGGTTCCTGTAGGATGGAACCAATTGATTGATCAGATTCACTAGCAACCCAATTTCGACTAGAAAATCGTTATTATGATTTGTTAAATAACTGGACCTGATGACTTTACACCTAGTAATCACAACTAGAGAGAAAATAAATATATTCCATATATTCATAAAATTGAGTTTACACCATTGAGTGTCATACAACAACTGTACAGCCTATTTATATACAACTAAGATGCACAACACTTCAACGAAATAAACTAACTAACAACTTATATTTATTTATTTACAAATATGTGTACTTATTTATTTCTAACACTCCCCCTCAAGTTTGGGGAGCAAACATATTAACAGTCCCTAACTTGCTCAACAATGTGCATTGGACATCTTCAGAAACTGTTTTTGTTAACAAATCAGCTTGCAGCTCATGAGATCTAACATGATGAAGATCGATCACCTTTTCTCGCCATTTGTCGCGACCAAAATGACAGTCTACCTTAATGTGTTTGGTTCTTTCATGGAAGACCGGATTTGCAGCTATCTGTATTGCTACCACTCTATCACAATAGACAAATACTAGTTGCTGATGTGAAGTCTGCAAATCTCGAAGAAGACTAAGTGCCCAAACTATCTCTGAAGTAGCCATACTCAGCGATCTATACTCTGCCTTTGCAAATGACTTGGAGGCAGTGGTCTATTTCTTTGTTTTCCACATCACAAGAGATCTTGCAAATTTCAGTAAGTACCCAGACACAGATCGTCTTGTAATCCCACAAGATGCCAAATCTGAGTCGCAAAAACACTCCAATTGAGGATTCCCAGCAGAACTCAACCTAATATCGAGACCAACAATCCCTTTTAGATACCGGATGACATTTCTAGCTATTTCCATATGCCCCTTAGTTTGTTGCTGCATGAATTGGCTCAACGTCTGCACACATAAACAGATATCAGGCCTAGTCATAGTCAGATAAATCAACTTACCAATCAAAGACAATATTGTTCCGGATTTTTACACAAATCCTGAACTTTATCCTTTCCTTTTTGAAAAGGCATTAGTTTTAGGTTATGTGCCATTGGAATACTTAGTGGTTTACATCCACTCATCCCTGTTTCAGCTAATAGATCCAGCACAAACTTACATTGAGATAAGGTCACACCCTTTTCAGATTTGGTAATCTCTATACCAAGAAAATACTTCATGTGTCCTAAATCTTTAATTTTGAAGTTATCATGTAGCAAAGTTTTAGCGTATGTAATTCCTTCTTCAGAACTACCAGTGATTAATAAATCATCAACATACACTAACACAAATACTACACCATCATGCCAATCTATTGTGAACAACAAGTAATCACTTTTACTTTGGATAAAACCACCCTTAATAAGGGCATGAGATAATTTCTGGTTCCATTGGCGGGAAGCCTATTTAAGTCCATAAAGGGACTTGTTTAGCTTAAAAACCATATGCTCCCCTTTACTTTCGAAACCTTGAGGTAATCTCATATATATCTCCTCTTGGAGATCTCCTTATAGAAAAGTATTGTATACATCTATTTGATAAAGATTTCATGCATATATAGCGGCCAACTTAAGCACTAATCTAATTGTAAACATTTTTACTACAGGGGAAAATGTTTCATGATAATCTATTCCTTCTATTTGGCTATATCCTTTTGTTACTAACTGAGCCTTATATTTGTCTATATTACCATCAGAGTTATATTTAACCTTATATACCCACTTGCAACCAATTGGTTGCTTATTTTTTGGTAGCTTTACTACCTCCCATGTCTAATTGTCCTTCAGTGCTTGCATTTTTGCATTCATGGCCTTGACCCACTCAGGATTAGCAATTGCTTCCTTATAGGTAGTAGGCTCAGGCACTGTATCAATAGAAGACAAACCGATCGACAGAAACAAATGCATATGAAACAAACTGATCAATAGGATATGCACATTTATTTTTATGTTTTGACTTTGTTTCAGAAACCTAAAATGAGCATACATAATCTGTTTTATTAGAATTACATCTATAAAGCTACTGATCATCCTTTTCTTGTGTATCAGTATTACCATACTTGACCCTTATTGAATCAGATTGTGTCCGGCTAGGTTCTGCTTTGAACCAAAACATCTCCTTTAAAGTGGGATGTACTCGGTTTTACTAATGTGGATATGTATCTCTGAAAGGAAAAACATGTTCTACAAAACTAACATGTCAACTCACAAATAACATGTCAGTTTTCAAATTCAATAGCAAATAACCCTTTTGGTTTTCAGGATAACCTAAAAATGTACAAGGAATAGCACAAGATTGAAGCTTATCAAGAACCTTCAGGTCTGTCGCATACACAAGAGACACAAATACTTCTATGTGCTTAAGGTCTTATTGCTGCCCATAGACCCTTTCAAATAGTGCTTGGAAATCAAGGATCTTGGAAGGCAATCCATTGACCAAATATACTGCAGCCTTTACACACTCACCCCAATATTGAACTGGAACGTTAGATTGCAGCATTAAACTTCTTGTTACTTGCATAATAGTCTTATGTTTACGTTCTACAACTCCATTTTGCTGAGGAGTGTAAGGACAAGCAGTTTCATGTACGATACCCTTTTCTTGAACAAGAGATTTAAAAGAATGACTCATAAATTCACTTCCATTATCATTTCTCATTTTCTTAATCTTAACATTGAACTGTCATGACATATACAATAAAATTACGAATATAAACATATGAGTCAGACTTATGTCTCATCAATAATATCCAAGTAGCTCTCGAGTAGTCATCTACTATAGTTAGAAAATATTGAAATCCTTGATGAGTAGGTGTCCGATATGGTCCCCATATATCTAAGTGTATAAGTTTAAAACACTGATTAGTCTTAATACAAGAAGACGAAAATGGAAACTTAGTTTGTTTGGATTGAACACATACATCACATTTATCATTCATGAGTTCTGTATCATCAAATACAAAATTCAAATGCTTCATTACAAAAAAGGGCGCATGGCCTAATCTCCTATGCCACAAACATACATCAGATGATTTCAGGGTGCTATTATGTATGTGTGTAGTGTTACTACGTTTCTGTGCTATACTCAATACATGTGAGGATTTAGAAACTTTAAGAATGTATAATCCATCTACCATTCTACCAGTCAGCCTCGTCCTTCCACCGTGAAGGTCCTATATAACACAAAAATCAGGAAAAAAAAACATGCCATACATTCTAGTTCTCTCGTGATCTTAGAAATTGCTATCAGATTGAATTTTAACTGGGGTGAATATAGCACGTTATTTAACTTGATGTTAGGAGCTATATTGATTGAACCTATGTGTGTAACGGGAACTCTTTGCCCATCTGAAATTTTAATAGACTTAATAGGCCAATTATATTCATCATAGTTATCTAACAATGCAAGATCTCCTATCATATGAGTAGTAGCACCTAAGTCTAAAATCCAACAAGTATGAATTAAATGTGCAGAAGGAGAGATAGCCAAACTTGTACCAGTTAAAGCATGAACTGTTGATTCGGATTCCTTCTGCAGAATTTGAAAGAGACGTTCATATTGGTCTTGAGTGAACGAAGGAGCTACTGTGCTTGTGTTGTTCATGTGGAGGTTTGGTTCAGCCGTGTATTTTATCCCCAATTGGCCCGATTCCTTTGTCTTCCTTGGTTTGGTAGTTCCCTTGAACCAAGGTGGATATCCAACTAGCTGAAAGCAATTCTCTCGAAGGTGACCCTTCTTTAGGCAGTGTGTACACTTGATAGAGAAATCACCACACAACCCATTCCTCTTCCACGACCACGAGTTCTCGCAACCATAGCTATCCCTTCTTCTATTGGATGGCTATGGTCAGAAATTGATCATTGTGTTTCATCGTAAATGATCATGGAGTAGACCTCATTTACTGACGGCAATGGATTTGTAACATTCAGAATTTTGGGATTGAGACTTGAGAATATGCCTAAATTAAGTGAACGATTAAGCCCGGTCCAGGAAGTGTGACATCCCCGAAGAGGGCCATATCTTCAGCCAAGGGACAAAAGGGGAAAATTATGAAATAATTGGAAAGAGATTTGCCGTGTCTCCCAAAATAAACCAAGTTCGATTAATGATTTGCAGAATTAGGGAACCTGGGTCGTTTCCCAACGAACTTGCAGCGGGTTTGATTAACAACAACAGTGAAACAGAATGGTAAAATTGGGGGTTTTAGGGTTTTATGATTCAACAGATTAAAACGAAATAAATTGAAATAAACAGAACTATGTAGAAACAGATAGAAAAACGTTGATAGACTTAAACAAATTAAAAACGACCAACCCAACGTTCAGATTCCAGAATCATGCATCATTGAACGAAATATAACTAATCACGTTTGGTTCCGGATGAATCGAAATCTCTGCATTCATCCGGAGAATCCCTCACCTAGGAGATCGTCTAGAATTTATTCTGATCCACTCTAATGTCAAAAACGTGAATGCATAATGTTTTTGGCGGCTGCCTTACTTAAAAAATAACCTAAAACGAAAATGGGCTCTAATGGTTTTAGCCCAAAACAGAAGTAAAATAAATCTGGGCTTAAATTACAAAATTCGGGTCCAAATAAAATCCAGAATTGTACATCCGACTTTGGCTCCAAAATTGACCGCCCTCTTGACCGAATTGGCTCTTGATGTCTTCATAACAATTGTAGCTCTCTGAATCATCTGAAATATGAGACAAAAATGAGGTAAATCCGATGTCTGGTTCAAGAGTTATGGTAGAAATAGTGAAGCAACACAAAACTGAGATTTTATTATAAAAATGGCTAAAATGCAATAAAAGGCCCAAGGCCCAAATAAACATAAAAGCCATTATTTATTAGCTAAAGGGTCCTAAATTATTATTCAAGAGACAAAAATAAGTGTATAAAATATTCAATTATCAAATTCCCCACACTTATCTTTTTGCACTCCTGAGCAAAATTCAAAGAGAAAGACCTAAAGGAAAAACTCTTCTTTACTAATAATTGCTAACAATGCAAAAATTGAATCAATGGACAAAAAGTTCCAAAAGACCAATCAATCAAGACCTAAATCCCTTCATCTCAAATTACAATTCATGGCGGTCTCAATCAATGATGCTAATCACAAAAGATGGTCTCACAAATGATACGCTCAATCAATCGGCCTCTCAAGTGTTTAAGGTAAATAAGTGTATCGCTCAAATTCTACTCAAGAAAATTGTTCTACCATAAGCTTGCTCAACTTCTACGTCTCCACTACTCACAACACATACATGCACAAATCAAGAGAGCTTGTAATTAAAGGTTGTAATGGGGCTAGGGTGAAGGTAGGTAATAGTATGGAATGAGAGGCTAAGCACCAAAGAAATCAAAAGGAAGAGCACTGATTAACACAATCATTCTCTATGTATGAAACTTTTATTCTACTCATATATCCATTCCTTTCTATGTATTTTCTTTTCTTTTCTTTCTTTTTTTTCTCTTTTTTTTTCTCTCTTTTTTTTTTTTTTTACTTTTCTTTCTTTCCTTTCATTGTATGAGCAACTCCCACACTTAAACACAAAACAAGTTGAAACCAATGCTCAATAAATCTTCAAGGTGCGGAATAAAATGGTTTTACGCTTTGGCTTGTAATGTGGCTTAGAAAAGAATGGGTCAAAAGGCACAAAGGGGCTAGCAAGGGAATCATAATGCAAGGGAAAGCTATTTGGCCAAAGTGAGGAAAATAAAAGAAAGAAAACAAGCTTCCATCATACTTATGCACGTAAGTGAAAAATGTAGTTTCAAAAAGAAAAGGAGCAAGTTCTAGAGAACAAAAATCATGAGAGATGCACACATGAAAGAAAGAATGGCAAAAGATGAATTCCATTCATGCAGCCCAAAACCTCACAAGGTCAATACCAACTTAGGCAATCAACAACATCAAATCAACTACCAAGACATGTAATCGAAGAGTCAAGAATTGTAGACCAACAGAATGATCCATTAAAACCAAAATGTCCACGTTCATAATATGTAGCAATCATAGAAATAGAGACTTTTTTTTTTCAAAAAGCAAGGTAGAAAAAAAAACAAATAAGAGAGAAAGAGGGAGGAGAAAGAAGAATACTCCCCAAGGGTTTTTGGAGGAAGAAAGAAGAATCCTCTCCAAGGGTTTATGGAGGATAGATGGCGTCAATGAGGAGAGTCTCTGCTTCCTCAGCCGCGTGGGGATCCTCATGAAATGGCTTGAGGCGATGCCCATTAACCTTAAAGGTTCTTCCGTGGGTGAATCACATAGCTCAACAAAGACCAAAAGGAAATATGTTAGTGATCACAAAAGGGCCATCCCATCTAGATCGAAGCTTACCCGGCATAAACTTCAAACGGAGTTAAACAAGAAATTTTTGGCCCACAGAGAACTCCTTCCTCAGGATATGCTTATCATGGAATGCCTTAGTCTTCTCCTTGTACAACCGTGAACTCTCATAGGCATCCAATCTAAGCTTATCTAACTCTTGCAACCGCAGCCTTCCTCTCCATCCTGCATCGAGCCAAATCCATGTTACACTGCTTAATGGCCCAATAGGCTCGATGCTCCAACTCAACCGGAAGATGACATGCCTTACCAAAGACAAGCCGATAAGGAGACATCCCAATCGGAGTCTTGTAGGCGGTGCGATATGCCCACAAAGCATCATCTAGTCGCTTACTCCAATCTTTTCGGGTAGAGTTAACAGTCTTATGAAGGATTTGCTTAATCTCTCGATTTGAGACTTCACTTGACCATTGGTCTCGAGGATGGTAGGTCGTGGAAACCTTGTGTAGCACTCCATACTTGCGTAACAAGGCACCCATGCTTCGATTGCAAAAATGGGAACCCTGGTCACTGATAATGGCTCTAGGAATGCCAAACCCGCGAAAATGTTAGACCTAACAAAGTCCACCACCACGAAGAATCATTAGTCCGGTGGCTTTCGCCTCAACCCATTTCAAACATAATCAACGACCAACAATATGTAAGTGTAACCATATGAAGCAGAAATGGACCCATAAAATCAATACCCCACACATCAAAGATCTCACAAAACAATATAGGGTTTTGGGGCATCTCATGCCTACGAAATACTCCCCGCTCTCGACAGCTTATCACATGACTTACAAAACATATGGGAATCATGAAACAAGGAAGGCCAAAATAATCCATTGTCTAACACTTTCCTAGCGCTTCTTTGGGGTCCAAAGTGACCACCACAGCGTAAGCATGAGCAAAATGCAATATAGATTGAAACTCACAATCGTGCACACATCTCCTAACTACTTGGTCACTACAAAATTTCCACGTATAAGGGTCATCCCAAACATAATATTTAGACTCACTTTTCAATTTAAGGGTTTGGGCCCTAGTGGAATCTACAGAAAACACCAATGACCAAATAGTTAACTAGATCAAGATACCATGGAAGCTTATCTTGCTTATCTTGCAGTGTAGAAGCCGCTCATCGTGGAAATCATCCCGAATAGAAGAGGGTGAGAGGGAGAATGGGTGATGCGACTCAAGTGGTCACTACCCGCTTTGTGCTCCACTTCGTCTCGAATCTCAACATCAAACTCTTGGAGCAACAACATCCACCGAATGAGCCGTGGCTTAGCATCTGCCTTTTCAACAAGAACTTTAAAGCAGCATGGTCAAAGAAAACAATGACTCTACTAGCTAGCGAGATATGACCTAAACTTATCAAAGGCAAATACAATAGCCAACAACTCCTTCTCGTAGTGGTGTAGTTAGACCGAGCGTAATCCAAAGTCTTGGAGGCATATGCAATGACATGAGATGCTCTGTCTACCCATTGTGCCAAGATAGCACCAACCGCATAGTTGGAAGCATCGCACATCAACTCAAACGGGAGGCACCAATCGTGAGGCCGGATCACTGGGTTGTAGTCAGGCAACGCTTCAAATGATCGAAGGCCGCCTTGCAAGCATCAACAAATACAAAGTCAGTGTCCTTATGCGTAAGGTTGGACAAGGGTCGGGCAGCCTTGCTAAAATCTCGAATGAAACGCCGATAGAAACCTCGCATGACCAAGAAAAGAGCGAACTTCCCGCACGAAGCGGGGTAAGGCAAAGCAAGAATGACATCTATCTTAGCGGAGACCCATATACAGTGAAATCATCCATAAACACCTCCATGCAGTCCTCTAGGAACTCAGAGAAAATACTCACCATACAACGCTGAAAAGTGCCAGGTGCATTGCAAAGACCAAAAGGCATCCTCCGGTAAGCATATGTCCCAAAGGGCATGTGAAGGTCGTCTTCTCCTGATCGTCAGAGCAATATGGATCCGGAAGTATCCGAGTAGCCATCCAAGAAGCAAGAATGAGACTTACCACCAATCGCTCTAACATCCGATCAATGAAGGGTAGAGGGTAATGATCTTTGCGAGTGGCTTGGTTGAGTCTTCTATAGTCAATGCAAACTCTCCAACTATTCGAACTCGAGTAGGAATGAGCTCATTCTTTTGATTGGCTACACACGGTGACTCCGGATTTCTTAGGAACCACCGGACTGGACTAACCCACTGGCTATCAGAAATGGGATAGATGATGCCAGCTTGCAAAAGCTTAGTGACTTCTTTCTTCACCACATCAAGGATAAGAGGATTAAGGCGTCTCTGGGGTTGCCTCACTGGCTTAGAGTCCTCTTCCAATAGAATCTGATGCATGCACATAGAAGGACTAATGCCAATTATGTCAGCCAATGTCCACCCAATGACTTTCTTGTTCGCCCTCAATAAGCTTAGCAGCTTCTCTTCTTGATCTGGCATAAGATTATTTGCCACAATGATCGGCAATCGCTCCACACCAACCATTAAGAACATCATCCACAACATCATCAATCACATCAATACAGAAGACAAAATGCTCTTCCCTAGGATATTTCATGGCATCAAAGATATTGAAATTCACAGATATATCACCAAACTCCATGGAAAGAGTACCAGAATGCACATCTATCTTAGTCCTAGTTGTTTTCATGAAAGGTCTCCCTAGAATGATTGGTGACCTACTACTAGGAGACTCACCCTCCATATCCAAGATGTAAAAATCAGCAGGAATATCAATTCATTAACTTTGACTAATACATCTTCAACTAAACCGAAGGATGGGCATTACTCCTATTAGCTAACCGAACAATGACACCATTTGGACGCAAGGGACCAAGACCAAGAGATCTATAAACGAGATGCAGCATGACATTAATAGAAGCACCTAAATCTAGCATGCAATCATCAAATCTATAGTTACCAATAAGGCAAGGGATAGAAAATGTCCCCGGATCTTTGCATTTACGAGGCATGGTAGGAATTTGGATGAGTGCCGACACATTCGATTCAAACTCACTCGCTCATTCCCCTTCGCCGCCTCTTGTTGGTGCACAACTCCTTCGTAAATTTGGCATATTTAGGAATTTGTTTAACCGCATCTAAGAGAGGAATGTTAATCTCTACTCGTCCGAATGTCTCAAGTATATCCTTCTCTTGTGCCTTTTCGCCAACTTCTTGGATTGAAGCGCTCTCGAGGGAAAGGAAGAGGGATAGGAATGTCTTCCTCTTCACCTTGCTGCACAGCCTTTTTCTTTTCGAGTCAATCTTCACATTTCCGACTCGTTTTCGATGTGGAAGTCACATCTGCAGCCTTGCTTAGGTTCCTCCAATTGCTTGCCGGACAGTAGTGATATAGCACTCACATTTCCCTTAGGATTGGGAATTGTTTGTGAAGGAAGAGAGTTGGATCCCTGAGGTTGAAGCTGGTTCAATGATGTTGCCAATTGCCCAATCTGTGTTTGCAAACTCTGAATGGAAGTGTCGCTCTTTGTTGGAACCGCATATTGGCCGTGACAAATTGCTTCATCATATCTTCAAGTGAGGAACCACCACCACTACTACTAGCCTCGTTGTGCGCGCCCGTGGAGGTGGACATATGGCTGGTCGAGGAGGTGGTGCTTGCAAAGGCAAAGGGGGTGCAGACTGTTCTTTGGAAAGTCTCGTGGTCCGTACGGCCTCTCGCCGGTAATTCCTGCACTCGCGATATGGTTACTCTGGTTCGATTTTGATTCCAAATAAAGTTAGGGTGATTTCTCCAACCAGATTGTATGTATTAGAGAAAGCATTATTCTCGTTGGTATTGTGGCCTTCCGGAAGAACACCCACTGCAGCTACCGACCGATCTTGGTAAGTAGGATCATACAAGGTAGGGCAAGAGTCGGTAGAATGATAAGGGTCGAACAAAACCCACAAGAGTACCTGGGCCTCGAGGAGGGAAGATCAGACTGTCTCGTGTCACCGCTAGCCGCCTCACAAGGGAAGTCGATCATCAAGTCTATTCTCTAATCTCTGAGAATCATACTGGTTTGGAGATGCTTGTTGCCATAATGGATATCAAATCTCTAGCCTCCTCAGGTGTCTTGTTACTCATAGCTCCACCACTAGAAGCATCCAGTTTAATGTTGCCAATTTCCTTCTTGATCGCAGTTGCTCTTGAGGAAGGGAAATATTTCTATAGGAATATCCTCTGAATATCAGTCCAGCTCCCAATAGATAAGGGCTGAAGGTACAGCAACCAATCCTTGCCTCCACCTTCTAATGAGAAAGGAAAAGCTCTCAACTTGATATGATTTTCATCAATGGCATGTGGCTTCATTGTGCTGCACACTACATGGAATTCCTTCAAATGCTTAATGGGGAACTCACCTGCAAGACCATGAAACTTAGGCAACAAGTGTATTAGACCAGATTTAAGCTCAAAGTTAGCAGCAAGATCAGGATATTGGATGCACAAAGGTTGATAATTAACATCAGGTGCACCCAATTCCTTCAAAGTATGATGATTTGCCTGTTCTCCTCGCTAATAATGTCGAGTTAGTGGACACAAGACTATCGAAATACTATCGAATTACAATCGAAAGATCAATAGAATGGACACAATCCGAATGGCCACTATCGAGTTCGGTTGAGTGTCCACTCGGTATTAATCCTATGACTTAAGCTTACAACTCTCCTAGCAGCAAGAATTGTTCTCTCTATTTCAGGATCAAATGGCAGCAGATTTTCTGGATTAGTAGTATTCCTGGTACTCATGCAACATATACACAAAGTAGAATTGGCAAATACTCAGAATGACAAAGATGCCACTAGAAAATCAGAATTACGAAAATGCCACAAGGGGTGGTAAAAAGTGGAAAAACACTAAGAGACACAAAGACAAAACACACAAAA